>VZSZ01003607.1:377999-707686 GCA_013398815.1 Ibidorhyncha struthersii
CGGGCCGCTCTTGGCACCCCCACACCCCCCCGTTGCCCCTTTTGCGGCTCTTCCCAACCTGCTGGCCTGGGAGGACCACGAGGGTTGCATGAACAGCTCTGGCTCAGCACTCCCCTGTCTCCTGCGGTAGCAGCGGATGACTAACGACCTTAAACCACAGTAGTTGCCGGAGCCACTCAGCATTCATAACGCAAGACACTCCCCTGAACAACTAGTGTTGCANCACTGGGGCCAGGGCTGCAGGGGGTGGGAGGGATGGGGTTCCCACGGTGGAGTTCTGCCGGGGCTTTCGTTCTACCAGGGTCGAGCCGGGAGCGGGGGGGGGATGGGAGGCGTCAGGGCAGCAGCGGGAGCTGAACCCCTGTTCTCATCGGCTTTGAGCAGGTTCATTTGCAGCCTCCAGCTGCCTGCGAGGCTTGAAAAATCCTGAGCTTTTCCTGCTTTGGCAGTCACGACGACTAAAGGTTTCCCTGTCTCTCTTTTTTTTTTTTTTTTTTTTTTATTCTCCCAGATGAGCTAGAAACCCGCCGTTCCCCCGCCTGAAGCTAAAGCAGAGAGTAAAACACGTTTAAATGACGTCGCTTCAGAGGTGGAACAAACCCGAACAGCTAAATCCCAGACTCTGTGGATGCAAGGATAGCTATAAGGGATACGACGTGGGGCTGAGGCACTGGAGGGCCAAAGCTACGTCCCACCTCTGCCTCTGCCTTTTTGTATAACCCCGGGCAAGTCTCTTACCCCCCCAGAGGGCCACGCGTACTCGTCTCTCCTTTCCACCCCTTGCCTGGCTCTTTCGGAAGCGGGCAGGCTGTCGTCAGGGGTTGCTGAAGGGCAGTGAGGAGCTCGTCTCATTTGGCATCCCTACATGCTTCCCTGGCATAATTAAAGGAGACTCGTAAATGGTGCTGTAAAAGGAAAAATAGAGACTATTATATTAAAATCAGCGATTCCCTGCCAAATCTTCAGACACTCCTGCAGATCAAGATGACCGCCCAGGGATCAGGCCAGCTTTAGTATTTAATGTGGGTTTTTTTTGCAAACCACTTATTTTCTGTCTGAGCCTCACCTATGAAATTTTTAAAGACAGCCCCAGAAAGTTTGCCCCAAGTTTGATAAGCAGGATTTGCCTTGTGATAATGACAATATAATCCAGTGGCTCGGGGGCGGGGGGGGAAGACACTGTTAAAAGTTTCAATGTGAATACAAATCACTGCATATCTCCATTCTCTAAACCAAGCCATTAGCTTCCAAATGCATGTTTTTCTTCTAAAAAAAGAAAAAAAAATTAAACACAAAATAGAGGTAATAGCTGTTGCCTGAGTTTTGCAGACCCATTCCTGCTTATCATTCTAGCAATGCTGGTTCTCTTTTTTTTTTTTTTCATAGCAGATAAACAAAAATCATAGTGCAAAGTACCTTAGCCATATGCCAATCCTACTGAAATCTGCAGGATGTTTTTCTTAACGCTGTAAAAACTTGCTATAAAAAGACACTGTGCTACAGTGACTGCAGCTCCATTAAACCCTTTTTAACACACATATCACTTGGTTCCCAATGACACTTTGAAGTCCTTTAAAACTCTGCATATTGGCTCATGAGCGCTTGCCGCAAAAGCGGAGTGCTAATAATAGGCAAGAAAAATCTTCCTAGCAGAGAGGTCTTTGGAATGGTTTCCGCTTTATATCTATAGCAAAATACAAATCTAAACAACAGCACTTATAAAGCATATAGATAGATCCCAAGCTGCTCCCAGGCATGTAAACCTGCAAAGCACACAGCTCCAGCCCCATAATCGGCTGTGTTATTTTCTCTCATTTCAGGCTGTGGAAAGAGTAGTGAGATAACCCAGAATCGCGTGTAACACAGAGCTGGGTTTTGCTATACCTTATGCGTTTGCCAAGCTCTTAAACCAATTAAAGAAAACCCCGAAAGCTTTTCCAATATGCAGTCTGGTCAGACAAACGAGGGATTTGCATGTGTAGATTTAGAGGCCAGCTGGGAAGATGACACCACCCCCACGCTAAATCTTTCTCTTTCCCACTCAAATCAGACAGGAAGCCCTGCCTTTTGCCAAGTAGATTTTATGTTACTTCCAGGTCCCTAAGACACTAAGACCCAAAGCCATTTTGGAACAGCAGCGAAGGAGCACATGACATTTTCTCTTAATAAGTGCATGAATGATGTTAATGGGAGGTAAAAAACACGTTAGATCTCCCCCAAAGGAAGGGATTTGACCATAAATGATTCCATTAGACTCGTGTGCAATATCTAAGCCTGGGAAGCAAACCTGGGACAAGGGTGACCCAGGAGATGCCGCCTTCCTAGAAATAAAGAGTGGAGCAGCAGCAGCAAGAGGAGACCAGAGCTCTGCCCTCTGCAAAGCACCAGAACACAGGGGTGATGCCTGGGATGTCCCCTGCCCAAAAAAAGGTCTGGCAGGGTCACCCCACAGCTTGCAACCATCTTTGTTTCCCCAGCGCTCTTGTTTTTTTCAATGTGTTTGCAACCTGGGCTTGTACCAGGTCCACCTGTGAGGCAGGGGAGTGTAGCTCAGGTGGGGATGGGGTGCTCAGGGCTGAAATGCAATGGGGCCCCTGGGCAGAGTGCTGGGGAGGGGGTCCCAGTTGGGGCTGGTCACACCTGTTTGGCCCATGGGTGCCTCAGGGCCCTGGCACTTGCCTCGGGGGACCAGGAGAGCCAGGTGGGCTGCAGGAATGAGCTTCGTGGAGATGCTCCTGGAAACCCCACTAATTACCTGCCTGCAGCATTACACACCTAAATAGAGTTGAGAATGCCGCCAACACTTTTGTTTCCCTCCAGGTGTCCGTACGTCACTTCTGAAGAGGGGGCGAGGATTGTGTCGAGCCAGGGGTGCGGTGAGGACACCACCTCTTGCAGTTGGGAAACCCTCAGTGCTCTGGCAATGACCCAGCTCCGCAGACACATGGGTCAGACTGCTAGACGGAAGACATAGGGTCAACTGAATTTCTTCAAGGCTGAATTTGGACTCATCATAATAAATACATAAATAAAAAAATGTGCACATACACATCATATACACCTACACACACACACACACACACATACTGCTGCTTCCCACTGTGGAAATGGCGGGTCCTGCAGGTTCCCCCACTCAGCACACAGGCAAGGAGGGACGTACATTGCATTCTCTGTAGGGTTTTAAGTAAAACACTGCCCTGGAAGAAAGTCCTGCACCTCTCTGCAATTTGCTCCCAGGATGCCTGAACACACTGGGGAGCTTGCTCATCTCAGCCCGCTTGATGCATAAGATCATTACATCCTACCATTTTATGTCTCTGGGGGAGTTTTACTGCACACAAGGGTCCACAGAGCTGAATGCCAGTTGCCTTCTTCCCACATGTAGGCCAGTAATAAGTGTGATGCGTGGGGGACACACCACGTAAGAGAGGGCTTTGGTTGAGGGTCACAAGAGAAGGCTGCAGGGGCTAACGGACCATGACGTGCCCCACTTGCTAACTCCCAGCTCAAGCACTCCAGCCGCAGCCTCAAGCCTCTCTCAACTTAGGCAGAGCTGAGAGGAACTTGCACACGTGTGTGTAGCTGCCAAAAACCTGAGGCAAAGCAGACGAAGCCGAGCAGAACCTAACCTGAATTTCCATGACAGCAGAGCAGCCGGCAGCCGGGCACGTGCACAGCTGATGAAGATATCCACTGCCCGTGGCTGATCCCAGGCTGAGGGGTGTTGTTGCTGGGGTTTGAAGGACCCACAACACTCCTTCATTTCTTGTTCTTTCACCTTAGTTCCTGACACCTGATGTACACTGGCTTCAGTAGTGGTGACAAATATGCTGGGGGACAGGTAAGGTTTCAGCCTCCACTGGTGCTGCCCCTGGTAAAAATGCAATGGAACTGAGTTAGGGTTTTTGAGTTTCTGAATAAGAGCTTAAACACAATTTAAGAGTCACCCTTTCCCCAAAAGTCACCCTTTCCCTTTCATGTGATTGCCATTAGAAATGTGAAATGAGATGTGAGGATGGAGTTTTTCTCAACACTGCTTTCTATAATGGGTCCCTAAAGACCTGTTTATGCATATAGCAAATACATTGAAAAAAAAAAAAAGCCCTTGAAAAGAAAAAAGAACAGAAAATACTTGCCTGAAGCCCCAAAACAGGACATGCAAGCATCAATGTGTCATCTGTCAGGATCAGGGACCACTTGGTTGAAAAAGGGAGACACTCCCTTGAAATATAGAATAGTCATCTTACGGAAGGAGATCAGCTGACAGTGTGTATTTACCTATGCTATTCTGTCCAAGTCACTGCACACATTACTGCACTTTTTTTTTTTTTTTTTACTATTTGGTTAGATTTTTGTTACATATTTATTTTTGAGATGTATGCCTTCTTTTCCTTCTTTGTCACATTCTTGCACGCATTTTTATGATGATTAAATGTTATCTTGGAAGGCCTTCTCTCCCTCTCTCTCCTCTTTGACACGTTGTTCAGTTCTTAAGGGAATAGACATAAGCCTTGTATTTTTGTCTGGAGAGATAAAACCTGCAGGAAGAAGCCTTTAGATCAAAGATCCTCTCAGTCCCTTTTCTTCCTTTTATTTTCAAAACGTCGTCCTTTGTGCCCTTTGACTCTGAAGTTCCCACTGGTTCATTGCGTTGGTTATTTTTCATTACTGCTCTCCGAATTTCTCTGACTGTCATAATCATCTCTGCGGTTGGTGCATTATCACTGGCATGGATGAACATTTCCAAAGCCCCATGTGGATTTGCTACTGCACCACAGCCAACTGAGTCATTCCCTCTGCCCCAGTTTCCTTATCAGTTACTGCTTTCGGTTCAAGTTATGCATCTATTTCAGACTCTCTCTCCATCTCATTGTCATTCAAAGCTGCAGGGAAAGCATTTAAACCAATATTTTCCTACAGCCATATCTGAAAATTTGTTCCAAGCTATTGCCAAGCTGTAGCTGAGATGATTATCCTTTATTCTGCAACCTTTAATAAAATTAAATGTCCCAGCTTGCAAGAGCTGTTGATATCTGCACTCTTGGAAATGTAAATCACTGACACGACTTACTTCAGTTTTGGGTACAACAAAATGTGGGAACAAGACTCTTAGGGCTTTCAAAGAGGGAACGCGTGACAAATACAGCTGCGTTATGGGCGACGCAGCACATGTCCTTAGTTGATTGGTTTTAGTGCAGTAAAACAAACCTGGCTGTTGTGTTCTTACTACGTGCAGATGACACTATAAATTCAGAAGTAAACTTACCAACATATATTTTGCAGTTTGAGCTATGTGGGCACACTTGTGGGCCTTTTCAGATCTAAAGAACTAGTTCTTGCTATTATCTAGACAAAAGAAGCAATCTGGCAATTTAGGAGCAAGAGGGTGTGGCAATATTGCTGAGAAAGGACTAATTAGAAAGGCTTAGTTAGAGCACTTAAATATCTAACAGAGTCACTCAGAGCCAGCTGTAAATGCAAGTTGGGAAGCCTGGGACGGACTCTGCGCTGCCCTGCAGTTTGGGTACTCATTTAAATCCCGAAGAAGTAAGAGCCAAGCATTACCAAGTCAGCGTGATGGCGTTTTTCTCCCATTATTGCCTTGCCATAAATAGCTAGTAGCCTGCTAGGCAAGCCAAAATCCGCTCTACTGCATTGATCCCCGCAGAGCTATCGCTATTGCATCAGGTTTTTGTCAGAAATGTAACCCCCTATTAGGCTCCCACTTTAGCACTGATTGAAGTTGTGGCAGAGGGGGAAAAGTTTGCCCCAGATGCTGTCAGGTTGTAAGTGTTTACAAGGGGAGCACCACGACGCCAAAGCAGAAGAAAAAGAAATGTTTGATTACATTTGCTCCATTTGATCTTTCCTCCAGTAATGCAAATAAAAGAAATGCAGCTCGACAGCCTCTTGATCTCAACGCAGAACATGTGCCAATAAAAGATAATTATTCCCAGTGTTTGGGTTAGGGAACAGTGGTAAATGTCATCGGAGGCATTTTTAGCACATACCAAAGTTCACAAGATTATTTAAACATATTGTTTGAGGCTCGTACTGAGACTTCTGTGCTCAGAAATGGGACCTGTACAAGATACGTACCATTGATGGCACATCACAGTTCAATAATAGGGTGAAGGATTTTTTTTTTTTCCTCTTTTTGAAGAGGCGTTTCACTGATTTGCTTCAATAATAAAAGACCTGCAGGTGAGCTGGACAGTTTCCATCAGCAAAATGGCCCTGCAGGGATAGCATCCATCATCCCTAGATGAATATGCAAAGGCAACGCAAGCTGATTTTTCAAATATTAATTAAGCAAGTCACTGGTCAGCCAGGCATGTACAGAGTTTTGTTGCTCTGTGGGGAAGTCAGGCTGTATGAAAGTACTCAAAGCACTTGGAGGACTATATAACTCAAACAAACTGAGGCTGAGGTTACAGTCAGTAAAGATTGCACGGATCTCACTGATAATCTGGTTTTATACAGACAAGCCAAACTCAGCCACGAAGTCAGCCCTTAACACTTCGTCTTTCACATCTGTCACTGAAAATTCATGGAGACCTTATTTGCACTTGTCTGTCTTTTCACTTGCAGCAGATTTTATGCTGATGTCTGACATTGGTGGTTTAGTCTTGCATGTATATGAGAAGATGACATGGGCAGCTGGTTTTAATTACCACCGTTTGTAGCCACCTCACCATAAAGCAGAAACGTGCCTCTCCAAAATGGCTCTGCATTCAGAAAACCTTTCTTCCTTCTTTCTGCTTCCTTATCCTGGCTGGGCATCCCCCAGATTTATCTCTTCCCGGCTTCAGACTCAGAGCTGTATTTCCTTTTTTCCTGGCCCTTTCCAGAAATTAGGGTATTAGGGAAAATACTTGGTGAAACAGAACAGTGCTTGTTCAGGCTCCTTCTGAGGGATGCGGTGAGGTGAGTGGCTGGGGCCTGATGCAAATCTGATGAGTTAATTCATCCCAGAAGAGATTTGAACTTGGAGAAGGCAGGCATGACTCCTGCCTTCACAACAAGGAACTGCCCTGCGAGAATCAAAACCAGCGGCACAAGGACCATCAAACTGTAAGCGAGGGAGAAAGCAGGCACCGTATCACATTTTTTTTCCCCCCCTCAAGCTGTGCCCCGAACGCAGAATATTTCCACCTGGTCTCTGGCCCCTCCGCAAACGGTGGAGTCATTAAATCATCCATCAAGTCACCGTCCTTTGTGCGCGGTGGGATGGCTGCCTGCCTGCCTGACTCCCTCGCTCATTATTGGCCTTCTGCGGTCCTTTTCAGCCAATTCAATGAAATATAAATAGCATTTCAGATAAATGTTCACTCTCTTATAATACCTTTCCAATGTCTTTCTGCTTTCGCTCCGGTTGCATAAAAAAAGAGCTGTAATATCTTTCAATGAGTTACTGAATCCTTTTTGAACCCTGATATATGTTCGTACAAGGTTTATTAAATATGAGGGGTATAGGCATATGCATTAGCAAGGTCTAGCCAATTAAATTGTTCAGACAAAATGAGCAAGCAATCTTCTGCCTTGCAAATCAAGCTGTTTGCCACGATAAAGTGCTCCAAGCCTGCTGATGCTGGACCCACCACCTTTTTTGGCAAAGATATGCCCACAGCCACAAAAAAAAA
The DNA here is from genome assembly GCA_013398815.1 of Ibidorhyncha struthersii. Classification (NCBI taxonomy): domain Eukaryota; kingdom Metazoa; phylum Chordata; class Aves; order Charadriiformes; family Charadriidae; genus Ibidorhyncha; species Ibidorhyncha struthersii. The sequence continues at coordinate 385,643 of VZSZ01003607.1, forward strand.
GTATGGTTTAGGCTTTCCTGACCCTTTTAAAAGAAAAAAAAAATAAAAATAAAGCTGCTGGACACCACCGCAGGGATCGTCTTTTCTTTGCCTGAATAATGTAAGGTGAATGCTGTACAACCAGCCGATAAGTAGAGAGAGGAGGAGTCAGGAATGTTACCCAGGGTTTTGCTGAGGCGTGACACAGAAGTAGTATCTTCCCCATCTTCCTGGCTTACAAAACAAATTAACACTGGAGTATTTATGGATTTTGTCTCCTGGTTACTTGTTCGTGACCATTCATCATTTAGACTCAGCATTTATGTATATTTAAAGCAACCGACATAAATTAACAACAAAGCTTGAGGGCGTTGAATAACCTCCAATAAAACTCCTTCCCCTCCTTGGAGTCATTTCTCAATGTGAAAATACCCAAGTAAACATCTTGGTCTAACACTAAGCCCAGGAGATCAACAAAGCGGGAACTGGGTGACTTTTACCCTCCAGACTTCACCACCGAAGGAAAAGGGAGCTTCTCCATCACTTCTGGAAGGATGGGTTAGTGGAAATGCATTTTGGGGACCAAAGAAAGCAACTCCCTCAGTCTCACAGAAAAGGTGGCAGGCAGACACCCCAGCAGCAAGTCTGTCACTCTTCACTCAATTCCCATCACATAAAGCCAAGGAAAAAAATAGGTATGTTCTGGAGATCTCCAGGTCCTGAATTGAAGACAAATCAGGAGCTGCTTCTAGCAGCGATAAGACCCCAAGAAATGTTTTCCAGGAAGCAGAAATAATAATTTCACAGCTGGGTATGCCCAAATCTATTCCATGGATATCGGAAACATCTCCTATTTGCAGTCTATGGGTGCGCCTCTGTCTGTGCGATGGTGATGCTGCAGGTTCCCAGCAGGGAGCCTGAATAATCCTGCCTCCAAGAGATACAGCGATCGTGGTGTTGGTAAAAGTCCAGATAAAAGATAATGTGCAAGACAGGGAATTTCATTTCATATCAGGAGCTGGGCAGGCAGTAGACCAAAATTTCTTTTGGGCTGGGGCAGAAGTGGAGCACAGCGCAGAGGCAGGTGTCCCATCTGCATGGCTGGGGTTAACACCAAGAGGGGTAAGCCTGGGAGCCTTAGCCACAATAAACAAAGCTATTTATGCAGCGATCCAGTGATCTCAGAATCTAGGTCCTATCAGTGTTTTTCTTCTACACAAGTCTTTCCCCCTTTTCACACTCTGTAGACCTCTGTATCCAAATTCCTGCTTTGAGAGTCCCCCGGAAAGGAAGTCTCCTGCCCCAAAGCTCTGATGTGGAAACTATGAAAGTTGGTGAAGAAATTTTAAAGATCTCATGTAGCAAGGTCCTGGTGTAGTGGGAGGTGTCCCTGCCCATGGGAGGGGGTTTGAAACTAGATGATCTTCAAGGTCCGTTCCAACCTAAACCATTCTATGATTTAGTGATGAGGAAGTGAGAAGAGGTAGGAAAGATACAGAGAGTCATGTTCCTGCCCAAAAGTGACCATCTGGGTTTGGGTATCTCAGTGTTTGGTCTCTGATCCCCTCCTGACAGCTGGGTTTTGGCAAATGCTTAGCACTGACCTCCTGAAAATCAAATCCCAGTTAAGCCTTTCAAGATGAGCAGCCAAAACCCAGAAGCATTGCTGTGGCAAAAGTTGTATACAGAGATCTGGAACTATTGGATGCCAAATAGGTAAAGGAAAGTTGCCCAATTTTTTTTAGCATATACAAAGAAACTATTTCTTTTCCCTGAAGCTGGTGTCATTTCCAGCCTTTCAAAACCAAAGAACACTTGCCCTAGATGTATTTGGTGCATCAAGCTATTTTAGGCAATAATTTGTGATGCAAAATTCATAATTCATGTGTCTACATCATTCCTTTGCTTTAATCCTACATCCAGCAGTTTCTTTTCATGACTAGTAAAAATAACTACCGTCACTGCAGATGAAGGTAAGCCGTAACTTTTATCTAAAGCTCTCTGGCTATATTTATCAGGTGACAGCCTGTGTTTTCAGAGAGGTAACCCAATCCTGCTCCTGCCAAGAACACCAGCTGCTCCATGGGCTCCCAAGCCCCTACTTTGCCTGTGCACAGCACCCAGGACGGCATCCTCAGTGCTCCCCTGCATCCCCGAGGAGGATCCACCTCACTAAAGGGCTCCCCTAGCACAGTGGGCTTGTTTTCTGCAGAGGATGCTAAACATTTCTACCCAGGATGCAGGAGGGAGGATGCTCTGGACCACAACTCCTCCTGCATGTTTAGCTGCAGCTCTCAGCAGAGCGTCAGGAGATGAAGTCAGAGGTGTATTCCCTAGCCCTGGAAGTGCAGGCTGTTTGGTGTATCTCCTACATACTGCTGTCGGGTCACCATTCAGGCTCTCTGAATGTGGTTTTCACTACCCCCCAGTGCAGCTGGTGAGCAAGCAGGCCACAGGAAAGCACGCTGATGATACGCTAGGAAAGCTTACCTGATGGCGGGACACCACGTTACCCAGGTGAAAAATGAATCATTCCCTTCCTCTCAGCAAGATAAAGCAGGACACACTGTGAATACGGGCTGTCTGAAGTGCTGTTTTTGATTTTCAATAGGAAGGATAGCCAGCAAGATTTCCAGCTGTAAGCGCCACACCCCCTACCCCCCACCCCCCAGGCCTCCAAAAAAAAAAAGAAATCTGGCAAATTTTAAAATACTGAATCGCTGGGATACCCCGACCCAAGACCTCAGTCACTAAAATTTGACCTGCTAATTGCCACTGCTTATAAAATAAGTATGTTAGGGCTTCTTTCCATCCTCACCTTTCCTTTGGACTTTACTCCCCTTGGCGTAGTGTGGTCAGTCAGATGATAACACTTGGCCTTCAGATCACGACTGCTGGGTCCTCGGCCTTTTTTGGTGGTGCTGACTGCCTCTCCACACTGACTGTCCAGGGGCATCCATGTTGAGAGCTCCCCTCACATCGTAACTCTCTCCTACAGTATTTCTGAGAGAGAGGATAACCCCTCCAGTGGAAGCCATATATTGGCTATATTTGGCCTAATGATTCATTTTCCCTATACACAGGTAGCTAAGGCTTTCATCATTTCTTAAAGCTGCTCGCTTCTGCCTGGGGCACTTGGGACACCCCACAGAGCAATACTGCTCTAACAGAAATACGTGCTTTCAGCATTTTTAGAGATGGGCAGTGCGACAGGCAGAATTACTGTCTGCTTTTGCCAAAGGAAGACTACACATATGCATGTGCGCGCACACGCTGGATACATCCTGGGAGAAAAGACTCATATCTGGAAAGACATTTCTTCTGTCCCATTTACAGGGAAAGAAAAAAATGGAAGAAAATTCTTTTTCCTCTTGACTAAAGAAAAAAGATGTTATCTCTTAGTTTATCTATCTGCAATAGTCAGTTCAAGGGCTTTCATGTTTTTTTTTTTCACATCTCTGCAATAAGAGGGGAAAGAAAGATTCAGTATGTATTCAAAAGGACAATTCATCTTGAAACATCTTATTGTGCATTTCAAGGAGAAAGCCTTCAATCTGAGGGTCTTGACAGGACTGGTTTTGCTCAATTTTAGAAGTTAATTTTGGTGCTAATAAGTAAATGTCATTTTTTGTACTTCTGTCTCACACACTAGATAGACAAATATAAATAAGCGTGTTTGTTTACTTCAGGCACTGCCCTGAGGGATGCAAGGGGCAGTTTGCTATCCATCCCAGGGCACAGCGGTCGTGGCAGAGGTGTGTGGCTCTGGGTCAGGGTACCGGGCAGCGTGGGACCGGCTCCCCTGGTAAATTTTGCTGGGCTTGCTCGTAAGCTGCCCGGGCAGGATCGTGCTCTGGGGCAGAAGAGGCAGGATGCGGTCATGCCTGCAGGGAAACTGTGTGTGCAGGGGTGGAGGGACCCTGCCTGGACATGAGCTCATTCCCGCCGGCAGCGGAGAGGTTAAGCGGCAGAACAAGCCGGTGAGCTGCAATCTCAAGTGCCTATTGTTACCATTCATTCTAAAATATTGCCTGATTGTTTGGGTACTTTATTTCTTTGGTGATTCAGAAGTGAGTGGGAAAGGTGCTGTGACCCATTGAATGGTCTATCCATCACCCCTACTGATGTCACCATCCAGGGAGGGCAGGGACTGCCGAATCTCTGCTGCTGGCCCCACTTGCCTTTCCACTGCTCAGTCCCTCAGCTTCCCAGGTGTAACCCAGCACCGTGGTACTGCCTGAAGGAGAGGAATGAGACCGCAAAGTCAGTTCCTGCCCACGTAGCGGGCATGTACGCGCTTGCTAGGACTGTCCCTGGGACGAATTGTTTCCTGCATTAGATGCAGGCTGGCCATTGTAGCGGGTCTGGGGACGGGGCACGCCGAGCTGAAAGAGCAGTTGGTGGGGACCAGCTCAAGCCCTTGCTGAAAGGCCGTATTTCTGCCTCCCCTGGTGAGAAGGACGATTCAACCTTTGCATCCTCGAGCAGCGAAATCCCCTGCTCCTCCCGACATCGTTTTCTCCCATCTTCCAGACCGTGCTGTTGCCCATGGACAAAACCAAGCATGCAGCGGTCCCTAGAAGGGGAATTTTGGGTGCGCTGAATCTGCAGCACCAATGAACAACAAATGCCATGTATTAGCTGCCCTGGGGAAAAAACAGCAGAGGTTTCCCAAATAGCCTTGCTGCTCATGTTGCAGCATAAGGTGCAGTAATTCCCCTCTGCTGGGGATTTGGAAAGCCGTGTGCCCTGCCAAAGTCAGCTCACGCCCTGCAGGATCAGGCCCTAGGCTGCATATAAATCAGTTACAGATGCTTGAATTAAGAGAATTAATTAATAAGACCTTCCCATCCCCTGGAGGTTCAGACCACAATGAGGCAGGTAAGGTACAGGCCAACACGAAACACTATTAATCCTGCACATGTCCCCAGTGTGACGGGCTGCTGGGAGCTATTCTTCTTGCTCATACCAGGGGGAATCGCCGGGACAGAACAGACCTTATTGTCTCTGTTTGCAGGGAACAGCTCGTGCAAGACATTAAATTTCCCGATGCCATCGCTAAATCCCAGGATCCTCCTCATGAGTTATTCAGCACCTGTCACTCCGGTCTTGCACACCTGTTTTATCATCCTCACATCCACCTCTGTCTTTCAGAGATGAATATTTATTATCTTCATTGCAAGAGTAGAATCAAATCCTCTCTTACTTTACTAATGCAGTTCCTTTCTTGAAGATAAGCATACCTGTCTCCCAAAGAGATTAACTTCTGTTTTTCATTTCAGGATATTTCAGGAGTAAGCTACAGCCTGGCTCAAATCCTCGCCACAGCAGTAAGGGAAACAACATTAAACATCCTGAGCTGGGGTGTGGGCATCCTCATAAACCCTAGACCGAACGATATCTGGTGCCGTGCTCCTGGCTCGTGTTAGACAATGGTGCCGTAGGGTTACGGGTTACCTTCGCATTTACCATTCAGGATGTGCTGGAAGAAGACACGGCGCGTTACAGACGCGGCTGGGAGACAGGGACGGTTGCCCACAGGAGCCTGTGTCAGCCGGCTTCAGAAGCTGTGAAACTGTAAAGGCGGCTGATGGAAATGGTCCTTCGCTGGCACTTTCAAGAGCCTGGAAAATGCCTTTTTAATGCGCTAATGTGTCAGCAAGAGAATAACGAGTCCATTAACAAATGGGGAGCACCTATGAGTTCTCATCTCACCGTACCATAATTTTTTTCTTTTCCAATACATGGTATAAAATTGTGCTCCTACAGTATCTTGGGTGCCCTGATATGCCATTAGAAAGACAAGAAGGTCTCAGCAGCACTAAGGGACTAATTTCCATCAGGAACTCGGCCAACCGGGCAGTTACAGACATGCCTTCCCTCCCTTTACAGCATGTGAAGCGCAGCTTTGGCCCCATCCGGCAGCGCCAGGGCCCGAAGGAACCACCTTTGGGCTCCTGGATCCACCATGGGGCACACATGGCTCACACACCGCGAGGATGCTGACAGCAGCAGGAACCGCTTGCTCGCCCAAGACGACTTTCCTAGACAGCAGCCCCACTCAGAAGCACAAGCCAGGAGCTGTCAGGTGCCTGGGGATGGCTCCCATGAGGCAAAGCCACTTTTTTCAGCCCTCCTGGAGGAATTAGCGTGCTGGGCTGATGGTGCAAAGCCACTCAGACCTGCTCAGGGAGGGGGCGGAATCAGTTTTAAAAGGCCCTGCAGTGCTGCCGTACTGGTACCCCGGCTCAGTCCCTGCAGAACTCAGCATCAAAAGTCTATCAACCCTCATCAAAATGGGAGAAGCAAACAGTTCCCCCCCCCCGCTACACCTCCCGCCTGCCTGATGGGGTTGCTCCTTGTTGTATAAACCTCTGGGAAACTACACTGCGGAAAGCACTAGAAAATTGCAGGCAGCAATTCCCTGCTGGCGAGGGCTCCACGGGCACGGCAGGCGCTTGCTGCCTCTCTTGGGGTGGTCGGGACACCTCGCCGGGCCATCGAGCGCGAGTTAGTGCTCAGGTCCATGCTGACCACAGCGCCGCTGCCGGCTGTGATTAATTTCTATGCTCTGCGTGAACAAAGTTATTAAATCCACAACACTTACTTTTTTTTTTTTCCAGCCAGGGTGAGCTGAATGAATACTTGCCAGTCACTTGACTAATTAGGTTAATTCAGAAACCTGTCTTCAGAAGCCCATTGCTGAGAAGCCTCCTGAAGTCTGGGAATTTAAAAGTGACTCGGGTTTGATTAAAACCAAACTAAACCAATGAAGGCAACTGCTGTTTGCTTTCCTTTTTCTTTTTCCCCATGAGCACAATTTTGATTCATGGCTGTGGCCAGCCCTTCGTATGCCACAAAAGTTGGGGGCTTGGACTGCTTTTTTTCAACAGATCAGCTTGTCAGAAATATATTTGGGTGAAAATACTGCAATTCATTCTGTGCAAGTTACTGTGGATGGACTGGTTGCGTGTACCTTTTTACTTCGAGTCAGCTATACGGGCAGGTGGGATTGTTTTCCTCAGGCAATGCAGGTTTGGTGATGGAGGTTATGGGCCAGAATTTCTGACTGGGGTGAGGGTATCCAGACTGCTGCTACTTGGCTTCTTTTCTGGAGGAGGGGAAAAAAAGCCACACAATTTCTAATAGAAGGTGAAAAATTAAAAAGAAACAACAACAACAAAATCACATTTTCTTTCAGTTACAACTATGTATGGCACTTTAAATCTTAGAACTAAAAGGAAGCCCTGAAACACTAATTCTTTACGGAAGGAGAACCATGACCTACAGCAGTCCAAAAGCCATCTGAGCAGCAAGTTTCAGCTGCTTTAGCTTCTCAGTTTCCCTTCCCAAATCAACAATTCAGCTAAATTCACACATTTTGTGTCCGTGTTCATTTTCCTTCACTGGCATTTTCCGACGGGAGATTTTTTCCCACCGCCCCTTTCCTGCGCAGCTCAGCATGGCACCAGTGCTCCCCTCCTGCGCTGCTTCTTGCAGCGGATTCAAGGTGATGAAAACGCAGTGATTGCACACCCCCATGCCAGTGGGGCACTTCCACCAGGCATAAAATGATGGTTAAAAATGATAACAACAATCTAAAATAAGGCCTTAGAAAGGCTGCTTTGCACAATACTTTTTTTCTGGTCCCTGCTGTCCCCCCCGCCCCAGCTGAGCAACTTGGTGTTGTTGCCTGCTCTTAGTCGTCGTACTCACTTTGTCTTTGTGTCTGAGCATGGCTGCAGGTACAAGATATTTTTGATGCTGATGCTCATGTTGCCCCAACCTCCCCTCCCTACGTCCCCTCCCCTGCAGTCCCGCTAACCTGCCCACCTCCATCAGGATGCTTCCGGCTCTGATTCCCTCCATCCCTTCTCACCTTGATGGTGCCTGCTGGAGCATCCGACAATGCCCAGCTGTAAACGTGCTGTTTTCAGCCTTGTTTTCTGGGGAAATGGATCTGAGGGACTTGTTCCCTGTGCGTGCGTGCATGTGTTTGTGTCCGTGCATCCGCTGGTGAGCTGTCAGATTTGACAAGAAGTTGGTGGCTTGCAAATAGTAAGCTCTTACAGGTTTTAAGAAGATCAGCGTGGAGGACTTGGTCAAAGTCCTCACTGAAGGAAAAGCTTGGGCTGAAAACAACCTTACTGGGCTGAAAACGAGCTCTTACAGGTTTTACGAAGATCAGTGTGGAGGACTTGGTCAAGGTTTTCATCGAAGGAAAAGCCTGGGCTGAAAACAACTTTATCGGATGCTGGAGAAGCCATCCACAAGGCAGCCCATTCTAATGCCTCACCCTCAGTTTTCAATGGACCTTGAACCATACTGGAACCCTGGGGAACTGGCTGGGTTGTGCTTTGACTATTTGGAATAGATGAAATGGTGGATAGGGGTAAGGTATCACTGCACCCACCCTGGGCTGAGGACAGAAAGGGGGAACGCGGGGCTTTGAGAAAAGTCAGAGACTGACAGAGGGTATCGTGAGTCAAGCAATATGTGCAGAGGGACCGGCACGGGTGAAAAACAGCCAAAATAATCCTACTGGCGCTCTTTAAATGTCATACTCCTGGCAGAGAAGCCTTTCACATGTTTCCCTGCTCACATCTCCGAGCTTTTCAAATGCACCAGGCTTCTGCTGCCTGGGAGGGGAAGGGAGGAGCTGTGCCCTGGGAAAACCCTGTGGATCAGCCATTTTCCTCTGGGAAAGATGCAAGCAGTCAGCAGCTTTGTACAACGTACCATGCCCGCATCCTCGGTGTCCTCATTTTAAGCATTTACAGAAAACTTTTTTTTTGAAGCCTGGAAGATTTCTACATTCCTTTTCCTGACTTCTTCAAAAACTACCCGAACACAACAAGGTCCTTGCTAATTGGCAGGGAATGAAGTCCCGCAGGCTCAGCCTCCCACCTGCGCGTGGCCTGCTGGTGGGACAGCAAAGATCTCCAGGGTGCCTTTGCCCCTTTGGGGAAGGTTGGGTGGGAAGGGGATATTAAATCGGAGGCGTTTCAAGAGAAACTGAGAAGATACAGACACACTTTGTAAAAAAATGCTGCCTCTTATCAAACAAAAGGCAACCAGCCTCCCTCCCCCTCATGACAACCCAGAGGAGTCCCAAAACATAATCAGTTTAGGCTGAACACCGTGGTGCCTACAAGATTAAAATTAGACTGACAAGGTTTCATCAAGGGAGAGTTTAACTGCGGTGCTCAATCAGGCTGCAAAATCCTCTAATGACAATTGAAATAAAGTCATTCAAGACACATCCTTAAGTGTCACAGGAAAGAAAGCCTGCCCTTGGCTGCAGCCCTTGGCAAAATTACATTAGGTGTCTCTTTTCCCTCCCACCCCATCCACTACATGCACTGTTGTCTTGTGGCCATACCCTCCCTGGATTGAAAGCCAAGGCCAGCGTCCGGGTTGGAACGGGCAGCACTTGGTCCCCCAGCATTGTGATTGTTCCGCAGGTCATGTCTTATAGGAAGTGCTCTATAAACAACAGGCAAATAGGATGAGAGAAGGTTTGGCTGAGCCTCCCAACACAAGGAGGCTTGTTTGGCTCTTCCAAGACAGTATAAAACCACAACAGCTACTGTTCTCCACGTAGCGCCTCCAGCAAGGTGGCTACGGTAAAGCTGAGAAACTCTCTCTTGAAAAAACCACATCAGAACACTCTTCTGCTTCCAACAGCAACTTCTCCACTTGGAGAAAGATGCCTAATGAAATGTTTCCTTTGCCCTGCCTATGTCCCTGCAAGCTAAGCATCACCAGACCAGCTCTGCTCTTCAGAGACCTTCAAGGCCTCCCAGCTAGAAGTGAAATTAAAATGTAAATATATGTTACTAAATGAATTTGAAACGGTCTCCAGGTCTTTTTAACCTTGCCTTCATGAAGCTGCTGCAGGACAGCGCTCCCCGAATCAGCACTTTGAAATCACCCTGCTGTAAAGACCCACACCTCTTCCAACATCTGCTTTACACCTGGTCCTGCCCTAACAAACTTGTGCTTCTGACACCACCCTCCTCTCAAGTTGCAGCCTGATTTCACACAGAAAAGGTTCTCGTTTCGATCCTTTTACCTCTAAGTCCCAAAGATGAGTGAGGCAGCTGGAGTGATGTTGAATAATGAGGCAGCATCTTGTGCAGTCTCCTGAAGTAACCAGTGGTACCCAATCCAATTGCACATCAGACAGAAAAGTCATTACTTGCATCCCCTCCAAGCATGTAACAAAAACTCAGTAACAGGTGAAAAAGAGCCTTTCTGCTCGCGCAGGCCCCGATCCATCCAGGTCCACGGGCACCCACCTAAATTCCGGTGCCTGTTTATCAAACGGAAATCTAGCCTCTTTTGTTGCATGGGTAAGTGCTCTGTTAATCGGGGAACTTGTGTAAGCCATGTGGATGTTTAATATTCAAATATAACTATCATCTAGGGAGGGAGGGAGCACTGAGTGAGTCTCATCCTGATTTAGCAAGCTCTGGGGAAAGCAATGACAGCTCAGCCAGCTGTAAGTGACAAAAATTCTGTCCTACGAATGTCTTCCAGAGCTTGCAGGGATTTTACCTTCAGTAGCGTGCAGAGGTTGTGGAATCGTCTGAAGGGAAATCCTTTTCAATTCCAGCTCCTGGATGCTGCTGCAAGGGGAAGTGCGCGTTTCTTATGGCAGATGCTTAGTATTACAGGCTTGCTTCTGACAGCCAAGATAGCCCGAGGTCAGTAAAGGCTAGATTTAAGGGCTAGATTTATTTTATTTTTTTTAACTCTCAAGAAGATGAAAGGAGAAGGGGGCAAAATCTCCCATTCATCTTGTTACGCTCCTTAGATGAACGACTTTCACCTGACACTGAAGCTAATGGCATCGACTTGTCAGTGCAACAAAAGAGAGGAAGGGGGCGGGGGGTGGGTGGATATGGCATTACAAGAGTGTCCTACTCCCAACATCTTCCATTGCTGGTTGTTGCTCAGGATTAACAGTGTACACTACTGTAGAACTGGATGCATCAGAGCCACCTGCAATCACTGCCGTCCAACACAATGACAAACAACCAAAAAGCAGACCGCTGTTCAGGGGCGTTTCATGCCCCTCTCTCTCCATCTTCCCCTGCCAGGAGGGGGTTTCCTTTCTCCTCCCTTCCATCCTTCCCTCTTTTAAGAGCTATTCAGTGGCCAGAGCCTGTGTGATGGCAGCCGGTGGGCTACAGGCTGCTGCGGGCACGCAGGACTCTCTTTGCAGCTCAGCCATCGGCCAGAGAAGACAGGGATTTGTTCTGGGCAGTGGATCCCACCAGATTTCCGTACAAGCCTTCCCATTCCCGTACACATGTGATGTGCCTGCATTACTGGGGACAACTGATGGGAGAGAAACATCAGTAACAAGCACCCCGGGCAAGCAAAATGCAATCCCGGGTAGGGAATGAAGAGGCGAGAGGATTTCACAAATAAAGTAATCAGGACCTTGCATGGTCATTTTGCAACCTAAAAGAGAGTCATCACCTACCTGCCTCTTTACAAGGGAATGTTATTTTTTCCCTGAAAGTTGTGAGGTTTAATAAAAGAGTTCTGCAGACTGAAAAAGGAATTGCTTCGGAAAAGCGGTAATGAAAGCCCAGAGAGTGCAAGCTCTGTCTCTGACATGTAGCTCACTTTTGTGCAGGGTTATTTAGCACTGCTGCTCTTCTTGTCCTTACAAGCAAGGCGAGCAGTTGACTTAAGAAGATACATGTTTTTCTTGATTCAAGTTTTCCCATAAAAGAATACATCCACTTTCAAAAGCAAAGTCATTTCAAAAACAGGAGCTAAAATTAGACTGATTATTTTTTTTTGTTGTTCTCTCTCCCCTTTATGGCTTTTACAAGCAATTACCCACTTAATGTTTTGAAATTATACAAGAAACTTCAATAGCATTTTTTTTTTCCTGCTGCAGCTCCTTGAACGTGAAGCCTTAAAAGCTTTTCCGGAACACACAACAGCATGAGCAAATGAATTTGCCATTTTCATTCTCTTTTTTTTTTAATGAATGGGAAGCAGCGGGATACTTTTTCATCATTAAACATTTTTTTTTTTTTTTCCATTTCATAATGGTGAAGTGAGCCTGCATGACAGCTCTAGAAACCGAAGGCAGGGTTCTGGTTTGCACCACGGCCCTTCGCGTTGCAGTGGGAGCGCTTTTAAAATAGCTGCATGGGCTATCACGCCAACGCATCTCTCGAGCCTCTTCTTTATTATGGCAGGGTGGGACACGGTGTGGGGGGGTGTGTGACAAATTTAGCACGCCTGCTCACGGGACCATCCTACACGATGCGTAACCCATACAAAAAGCAGGGCCACGCAAAGAGATGGGGCTCCTGCAGGGCTGTAGGGGACGGGGAGCTAGAGCCACTTGGCAGTGCCATGGCATCCAGCCGGACCTGGAGCTGGACCCCCCCGGTCAGGCAGCGTCCCCCCTGCAGAGTCCAGGGCAGGAGAGATGCTGCTGGGCTGTGTCGCCTTCTTGCGTGGGGGCCTGAGGGGTGTAAGGAGAGAGCCAGCTGCCACCGATTCACGCTCAAGAGCCCCACGCTGCCCCAGTGGTGTCGATGTACCTGGGCGTTATGCGGATGGGCATGAGGTGTTGGTAAAAACAGAGGGTTGGGTTGCCAGCTCTTCTCCCACCAACTCCCATGGGTTCTTGGTCTGCCATTTGGGGCACTCACCTTAGTGGGGGAGGCGAGTCTAACCTTTCCCTCCCTCTCAATTTCTCCCCTGGAGGAGGAGGGGTTTTGTTTGCTCCCTTCTGATTGTCACACAGACGCCTACCTGCTAAGATCACGGCATCGGATTGCCACTGAGCCGGCAGCGTTTGGCTCATATCACTTAGGAGCAAAAGGTGTTTCTTTTGACAGCGAGCAATACCCATCTGAAGCACAAGCTCTGCAGTCTGTAAATAAAAAGCAAAGGTTATGCACAGCCAAGCCATCCAGCTGGGTCAGGGCGATTAATAAAACAACTCAGATTCTCTGTTCTGCTCCGAATCTCGTCTTCACGCAGACAAGCGGCAGCATTATTGCCTTGTAAAGAAATGTGTTCCTACCTCCATCCCCCACCCCCAGAACCCCTCCAAAATCCCCTGTGGCAGGCAGTGCCTTTGCTTTCACTCATTTCTGACCCCTGACTACCTTTGCCATGGTCTGACAAGGCTCCAGAGAATAAAAATCTCAGGCTCCCACACCTCACGTTGGACATCCCTGTTCTCATTCAGTTTGAATGCTCTCAGGCCACGGTCCACTGTAACCTCCTACTCCAGCATTTAACTCAAGAGTCTCTTTTTTCCTTACTTTACCACCTATTACCACCTAAACCAACTTACGTCTCCTTGTTAGATAAAGGCATTAACGAAATATTGCGCACACAGCTTCAGGAAGGCCCCTTCCTTAGGACCCTCACACTTGAATTCATCCAATGTTCTCCTCATCCTCCTTTTTGTTGCACCTGCAGGATGTCATTTCTGTCCTCACCTGGTGCAAGGTCAGTCAGGATGTTTGCCCCAGAGCTGGCTGGATGAAGCAAAGGCCACCTCAGTAGAGGTCATCTGCATCTGTCTGAACTGGAACCACCCTCTAGGTTTCTCACTAGCACAAGCGCTGATAAAACCCCTTCACAGTCTTTTTCAGCTCGGTCTGAGTAGGAGAGGAACTCACACAAATAAATATCTGTCTTCAGCCTATGCGGTGGGAGGGAAAGGGCTGGCGGGTTCCTCTTGATCTAGACCCAGTGCTTTTGGAGTAAGAGATACTGAACTTGGCGAAATACCTAGAAGAACATGATGAGGGAGGGAATCCATCCTGCAAAGCCCAAACTTCCCCAGTACCAATCTGCTGCAGCCAGAAACACTCTCAATAGAGGAAATGGAAATACAGGAAACAGTTACTGCAGCAAATGCGGTGAAGGCAGCAGCCTTAAATTGACCATGAGCACAACAATATGCTGTGATTTCGGATTTCACAAAGGGTCCTTCTCACAGGAAGGCTCATGTACCCATGGCAAGGGAGGTCTCTGGACGCATCTCATCCTTGTCACCACAAACAAACAAAGAAGTCAATTAGATCAGACGCAGGTAAGAAAGGTTCCACCCTTCCCTCTCCTCTTTGTACCAAACACTTCAGAATTGCTAGGAACCATAAAGAATAAAAGACAACTTCAGAAGAAAAATGAAGTTCCAAGAATCATCACAACTCAGATTTTTATTCGACAGTGAAGTTGGAGGGAAATATTACTTTTTTCCCTTCATGGCAAATGTTCCAAATGGAAATTAAGTAAAAATATTGTCCCCCAAAAGTACTCACAATGAAATTATTTTTCATTAAATATATTTGTTTGGCAAAATAAAATAAAAGAATTAGAACCCGTACAAAAAAAATCCCTTGCAAATTCATAACACTGTAGCAATGACAACAATGTAAACCTGGATGTTTGGCAGCTGTAATTAATTTGTGGACATTACTGTTGAACTTTGGACCCAGAAAATAAAAATCACTTTGAATAGCGACAAGCCAATTTTAGAGGCAACTGAGGCTGAGGGAACGCTATAGGGACGGGACACACTAGTGGCTTCATACACAGTTTGTGCTGTGTGGGGCTATTTAAGAGCTGGGAGGAAAAGAAGTTAAAAGCTGTTGCAGCATTACAGCGTATGGTACAGCAAAAACCTGCAGACTTTCCATTCAGGGAGCCGATCAGTTGGGTGAATGGCAAGAGTCATGATGACAGCGGAAAGAATAATGACAGTGACGAATGGTGCAAGCACTGGGAAGCAGTTAACAATTTTTGTCATCGCATTGGATTCAGTTGTGAGCAGACTCTTGGGAGTGTCTGGGGAAATCTTCTGCTTACAGTAGCTGCTTCTGCTCCCTACCTCCCTCCTCCTTCCAGTTAAAGCCTCTGCCCTGCCAAGTGGGTTTCACAGGCATGCAGTTTGATAACATCGTCCTTTAATTAAGAATGTCTATTCCAGTATTAAAAACGTAAAAAAAGTCCTCGGGAGGGTGCTTCTTAGTGGCAGTCTTTGCCTTAAGCAAGGCCAATGGCCTGCAATTACAAGTTAATTAAAGCAATGTGGATTTCAATGAGCAATAGGGAAGATGGGAATGGGGAAGGAAGGGAGGGATGCAGGGAACAGGGAGGAATGCAAGTGTTTCTACACCCCTCCCCAAAGCCAAAATCCAAGGTGCACAAGTGGATTTCTTTTTTTCCTCACACTCTTCTCTTTTTTTTTTTTTTTAATATCTCTCCAGTTATAGTATTTCCAGTTTCGAAGCAAGTTTCAGTGGCAGCCTCAGTTACAGTCATAAACAAAGTCGTAGTTGCTGGGCTCCTTTGGGATAGGTGGGGGAGCATCTGGGATCTGTATGTTTTCCAAGTCAAGGAGGCGTAGCTTTATCTCCATGCTGAGCAGCGTGTCCAAGTCGTTCCGCGTTAGATCACTCAACATATCCTTCCCAAGGAGGGCGTTCAGCCCATCGGTCCATACACAATACTGCACAGGAAAAAGAAAAACTCTCATTAATAGACTTTCCGTACACAAACTGCTTTTCTGGCCTTGTCCTCTTCACCTACTGCTCCCACAGGGACTTACAACACGACCTACAGTGAGGTTGATTCATTTCATTAGCTTGTATCATGAAGGCGGCACATACCACTGAAAATTCCCTAAAAAATCCAATTCCCTAAAAATGGGAAGAAATTATAGTATTTAGTTTTTTTGACAATTTGCTATGTCCTCCAAACTTCTTGTTGACTATTCTTCAATAGTTATGGGGAAAAAACAACAACTTATGACAATGGACCTCTGGAGATACCTCCTTCTCCCCCTCTCTTTCTCTTTCCCCAGTACTCTCCAGAAAAAGCCTGATTATCTTACACCAAACTTTCAATTCCAAGGCAGCTAAGTTAGGTGAACTGAATCCCACCCAAAATCCTTCTTGCCTCTTTGTGTAAGAAATCCTTTACCAACTATCTAGTTTTATTGTGGTTTGCTTTCCTATAGATTAAGTGGTATCAACTGACCTACACAAACACAGGCTCCCACGTACCTACGCCTACTTTACCACTATTTTACATGAAATAACATATTGTGAAAACTACAGTCAATCAATGCCGTGTCCTTCATGAAAATTAAATGCCAAGCTACCTGGTGTAATTCTAAATGCCACAAATGCTGAATTGGCCTCTAAAACCCCTTCCTTAATGTTAGCTTTTTCCTAATAGAAGAGTCCATCTTTCCCAACAGCTGACAGATTGAGATAAACATCGGCTGAATAACCATTTTAAATAAGCAACAAACCCAAGGGAGATTGGCGATCTAGAGTCAACTATCAAATAAGTCACTTCCATTTATTACTACAAGCCATTTATTCAACTACGAACAGAAGTACTCAAATGCTATCATCTAAAAATAAAGATTTCAATCATGAACTTGTGTCCTAGTTCGCAGGAGGAAATTAAATCAACCGTAACTGCATTTTTATCTTACAAATACTTAGGCTAGATTTCATGCCAAAAAATGGATTTTAAATTTAGCTGACCGTTTGCTACATGATCCAGCCAAGTTTAAAGATAGCCATGGTTGACTTCATCCTGCAGCAGAAATAGGATTATTTTTAAGGAAGGGAGAGAAAGCCCCCTCTCGTTGTATGTCTTCATCCAGAAAAAGGGCATATTTTTAAAATAGGATGGTTAACACACTTCACCATCCAAAGTGAAACCCGACCCATTTAAGTCAGTAACAAAACAGGAGCAGAGCTAGGATTTCACCCAGGGTGTCGGTGAGCCAAGCTGCAGCTTTAATATGAGATTAGCTATACAGGAGACACTTTAGGGTTCAGGCTGTCCTGCTAACAAGTACTAAATAAACAACTTAGCCTGCCTATTCTAGGCTGTCAAAGTGTGTCACTGAAGACTTTTAAAGCATCCAATTTTTCTGGAGTGTACACAGAACATCAGGAAAAGAAAGAATCTATCCTAGAAATGTAATTATTTTTGAAGAGACTACAATTTTTTATGATTGATTTGCAGTCTTTGTTTGGGCAAGTTTTCCCATAATTCACTCTGAAGAAAGGAACAGAAAGGCGAAAGGCTCTGCTCAGGTTACGGAACCGCGAAGCATCCATTCAACAGATGCAGCCCCTGACATAAATTGTCCATCACCTGCTCAGTGAGTACGGCCAGCGCTTTCTCTGGGGAGAAATCCCAGTGAGCCAGAAAGCAGAACTGCCGTTCTCTCCTCTTCCAGATATAACTCATTCAGGGCCCACAGAAACCAAATTCTGGCCACAATTCAGATGACTGCAATGGCCTGGAAAAGGGGCTTCCTCTCTAATCTCCATATTGGCAAGGGCATCTAATTAAACTCCTGTACATTTTGAGCAGAGAGAAATCCTAATGAGATGGTGGAAAAACAGAAGCATTCATTCAGAAGCTTTTTTCTTTTTAATATGCAAAACAGACTAAGAGCCACTGAAAAATTAATTTACTACAGATTCATTTTCATAAAACTCCAATGAAACCTAATTATAGACTCCCTCATCAGTTTCTCTGTCAAAAATCAAGGATAAGATTAATCCACCTTTTTGCTGTGTAGTTGAAACCAGCTATTAGTATTTAAATGAAAAACAAATAGGATGGAGCGATCTCACAGTGCTGAATCCTCTGGCTAGCAGCAAGCTCCAACAGATGGCTAAGGGTATTGCCAAACTTAAGCGTGCAAGAATGAGGTCCAAATCCCAACGATACCGGTTCAGTAACGAGATTTTATTAAAGAAACACCTTGGGAGTCAAGTCAGTGGAATCAGACAACCAGAAAGGTTGTGCAGGCTTCATCCATCTAGATGCAGCCCCGAGCAACCTGGTCCGAGCTCATCGCTGACCTGCTTTCAGCAGGTGGTCAGACTGGGGACATCCCCAAGGTCCCTTACAACCTGAATCATCCTATGATCCTAGTTCAGTGTCACTCTACCCTCACTCTACAATCATGAGGACTGTAGAAGTGCTTGAAAAAAACCTGTTAAGTCTGACCTGAAATTGTCATGTACTGACATTATTCCTGGTGCTTCCCACAAAGCTTTCTAAACCTTCAGATGTTACCCACCAAATCTCCCAAGGTGACAACGCTGCTAAACCAGCACTTCTATTGACAAGAACCCCAGCTACTTTGATGAAGAGTCCTGGGCTTCATAACATGCTACTCCTTTCCTTGTGGGTGCTTCCTCTGAACATTTGCACTTTTGCTTTAATTTGCTTTAAAATCCTCACTCTTCTGTAGGCCATGGAAAAGTACAGAGGAAGTGAGACGGCCTTTTGAAAACTTTCACTTGGGAACTGTCAAGTAGCAGCAGAGACTGCTGCCTCTGGCCATTTTTTTGAGCATATTAATTTTGTTTCAAAGAAGCTGCACAAGATCAAAAACAGAAATAAAGACAATAGGGGTGTTAACGCAATCAGGAGCAATTGCGTTAGTGCGTCTCACAATGCTACTGGCCCATCAGTGGGGTGCAGCAGAAGTTTTTGAACATTTAGACAATTAAAATACACTTGTAGCCATAGGCTATATTTGAGATACGAGTGGCTGAAAAATTTGTCAATTTTCACGACCATTTTCTTTTATGAGCTGAAATAGACTAGAATTCAATTTCTGGAGAATTTATATCAGAAAGCATTTAACATATGTTCAGTTCAGAGGATGAAGACGATCGTGCGTTGCTTAGACCTACAGCTCAAATGGCACATTATGCCTGGGATCGCATTGCTGCTTTCTCTTAGATCAAAACTGACCAGCAAAAAGTTCTCTGGCATGAACATACTTGAAAATGACACTCAAATATTAATCCCCAGGAAAACCCAAATGAGCATAACTTAATTTCCTCTCCTAAAATGAACACTTGTTTGAAGGTTTTAATCCAGAATTGCAAATGGTGAAGCTATGTAACTAAATACACTTCACTTTTAAAGCAATTTCATGCACTGTAATAACCCTACAGTATAACAGTTTAACACAATCTTTTGTGTTTCATCATCTTAATGCAGTGTCCTGAACCGAGACCAAATGTGACACCACAAAATAAGTGTGCAAATGGAACACCAACTTTTGCTGCTTTAGAAGTAAGAAGGAAAAACTTAATTTTTATTTTTTTTTAATATAGTGCATTCTGCTAAATCTTTACTTGGAAGATCTTTGAGAGAAACACAAATAATTAGGTACAATAATTCCATCACCTTCCAAAAGGCAATGATGTTGTCTTTTTCCTTGTGTTTTCAAGTAAGAGAAGGGAGCAGGGAAAGGGCTGTCATTCTGCCATGCTGTTGCTATTTACACTGTCTTCATACAAATGAGACCCATTGCAAAACACTCCCCTGTGGAGATGCAATAGACAGGACCTTCTATGACCACCTGTCATGAATGCTCTCAAGCACTGTGAAACTAAGAATAAGGGGATATGCTATTCTGGAGAACATAAGTCTTTGGCTGAAACTGAGACCCAGTGATGGTATAACCTCCCCCGATTACGCTGGCATTGTCAAGATGCACTGAGGATGGCAGATTAGATGGCACTTAGATTCTCTAAGATTCTCTAAGAGCTTGGCTGTAGAAATCATCAGTGTTGAATTAAAGTTCACTAAAGTGAACACACAGCAAAATTCTCCAGTGTCTAAAGTAGAGCAGACCAAGAGAAATCTTTATTACACCAGGAAATGGTGAACAAGGTCTGTGGAACTGGGAGGTCTGCCCAAGCTTTCTTCTTTGTCTTACTAATGGCTCATATTTCAGTAGGGCTTAGAAATACTGATCTTTAATTTGGACCCCATGTGCTCTATGATGTACAAATACAAAATATGTTCCTTCTCTGGCTCAGGATATGCATGAAAATTGCAGAAGGTCTTTCTCCCATACTAATCCCTCTGCTTTCAGTTTGTTGCGAGCCATGACACAGATTTAGATGGACCAGTACTCTGTGCCAAGATGACCATT
The DNA here is from genome assembly GCA_013398815.1 of Ibidorhyncha struthersii. Lineage (NCBI taxonomy): Eukaryota > Metazoa > Chordata > Aves > Charadriiformes > Charadriidae > Ibidorhyncha > Ibidorhyncha struthersii. The sequence continues at coordinate 405,618 of VZSZ01003607.1, forward strand.
CTTATGTTCTTATAAAGCTGTCTGCTGTCATAAAGCAAGTAAGAGGGCTTCAAAGAAGTTTCTGTACTCTGAACTCAACTTACCTCATGCTTGTCTGGAGCAATGAAATTCAGCTGGCCACTTGAGTCATACAATATAGAGAAAGCAAGCTCTAGCACCTCCTGGAACAATACAAAGAAACAGATATTAATGCTGCATGAGAGAGGCATTCATAAATCCAGGTCCGTATTTCTTTCCTACCACTTATTCCACAAAACAAGTGAAAAAATAAGTTATGGTACTCTCCTGCCTGGTCAAAGCTACAGCAGTACCAGACCATTGCCAACGACTGGCACAGCAGTCCCACCTGAACCCCACCACAGATGCTTCAGTCAAAACCAACTCACCCCCCTCAGTGCTGACTGTAGCTCGCTCAGTCATGGATCACTTTAGCATTTGAGTTTAAATTTGAGCAAGGCAACGGTGAGGACTAAAATCAATATAATGCATAATAGAACACTTGCAACAAACTCTTAATGAAGACCCACATTTCTTTCAATTTGTATAGATTAAACTCGCAACGTTCTGCAAGGTTTGACTCCTTGTGTCTAAAACCTTGCCAGGACAGTTAATCTCCTGGTATATACTTATGCTCCTTTCACTGCTGGAAATCTATTAAATTATTCATTCTCAGGAGATTTCTGTCATTTTGTTTCTACCTGAACCAGAATCAGCAGCCTCAGTCAAACTGAACTATCTGGGTTACTTAAAGACCCAAATGAATCTTGGGAAAGGCAAAAGTGATCATCTTTTTTCCCCTCAGCACTGAAGCTGGAATTTCAAAGGTGCCCAAGTGAATTCATCAAGCACTGACCTTCCCTAAAAGTCACCTGGACCTGGGTTCCTATGGGGAAACCCAAGCGATTTGAACGAATAATGAACTTCTACTGGCCTGCAGCGAGCATGTAAAGATGTGTTATCACGGTTACTGCACGCATTGCTACAAACACTGTTACAAGGAGTTCACAGCCTGTAAGGTAGCTGACATGGATATAAAAACCCTGTGGAAAAAAGACCTGGCTACAGAGGAGAGTGCTGACTCGTAACCGCTTTGATCTGTATCATATGTCCTGTTCTTTTTGCCTCTTGGCTTCCTGAGCCCCACAACACCGATCACCTTTGCTGACTCTCAGCTGACGACAGTCCCTACGCTGCCAGCAGTGACAAGAGCGTGGCTTCTTAGATTTGCTACACTCAGGTTTAAAATGGAAGAACTGACTGCGAGGACTGCAGCATATCCATTGCTCTAGATTTCTACCCCTGATCTCCTGGTCTGAAACAGCCACGGGTCTTTGGATTTCGGTAGGGGTTATTTCATTTTTGAACTTGCGTGATTAAGAGCAGAGTCTGATTCATGGAACTTGCAATCCTTAGGGATAATCTTGGATGATTAGAGACGGAGCTTCTCATGGGAAATGCTCTTGGTTTCCTCGAGTTTAGTTATTAGGTTCAACTTGCTGCATTGCCAGGCCACAGGAGACAAGTCTCGGTTAAATCCCCACGGACGCTGCAGAGAGTAATAGTGCTGGTGCACTCAGCAAACAAATGGCTCACGGCTCACACAGCCTTTTTGTGTCTTAGGCATGTCTCTCAGACACGCCTTATTAAGAGCGATGTCCCTCATTACAGAAACAAGTTTACCTCTGCCCACACAAACCTGGCATTATCTCCTCAGAGTGTTATAAATTACTGACAGAACATGCTAAGTCATGCAACTGAGGTTGCAAAAATAAAAATGTATCACTAAAAAAAGGGCTTGTACTGCTCTACTATGATGTTCCTGAATTTCATGAAGGTCAACAACAATCCTATAGGCCTGGCTCATGTATATTTCTCCTTTGGGAAATTCCAAGGGATTTAAGTTTTTGTTCATCTCAAAGAAAAGAAAAGGAGAGAAAAACCCTGCCTGAAAAAGGAATATCCCAGGAAGCCATGGCTTTGGTCATTCCCAGTCAGGCAGAGAATGAGAAAGGGCTACATTTAGGGCACCAAGCTTCCCTTTGTGGGGGAAAGTGGGAGTTTCACAGACCTGGCTCCCATTCACCTTCTTCCCTGGCTACTTCAGAGTCTAAAGGCTCAGAAATTACAGCTTCCAGCATCTCTGTCATCTCATGCACAGCAAACTGTCAAGGAAAATGGAAGCCTAAGGAGCTGGAGTTGCCAACTGGCCCTCCACACTGATGGTGGTCTCAGCGGTTGAGCTGGCTGACTTCTAAGGCACTCCCACCTCATTTTGTTACATTCCCATCAATGACAGGTGATTTGAGGAAGTGGCAATTCCTAAAGGAAAACTGGTCAGTTTCTATCAGCAATCTGTGGTTTTCTCCTCTCTCTTCTGTCCTACTTCTCAACCTTTCTCAAAGTAATTTTCCACTCCAGGCTTTTCCACAGTTTCTCTTTTTCTCTGGTCTTTGTTTCTCTCCCATTCCTTCCAACCTGCTCCTTCCCTTTGTTTTGCTTTCCTCCTCCCCCACCTCAATCTGATGAACTCGCTCCCTTGACACCCCTAACTCTTTCCGCCCTTGCACACGTCAGAACTCTGCCCTTCCCTAGATGCTTGTCAAAGGTAACGGTATCGGGATCCACAATGTGGCTCTCTTTTGAGCTTCACTGAAACCAGGGAACAAGAGACTCTGCACCTGCTGGCTGGACATTTCCCACTCCTTGGTTTCAACTCCGCAGGGAAAGCTGCTGGAGGTGGTATGAAGGGAAGCTTGCTCTCCCACGCCCAGAGCTTCTTTCTGCCGCAATCTCTGCTGGCCTCTCACGTGGGCCAGAGACATCTGAAAAGGCATTTCAGGTGCCTATGGCTGAGTGATCCCATGCAGCTGGAATGACCTCACTCCTCTCTGCCTACTCTGTCATCAACAGCCTCAAAACAACCATGTCTTTGCTGAAGGCTGAGACCACAGCCATGGTAAGTTTGCTTCCCCCGAGAGAGCTATCTATACATGCAGTGGCAGAGAACTTGTTCAACCAACATGAAATAAAGGAGAAGAGAAGCTGCATTCAACAGGGAAGTGAGCAGAACCATTTCTGCTGACAGAAAAGGCATCAAGCCTGAACACTGCCACATCAGCAAATAAAGGGTGATAGGAGAACACTTAGAAAAACATGGCAATGTTTTTTTCCAAAATCTTCTCTTGTGCTTTGTTTTGAAGGATGCAAAATCTAATATATTTCGTTTCCTTGAAATTCACTAATATTACTCGAGAGTCGGAAATGAGGACTTTAAAATTAAACCTAAATTTAAAAAGACAAGCAAGATGAACAACAATGGATTCAGGTCTGGTCCTATCAAGTTGCTCCAGCTTCATACACATGCTAATTCAAATTCACTTTAACTTTTATTTATTTCTAAATCATCCCGCTGGAAGAATAATGGCCATGTGCCGGCAAATAAAGAGACGCTGGAGCCTTTGTTATGGACATTCTGCCAATTCCAGCTATGTTCATACCAGTGGCATTCTGCCATTCAATTTTCTTTTCTGCCAATGAATAAACATTAAGGCGGTCATTATATATGTACAAAGAAAGCACAGGATGAAAAGGCCTCTTAAAAAATATATCAGAGATTGTGAAATTTCAGGAAGTGAAAGATTTCATACACCAAACAGCCAAATTGCATTCTGTGTCTGGCTTTTTTTTTTTTTTTAAATTTTCATTTCATTGTCCACATTAACCTGGTACTCCACAAACAATAATGTGTTATTCCTATGATGTCAGTTGCAATATTGTGCATGACAGTTTGATTGGGATGACAACTACTTTCACAAATTCTGTGATTTTCAGGGGAAAAAACAAGGAATCGGGGAAGGAAAAAAATGACCCAAACCCCCAAATCCCCTACCACACCAGAAATAGTAAAAACATTGTAATTATTATTGCCAGGATCAAATGGAAAGCTCCAGCTATGTAGGGAAGCAGCCATGCTACCTATCAACTCCTGATCTTCGCATTCTCAGCCAGCAGTTTTATGCTAGTCCAAAGCAATTTTACCTGAAGAAATGGGGTGATGCCGACAGCTGAGGACAAACCCATCTGCAGCATTGCTATTTAGCATTAAATACTACCTAGACATTACTGCTCCATAAAGATGACACATTTCCATCACTGCCACCCACTGCTTTCCTTCTTCTCATCTTTCCTTTCTGTGTGGACATATGAGTGCTAAGACAGGGAAGCACTAAAAATACTTTATATGCATCATATAAATGCCCCAGCCAAATGCTGTTGATGGTTCAGCTGTAACATGAGGTAGGAGTTGTATGCAATCGATTGTGTGCGTGTGTGCTGGTGCCCTGATTCAGAAAAATCAACAAGGAAAAATTCTGCTGGGATTTTTTTCCAGGCTTGTCTTGACTTTTTCATTTCCAACCATGTAAAGCTGATGCTGACAGGAGATGACGGTATCCTGATAGACTCAAAGCAACTTGTGTGTACGAGAAACAAATGCAAACGAGTGCCTTTTCATTTTCTGTGATTCCTATCAGAACTGTTTTTTTTCTGGTATTTATTTGAACACTGAATGCAAGCATTTTATTTTTAAAGTGTTGAAGCAGGAACCCTTAACTTCACACTATTTTGTCCACCACGGTATCTTTCTAGTTGGACCCACAATTTCTGTTTCGGGTAATTAGAAATTCTGATTCAAATCCTCTGATCTGGATCCCAGACCTTAGGATGTGGTTCTAGAACATCTTTAGATTCTCACTCCATCTTGTAAGGTCAGACAGCACGACCTGATGGAAAACTTACGAGCATACCTCATACAACATGGTATGAAGGCTACCACTATCAAAGATGTAGACTTTGCTCGTAACTCACTTTCTTCTTGCTGTAGTGGCAATTCTTACCAAAAAAAATCCATGCAAGATTCTGGCACTGTACAATTTGAGTCTTACTGTCAGTTTACAGCTCTTGATCTGAAAATCTGAAAGGCAGCATAAATCTAATTTAAGCTGACAATTGTCTCCTACACATTTTTTCCCCAAATGCACTGCTGAACACATCTTTATACACCTCATTAATTGCCTAGCATTTACCTTATATTCTTTTGTTGGCCGTTGTTTTTCTGTCTGACTGGACCTGAAGTTATCATCAGCTGGACGTTAATTGCAAATTTGGCATGTGCCAGTGTTCACTGAACGTGAGCTCACCAGATAACGCAGCTGGAACAAACTAGTTATTTATCAGAGACAATATAGGAGTAGGTACCAACAGTCATTGCTGCTCTGCTCTGTAGCAGCAGTCAAAGCTGCTTTGCTTTAGAGGTAGAAGACACCACTACTAAAGACTATCCTAGCATGCTCTGGGCATATCACAATGCACATCTGCCGTGAAATCAGAGTAAAGGAAGGTAGACTGTCCTAATAATTTAACTCAAATGGTCTGAGCTGAAAACAAAGCGTGTGTGCATACACAGAAAGGTGGCAGGCTGGAATGAAAAATACCTGTATTACTTCAGGGAAGGTCAAGTTGACAAGCTTTGTATTCTGCAGAGTGCATGTTCATAACAATTTGAGAACCGTACCTTGTTTTGTTTAAGAGCTCCTTTCTCCTTCATGTGAGGGCAGTCTTTCCCAGTCACAACAGCTTTTATATCTGCCACTGGCACTGCATTAAAAAGAAACAAAAGCACAAACCAGAAAACTAGTTAAAACCAAGGTGTGTAAAAGCTACAGAGTCTAAAAAGAGGCGAGACTAATGTGTTAAAATTGCCACCTCCTTTGCCATTTCCAGCCTGTTGAAAGAAAGAAAACTGGAAGAAAACAACTAAAATAGGAATCAATGAGTCTTGAGAAAATTTCAGGCACCTGAGCATGCTTTTTCTTGCATGTTGAGACTACTTTGGCTAAGAGCCTTTCATATAAATGTGTACCTGTGTCTGGACAGTTTCTATGTGTAGTCACGTGTGTAGAAAACATAGTATATGTTTTCTGCCTTACTAATGTAATATGATTGCCCTGTTGTTGCTCTTTCCTAGGCCTCCAGGTAAAGTCTCTGCTGGAGAGAGGATGCTGGGCAAGTTGGACGCTACCTCACTCAATGCTGTTGTCCTTCTGTTAATGCCTGTATGATTTTTTCAAATAGTTTTTTATTTCACTCCCATCACCAGTTTTGTCACTTTCTGGTACTAACAGGAATAAGGACTACTAATGACCCATTCCAATTGCTTTAAAATGTGGAATGATCAGAAATCGTTGGGGACAAAAAAAAAGTAAGAAAAAAATATTGGATGCTGCTGCCACTCGGACTCACTCACAGAGTGAGGTTACTAACACATAAAGATAAATTTCCCCGAGTTTCAAGTGGAAGTCAGTTTTCCAATGGTGATTACATTATGGAGAATCTATATGCTCCACAATACAATATGGTCAGTGAGTGACAGTTTCTACAATCTATAAATAATCCATTATCCTTGTGGCTGTGGAAAAGCATCATATATATATAGAACAGCATAACAGTATGAAAATCTGTTACTGCCCAGCTCCTTACAAACTCTAATGGAAATACTGGAGAGGAGAAATGCATTTTCTCTTCCGCTGGTTACAGCAACATTTTGTATTTTATTACAGATTACCTCAGTACTGTGGTCAAATGGACAGTGTGGGATACAACAGACATTTTTAAAGGACTTTCTTTGCATGCAAAGCTAAAAGAAATTGAAGTTATTTGGCCCTTCACTACTCAACCTCACCTGCCTTTAGTCTCACCATTTCATGCTGTGGCCCTGCTGACTTTTTATTATATCTCTGACAGTACCCTACTTTTTGCTCAAGAGGAGATATTATTTTTGAGAGCAAGCTAGGACAAACTGGGAAGTAAGGAATATATTTGACTGCAACTATGGTAGATAGGTCTCCTTAAGAAGAAAGGACCTGCCATTTGCTGAAGATGCCCAGAAAAACAAGTTCTGTTTGCATAAGGTAGGGTTTTCTCAAGTTAGATCTCTCAACCAAGAAGGCTTTTTTCCAGGTTTCATACACTCGATCTCTGTGATCCGGAATGCAGTTACTATGGGGAAACACAGACTGATGTGACATCCTGATCTTTATTTATCTGGAACTTGGCTTATTCCTTGCTTTGGAAAAATAGAATCAAAGACTTCAGATGGTATCAGAAGCTGACTACAAGATGCTGGAGGGTGTGAGCACAGATGTGATGTGCTCACAACATATAAAGCCCTGAAAAAGAGGGTAGCTGTTTTCTGTCCCAGCTGGAGTCTGCACAGCTTGTTAACTCTGCCAGCCTGAGGGGAGGGATGGCATTCACAGAAGTGAAAAGGTTACAGACCCCCACGTTTATTTTTGGAGATAGACACTGGTTATTCAAGCTTGGCAAAGAGGTACACAAAATGCCCTATGCTGCATCTTTTGGTCCTCCATTTTCTTACCCACCTGTTCTCTTTCATCTGTTGGCCTGCTCCCAAAGAGTCACAACCTGGTCATCATATTCAGACCTTAATAGTTCAAAATTCAATGTAAGTCTATCCAAAGAACATCAGAATATTCCTGGAAATGCTCTGTAAATTTCCTAAGAAGTTTGGCCTGACTCGTTACGAACAATAGTGCCACTTTATAATCTTGCAACTTGCAATATTCTCAGCTCTGCTTAATTAAACTCTGATGTGGGTGGCACTCTGGTAAATCTCATATCCTTCACAGCCTGAAAACCTGAGGTATTGATGAAATAATCGTATCTTTCTCAAACTGCATCAGTATCTGCTCTGCCAGCAGGCAAGCGCAGGGGACGTGGGTCTGGCCCAGTGGTTTCTAAAGTAGGAGCCTTCTGTCCCCGTGGGATCCTGACATTCCTGAGTAGGCTCAAGAGCCTACGGAAAATGCAAATGCGAGATGAAGCTTGCAGTCAGGGTCAGGGGTTTGAGCGTGGAAGCGTGCTCAAAGCAAACAAATCTGGGAACTGCTGGTCTCATAACTGTGACTGCAGTTCAAGTGTCACCTTCATTCTTCTTCTGTCATTCTGACGCTACTCTAACATTCAAGGGCTATTTCTCTAAGTCGCATCCAGAAAAACAGCCTCTTCCAGTGCCAATGTAGCAGCGTGAACCCCCACCCTACATTCTGCCAAGACTGCAGTAAGAGCGTGAAGCATCCTTGAGGCAATCTGTAAGGCAATGAAAACAAGGGAACGTGACTGTGAACTGCCAGGGCTCCAGCATCAGACAAGCTCTTCTTCTTTCCCTCCCAGACTGCATCTCGGAGCACTTCGAAATTTTTAAAGGTGCTGCCTGGAGACAGGTTGGGGGAGCAGAAAAGAGAAACAATTCTTTATTTTACTAATATACAGAAAAATCACTCATTTTCTCCTTTCTCAATTTTCAGGCTGGAAAAGTTAGAAACTTCTGAAAAATTAGTCTTTCTGCCATTCCATGAAAGTGGAGCTACCAACTGCAATGCTTGTACAAGCGTGTCTAATTTGATAAGACAGTAATGCCAAATGCCAAGAATGGCATTTACTACTAATAGAGGTTCAGAAAAGAACTAAAAGAAATGATTCCTTATTCGATGCTTGATTTCTTGAAGTCACTTTCTGGTGACAGAACCACACTGGTCATTATTTCCATTATCATAAAAAAAAACTTTCCCAGGTTTGCAGGTTAAACCTCTACAACTCAAGTTGAAGGATGAAGGAGAAATTATCATGAGAGTATGATTTTTCTGGAGGGCTCCAAAATTACTTTTATCCATTAAAAAAAAATCCGATAAGTTCCTTGATAAGAGTTATCAAAGAAGCATGTCCTCTCCCAGTTGGATACACAGTAACGGTGAGGTCCTCTCAATACTGTTCACAGCAATGTGTCATCTTTAAGTCCACTCTCCACAACAATGAAAAAGACCTCTGCCTCCCACAGATTTCTCCTCCAGTCACGAGACTGCTTGCAACAGAAGAAACATCTGTCTTTATGAACAGGAAGTGCTTCTGAATATGCCCAAGTATTTTTATTTGACATCTGCAGTTAGATGAGCAATGAAAATAAACTGCGTTCCTCCCCATGAAAGGCAAGATTTTTCTAAGCTAAATGAAATTATAAACTCATTGGAAAGCTGAGCTCAGTCCTCATACACACTTGCCAAAACCAGGAGAACAGTGTTTGAATGCAGAAGGAGATGTCCTCTGCTCTTTATCGCCATAAACAGAGCTGGTGATAATGTCCTGTGTTAAGAGAAACCTACCCTAAGTTATAAAGAGGAACTAGCTTATAAGAAGCAAAAGTAGCACAATCTTTGTGCATGACTTACATTTATCTTGCAAGGAATCATGGGGGACTTCTCCCTGGGGACTTTCTTCCAAGTCTCCGTAGTGCAAGACCTTGTGATTAGGTGAAAGTCGACAATACCAAAATTTGTCTGTTAAAATAAACGCATTAAACAAGGTCACTTAACATGTCTTCATCAGCATTATCAACAGCATAGGAGAAATCTTCCTCAAACGAGGCACTACGGGGAAGGACTGTCTTTTTCAGAAGAAGGAATGTGTGGGGTGTATAGAAAGTAGGGCAGGGACTTTGCTCTGTAATTTTGCTTGATTAAGTGAAGCTGGCATTAATCTACCTTTTTTTTATTGACTTAGTCACTGGCTCCAAAAATAAATATTAGCAAGAAACAATTGACTTTGTTTTACATGATATTATATACCCTCACGGACAGAAGACTGTCAAAGTAACCACTGCTTTGAGTGGATAACTTTAATGTACCCATAAAAGCTTCGTTTTTAGCATCCACTATGTGAAAATTAATCCCTGCCAGCTGCCTTGTGTGGGACACCCAAAACCCGATAGATTTGAAATATCCCATACTTTATGACAATTATGACTCATGTCTTTTTATAGACATGGGAGAACACCCCCATATTTATGGAAGGACTGTACATAATAAACACACAGGTTTAAAAAGCAGATGTTACCTCCCTTGTCCTGCAGATAACTCAGTGCTTTGCATGGTCACAAATACACGTGTGACCATGCAGTCACACTCCAGTTTGCATTTTAGCCCTTCCCAGGAGATGTATATTTACATCTCCTGCCAACTCCTGCTTCACAGGATATAATTCCCCATAACAATATTTGTTAAAATCTGCTCCTGTGAAGAACATCACCTTTGCAGAGCTGGGCCACCACGCTGCCTAGCATGCAAGGGTGGTGCTTGCCAATTCCCTTTCTGAAATGGCAAGAATGAAGTTACCCTTCCTTGTCAGAGCACTTTCTATTTAATAAATAGATCACATAATGTTAAGCTGTCAAAAATACAATCTTGTTACATCCAAGCTATAAATCTCCAAAAGCTCAGAGACAGGCTGGATGTTAAAACACCAGTGGGGGGTTGCAGAGGGCTTCTCTGACTCTGTGCTTGTCTCGTTGCTGGCAGTGCTGATGCTGTGCCAAGCAGCAGACTAAAGGACAATTTAGGGGAAATGTTAGCACTGACACAGCCCCGAGGTGCTGCAATCGCCGGGAGCGAATAGAGCCACAGTTTGGATAAAACACTGGAGGAGCTGTAGAACCACCAGAGCCAGCATATGTGTGCTTGTTTCGGATGTTAGAAAAGGAAGAACTTCTTGGGTCTGCTAGTCAAATATTGGCTTCGTAAGACCCAACTTCTTTCTAAAGGGCACTCTCCAGTCCCTTGGCCAGCCATTTAAAATGCAACCCAATAAAACACAGAGGCAATTCTGCTTTGAATGGCAAAAGTGGGCTTCCACACGCCCTTTTAAATTTCTTTGTCATGCCGGGTAAAAACATTTGCAGGAAAAAAACCCCACACACTTCAAACCACTTTCTAAGCGTGCAGCCCCTTCTACAGGAAGGTTTCAAAAGACCTTACGAACTGGCTGGCTAAGGCTCAAAATGGCAATGGACATGATTCTGGTTATCTACTGCACAGGCATGCACAATACTGAAAGATTTATGGTAGAGAGCCTGAGATTGTGATTTTGTGATGCATACAAAAAGAGCTGCTGAAGAATAAGCATCCCTGGACTGCAAGCAGTACGCACAATGTTGGACAGTACGGGGTCAAGAGGAAAACCCCACTTGCAATGCTTTTGTAGGGATTTGAAACAAGAGCAAGCAGGAGCCCTCATTCAGTAGACTCTCATCTGAAGAGCACACACACAACCAACTTGTTGGACAGTTTGTGTGCCTCAGAAGGATGCGTGTGAAACTTTTCTAGATTTGTACCTTTTTCAGGGAACTCTACCAGAGCCATATCAAAACCTGATGCTTAAAACATAAACCCCCTTTAATCTGATGGTAGACCATCATGCCCCTTGCCTACCTAAAGAAAAGCCTCTAGTAACTGTAGCAGGAGGCTTTCATGTCTAACTTTAACTGCAATGTCATTGTTTATTAGGCTATACAAAGGAATATACCTTTCCAACTCTAAGATTAAAACAATATTTTTTTCCTTATAAAAGTCAGCTTGGTCTCACTATCTTCTCAGTGACCTGGCCAGGAAGATGGTGGAACTGAAAAAAACTACCATGAATTCCTTTCGATTTAGCACAAATGGGGCTGGTGTTGTTAGCAAGGGTTTGAAAACGTTTGGCTCTTTAACCTCCTAGGGGTTATAGTGTTTTGGTAACCTTGGTCCTGTTTCAACGCCCTGCTCCAATAATAAAAGAGGGGAAAACCCCTCAGTAAAAACGTCTTTACTTCGCTTTTAGGAAGGGGTGGGTTTTGTAGGAAGAAACCCCAGCTCTGAAGGCTTGTGGAGCTTTTTACAGCAATTCCCCATAACCCAAGGTTAATTAAAGAACTAATAGCCATAGACTGTAGCTTGAAGCATGTCCAACGCGATTCTCCTGTGGGCTCACTAACAAATGCCACCGCACCACAGCTTTACTGTCAAGAGGAAAACCCTTAACTGAAACCTACAAATGGAACTAATGAGGTTTCCTCAGCCACAGCCACAAAACGACTGCACCGGCCAGGCTGAGGAGGGCGATCAGCACATTAGTGATGGGAACTAACTTTTGCTTCTACAACCACCTCAGCCTTACCAGCTGGGGTGGGTTCTTTTCAGCTGTACACGATGTTACATACAGTTTATCAGACAATATCCCACTTAGGTGAGATCTCGGTGCCTTGGAGGGGAACATATTATTTTACTGTTGTGCGGGTGCTGAACACAATTTTATTGGAAAAGTAGTGTATAAAATAATGCTGCAGCCAAAAATCATAGGAAATTGCTTCCACTGACAAAAAGAGTGAAAAAAATTTAATTACAGAACAGCACATGGGAAGTGGCCAGCATTTACTTTCAGCTCTAAATTAATAAACAAAAAAAAAAAAAAGAAGCAAAAGAGAAAGCTGTTTTCTAGCATGATTAGAAAGTAGTGTTTATAAAACAAAATACCGTCCAAACCCTCCCAAGCTCTTAAACCCAAGTTTGCAGAGTTGAAGTGTCACAAGAGGCTTTAAAGATGGGACAGGCATTTCTCAATAGGCCTCATACTCCACAGCTGGCAGATTCGTGTGTACACACACAGCTGGACTGGGGCAACTGTCTGTTCAGGAAGGAGTGGAGTTTGTTTTGGTTTTAGTCCCAGTCTTATGAATTTGCCTCAAAGTCTAAATCCCTTCTATGAGCTACAACTCTTATTTTGTATCCAGTGTTATTACACCTGCCTCCGTAAAACTCCTCAGAGCAAGCAGCTGTAGGGAGGGCAGTTGCTAACTACAGAGTCTTTCTTTAGAGACGATGTGGGCTTGTGATTTCATCGCAATTTTCAGACACTACATCATTTAAACTTTCCGGTGAGTCCTTACATCTTTTAGCTCACTGACCACTGATGCAATCAAATTAAGGTTCTAGAGACTCTTCTTTGGGAAACCAAATTAATCATTCCGGTTTTTAACCTGAAAAGGTTCCATACAAATTGTTCTGATTTTCAGATAATTGCTAGAGCAGCCAGTGGGTTAAATATATCGCAGCACATTGTTAATGATTATAGATGAGGTTAAAAAAAATAAATCCCAAATAACAAAATCAGCTACAATTTGGCTAGAAGAGTAATACTCAAAACTGTGCCCAAATAGTAGGGCACAGAACGTTTTGCTGATGGGCTACAGAGTGCTTGGCCGTTCACATAGTGTGTTTTCAAGTGCGTTAATGGCCAATGACTCATATGCCCTTAACAATGCTATCCCAGGTAAAGAAGTGCTGTGTTTAGTACAGAAGTGCTCTATAGTTAGCATCTGGGGAGAAAACAGCTCAGATATGCACGGACAAAAGTCTAAGAGTATATATTTTATCCCAAGATATGATCCAGATTACTAAAGAAGTTTTTTGTTCAAAGAAAATCTGCCTCACAGGTTTAGCAACAGGAACACACTTTTAAATATATCAGTGAAAACATATTTGTGTAGATTTTAGATATATGTACATGGACTCACCCTTTTTCTTTCATCGTGTTGTCTTTCTCTAATACAACCGTAGTGACACATTTTCACTCTAACTGGTCTTAACTGCTCAGATGAAAGCCAGCAAGCCCTGCAAATGACTGGTGAATAACTGACCTGCGGCAATGCTGGAGGCATATTTGGTTAACAGGTTCCTCTCAGCAAGTCACGTATTCACAGAATATTATTTTTTATGGGACTATGGAGGGTGGGATGAAGTAGCAGTAGCAAAGAGGCTTGGCAGAAAAAAGACAAAGTGTGTGTTCTTGTTGAGAAATGTGAGTTACTTACCCTAGCAAGAGAAGGAAAACCTGTCTTCACTTGATTTTTTGTTTTAGTTTAAGCTTTCTCTTTCCAGGTTATTTCCATGGTGCCTTGTGTTTTTAATTTAATGGTGTGTATCACCAGGCTTTCCTTCCCTTCCAAAAACTACTGTTCTAGAAAGCACATCTTTGGCTGCAAAACCACTTCAATAACATGCAATTTCTCTATAATCTTTATAAAGCTAAAAGGGGAATTTATTTCCAAGAGCGCATCCAGCAACATAAACTACAAATGTACTGGATGACAGCATCAGAAGTATCTATTATCCTCAATAAAATGCCTTTATCTGCTACTTAACTCTACTGGAAATAATAACTTTTGGGGCTGTAAAGTGCTTTGCAGGCTTTCGCTTTAGTCTTCTCCCCTTTCTTTTAGGCATTAACTAAGGAAGAAGAAGGCTGAAAAGGTCTGTCAGCTGATGCCCACGGTCAAGGAACAAAGTGGGGATTTGCAGAGCTCATGATCTGCTGTTGAGCAATGACCAGAAGGGCAGGCTAGATTTTGCTGTTTCGTTTCCAGCTGATTGAGAATGCTTAGTAAAAAACAGAGTTAGTGCTGCAGTTCTCCTATGAAACCTTGCAAGGGAAAGGCCATGTGTTCTTTGAAAGTGCTACGGAGCCTGCTGGGACAACAATGGTATTTCTGAATTTCAGCTACAGAGGGATCCTGCTGATATGATAATCCTGTGCTGAAACACAAAAGGCAGAGATCTGACTACAGATACCTCACGGCTTGATCTTCAGCATCCCCTCAATGTTGGACTGCAGCTTTCCAGTGCCAAGTATATATGAAAGCGTTTCGCCTCTTCTCAAAAGGCCCTAAGAAGCTGTAAACTCCCTACTCATTTTTCTATAAGTCAATTTTTCCAACTTATTGTGACTAACCATGTGCATCCTACCACATGTTCAAACAACAGACTTAACAGAAGCTTGTTCTGGAGTCTTTATCATGGGATAATGCCTGTTAATTATTTTTTTTAATGGACAATTTAATGCTTTCAGCTCCTCCTGTGTAGGGCATGTTCAGGTTCTTCTTGTACAATCTGTAGATTTGCAACATTTGTTCCAGGGCTGTCTCAAGGGAAAAAAAGAATCACAGGAAAGCTAAAAGAAGCAGTGTACATACTAAAGTAAAACACCTACCTGATCTTACTACTCTTACAAGTCGGTTGCCACATAACAGGCAAATAGTGATGCCTCACAGCACTCCCCATTTCTGTTTCAGCTCCATATCAACCTGGATGGACCACGGCCCTTTGAGGGCCTTGGTAATGCTCTGTGGCACGTGAATTCAGTTGGCGCAGTGGGCAGGCGACAGGGCTCCAGAACCCCCAGGTAGTACAGGGCACATGTACACGGAGGTGGGTTGGGGAAAAGGAGATGGGGAGGTGGGGTAAGGCTAACAGAAGACCTGCTCAGGAATTTGGGACTTGTACTATTTTGATCAGGACATTCAGAGGAATTGTGTGAAAGCTTGACTGTTCCGATGTTTAGTGCCACTAGCTAAACCACTGGTCCTTCATTCACTTTACTTCATCTCCTAGTTCTTGACATCATGAGAGCCTTGGTCTTACAGCTTGCTCTGCTTGGGGTACAGGAAACACTGAAGGATGAAGACTGATTTCAAGAGAGCTTCTTCTGCTTTGTGCCAGCTGCCACTGTTTGCTATCTGGATGGTGCCAGGCACCGTACACACCTAAAAAAGGATCCCAATTGCATGGCTTATATGTCAAACATGCTTGTGTTTACAAATCATACTTTGCTTCTTCATCAGATCACGCAGTGTTAGAACTTATTGAGAGTTTAGTCCTGGTGGCCTCATGCATCATCATCCTCTGTAAGGGTTGTGTCTTCTCCCTCCTTCCCAGGGGGATAATTCACACTTCTGTTACAGGGAATATAGGGAATCTAACATAAAGCACACAAAACTTAGAGGGGCATGTGGAAACATGCACGTCTAAATGGGCTTGTATCTGACAAAACCCCATATATTTCAGAGATGATCAAGTTCTTTGAGGCATGGTCGCATATTTTATTTGTTTCCAAAGAATTGTGACATTTTTTGGCCTTGTATAAATATGACATCAAAACAATTAATCCGATGGCCTATACAATTCACTCCAAGGCATGATACGTAGCAAACTTCTCAACTGTGGACCAGAAGATTACGTTGAATTTTNCAACTCCAGTCACATAAATTGAACCAATTTATATCCCTTAAGGCTTTTGATCCTACAAATTGTGAACTAACAACAGTTTAAGATAAAATAAACATCCTATCTTCCTCTTGGAGATCTGCCAAAAAGAAGAACGTTTGCCACAAACCCTGCTCCTTCCCTAGAATTTCAGTCACTCGGATTAAGGTTCTGAGAGGAATAAAATAAACAACCCTCACTACTGATAGCCAAACCAAACCATGCATTACTTTAGCTGCTTTCACTCCGTGGATATGCTGCTGAAGGGAAAACACGTACCATGCCTCCCTATGAAATCTGTATAGACAGTCACAGTCTAATATTAATGCTTTTTCCCTAAACTCTGTGCAGTGGGCTTCATAGGTGTTTGTAGACTTGACAGAGAGGATATAAAGCTGCAACAAATTTTTCTGCTACTCAGCCCTTTCATAGAGGCTTTGAAATTTTCCAGAATAACCTCCCTACATTAAGGAAAATTTCCTTCTTGTTTCTCAGGAAGGAAGCATTGCAGGGTTACTTCTCTCTGTGAAGAAAGCATTTTTCACCAATTGATCTGAGGGTGTCAAATATTATCTTTGACAGTCCTTACCCTTAGCTTTTGTAACTTTCTAATTTGTACTGTATTTAGAGTGGAAAACAAATGGCAACCTGAATCCTCAAAAAATGCCCGTTTTAAAGGAAAAATTTTGGATACAACATCTAATTAATCTGCTGAATTTGCACTATGTCCCCATTATTTTGTCTGCAGAAAGAAGCATGCCTCTGAGGGGAAAAGAACCATAGAGAGTTTAACTGTATAAAATGAGCTGTAAATCTGGCACTGAGCAATGACTCATAGGATTGGGAAAATAATCTTCTCATGTCAATCAAGTATGCATCTGACGGTACACAAATTACTGATCTAAGTGCTTTTTAAAAGTATATTTAAACACCATAATGTATTTAATGTATATGGTAATATAAGACAAAAACCAAGGACAGGGAGTACTAGAGGGAGGGGTGGAGAATGAGCTCATCACATATATAAAGGTGGGCCAAGTCTGAGAGATTCAAAGTCTGGCTACACCAAATTTCATGCGCTATTCCTGCAGAGGCAGAGGTTTTGTTTTGAGATGAACGACAAGCCTTGACATCCAGGCAGAAATCAAAATACTCAGTTCAGAGTGCAAGACTGCTGCTTGAGATTTTTGTCAAATGCTCGACTTGTTCCAGATGATCTGCGTGATGAAGCCAAAACCAGTTCCAGGGAAACACAGGAAATCCTACAACAACTGTAACTAGGAGATGCTTTCAGATGCCCCCTGGTAAAAGCAGTCAAGACATCACTACAACCAAAGTATTCCTCATCTCAACTTTTAGAGAAAAGTGACAATAAAAAGCCAGACTAGGCAGTCTGAGCTGTACCTTGCCGACGCCGACTGTTGAGTTTCCTAAAGCAGGTGCCTTCCACAAGTCGATTGAGACGTTGCTGCTTGATCAGTTCTAAGATCTCAGGCTGAATCTTCTCTTTTAGTTCCCTTGGGAAGACAGAAAGTAGGCACTTGTCAAATTCAATCAAAGACTATCCTCTTTCCTCTGAGACAGAGTCTCACAAGGTATTTCTGCAAGGAGTTTGAAGGGGACAACAGTCACAGGCAGGCCCAGGTCAGAATCTAAGTCTGCTCCAGAAAAAAAAAACCCACCTTTTTCTTATAACAAAGAATGGGAGTCAGGATACCTCTGTTTTAGACATCTCCCTGCTACGACATCAGTGTATGACTCAGGCAAGTCACTTATTTGTTTCTTACTTTACTCATCTAAAAATAACTCTTGCTATAATGCATCAACAAGTTTTTTCCGAGGCAAATAATGCTCTTTCATCGTAGGAGCACTGTGAAGCTTCTTTGAGGGACTGTCAACTTTCCTCGCATGATCCTCTACTGGTATACTTTACTAGCACTATTATTTAGAACAATACAAGAGGGCTAAAAAGTATTTTGAAATGATGATAAAAACCAGTAAGCAATGCCAATGAGCTAAACTAATGACCAGCGCTATATGCTTGTTCTTAATTCCATGCCATTCAATTAATTCATTATTATCAGAATTTTGTGGAAGACTAACCCATGACTAGGGATTGCTCACGGATCAAACTTCACCTTTGCCCAGGAGTGCAGAAACCCACAGTGCATTTAGAAATAATATTATATATGCTTCAGAAAATCCATTTTCTACATCCTACTTTGATAAGAGTTCAACATGTCAAGAACTAGGCAGAAAACGTATGCACATAATATTTAAAATTTGATTTCATACACCATCACATGGATTCACAGATGTCTGAATTCATCAGTTATATCCTCACTTAGATTCATTAAGAATACATAAAAGACAGGTTTAAACATCAACTCGACAGCAAGCCTAGTAAGATTAAAAAATAACTGAATGTGTAGAGGATTTATAAAACATGAAGTGTGTCAGAACCATAATTTTGCATTGCTGTGCAAATTAGGTAATATCAAAAATCATTCTGTCTGGCAGTATGTTCCAGCAATCGTCATCAAAAGGAAGCAAAGCTGTGGTATCCCAGAGAGACAACAAAAATTTCTCTTATTGAAAATTTAGGGAGCCTGGTCTCTGCTGATTTCCACATTTATTTGGATCCTGTACCTTTGATCTGCCAGACCCCCGCTGATACCACTTGAAGTCCTCTGCTAGAAAGATCACGCCTTTAAACAAAAATGCCATTTTTCCCCCAGGTATTGACAAAATGGTTGGAGTTCTTGATGCATAACCCACTGCATATTTACAAGCTGTGAACATCCAGCCGGTCAAAAATCAAGGAAGCATTGTAACTATAGAAACAGTCCACCCTTTGGGAATGTATTATTAGTCCTTTAGGATAATTTTCAAGCACTGTTGTTTTCTCATTGGGAACTAAGATATGAATATCCTGAATGGTTAAACACTGCGATTAAAAGAATTTTGTGCCTTTACTGAGCTAATGAGCTTCCCTGTTCATCAGGTAAGAGCTGGGAGCAGGGGCTGAGGAGAACAGTGTTAAAACCCAGTGTGGATAACTCAGCAGTGCAGGCTGCAGACCAAATCTCCAGCTGGATTGGTTTCAAACACTCAAGACTGGTATAGATATCAGTTCGATATTTAGGTAGTTTAATTCAGAAATTGGATGGTTATCATTAAACAGGTGTTAAAGATATCATAACATCATAGTTGTAAGACACTACTGAAAACCCAAAACTGAATGGGTCACCAAGCACATTAACATCTACCTGTTTGTTCATAGTATTCCCTCTTCTGTCCTCTAAAGCCCCATCTGCCCTTTACAAACCAGAGGAAGAGAAGGATTTTTAACCAATCCAAAACCAAACTGGTCATCCTCTCTGAAGTACTTCATTGTCTAAGGCAGACTTTCCACAGGAGGAAGGGAGGTAGGAAAGAAGGGACACCTTCCGCCTCTTTGCTGATGTGCTGGAGTCTCTCTACACACGCGCATATATTTGTCCTCACAACCATGATGCTCAGGGGCAGTACTCTTCTGTTTTACAGTCCCCATACTTGAATACACAGAGGTTATGGAGACAACTCATTACTCCACAGAGAAATGGTCTTCAGTGACATTCGTGACACCCCCTAAGTCCATCCATCCCTTGCCATGGTCACCTGCACTTACTGTCCTCAGCAGCTCATGCCAACACATGGTTACTCTGATTTGTATGGTTTTCAGCTATTTTTCAGATACCATGACTCCAGATACATTTTTGCCAGGTGATCCTGCCACTTAGTCCTCCTCTCCATCAAGGTTTCTGTTCCACCACTTCAAGGTGACAGAAATGGGGCGGAACAATTAAACCACAGCACACAGTTAAACAAAAGATGTGCTGCTTTGAATCTTTTTATTTCCTTCAGAAAGCCATCTGAGGGTAAGGGAGTTCAGGTTCTCAGGGTCAGTGTCTAAAGACAGGAGGGTTAGAAAAACAAAATCTCTGTACAACAAATAGGTCCTCCTGAATAATTTTAAAATCAAACAGGAACAATGAACTAGAGGAAGATCATAAATGTGAATATGTTGTGAAAATGTTATTCATTGTCCTTCAGACAACATCGGCTTAGCAGTTTGTGCCTTGTGAAGAGAGAGCGAACAAACTCGGAAAGGCTGATGAGACAGCGGCTTTAAAAACCGCTATTCGTTTCCCACTGTGTTCCTGTCACGTAAGAATGGCAAAAGTTAGTGGGCTGGTGAGACAGAAGGGTTGAGGGAACCGCACAATAATATGTATGACCGCTAGTTTTCTGATCTCACTGGTCTCGGCACTATAGGCAATACTGACATCAGTTACTTGCTTTTAACATAACAGACCTGAATTGTCAGCAAATCTGAAAATCATTAGAAATGATTTTTAAATTATTCAAACAATATTAGTTCTTCTTCAGGAGCAATTATATCTGTCCCCAGCTTTTACCTTTCCAGCTTATAGTTAAGACTCTGTCTTGCTAGCTGTTTCCTTTCCAGGATGGGGCATATTACAGACATTTAAATCATTACAACACAACAGAAGAGTAATCCCAGAACTGCTTTCATGTGTTTTGTCCTTTTATCTTTCTGGCTTGTAGCTATGCCCTCTCCTAATCACTTCATGCATTCAGCACAGGCATTAGTGACTCCTTCTAACATTGCAGAGAAATCTGTAAGATAAAAAGCTGAAAAGCATCCACATCCCTCCCTCTATTTCCCTGTATGTTGCTGATTTTCACACAGATGTTACTTAGCAATGGCTCCCTGGCTGACATTAACACTCCTTTAACCAGCAAGCCTCCACTTGGATGTCAGATCTTTATCCAGTATTAACCCATCTCTGTTGCCATTTAACGTGTCAAGGAGATCTCCGGTCCTCTGCAGGCCCACAGGATTTCTAAACACCTTCTTCCACAGTCATTCAAAACAAACCAGTGATAGTTTGTGTTTTCATTGTGGAATGGCAGTTTGCATGATCAATAATGATCCCAGAATCTTGAATCGATTCTGTTCTGAAAGACTTCTTATTTTCCCTAATCAAAACTGCAAACTGGAAAAACTTTATCTCACATGATACAACAACGCTCATCTAAAAGAAACAACTAACCCTTGCTAAACGAGGTGGTTGTAGTTACAGGGATCTAAGGCAACACTTTCCAGCTTACATTCAAAACCAACTTAACTGAAGCTTCTCTTGTCCAGCAGCTTGAAAACTTAAAACTCCAGTGCTTCATACAATGAACAGCAGAAGAAAGAATTCTGTTGTGTTCAAGGCAGGAAAAAACATCATCTGATTGCCATATTCTCATGCAGAATTAAACAAGATCGGATGAATTTACATTCACCATCGTGTGCAATCTCTTTCAGCATATTTGCAAGGCTTTAAAATATACAGCACAGCCACGATTGCTCTCTTCACTCACAGTCTCTTTCCCTACAATGAGGCCATGATTCTGTACTTCTGTCAATTGTGCCATCTATGCAATTTGAGAGAGTTCAGTACAGGGAATAAAATCAAAGGGGAAAATGAAAGAACCATTTCTTTTCAGTCAAGAACAAGTGATCATGGATGTAATCAAAATGCAAATGCATGGAGTTAAAGCTCTGCAAATGCAGTTGTGATTGCTTAAACACCTTATTGATTTACTTAGCCTTCATAGCCTTTAGGCTTAGCCTTTGTCCTGAATCTGAAGTAAGTGTCTGGTAACACTTCAGTTGCTTTTAACTATCTGTGTTGGCTGTTTCGCTCATTCCACGGTGGGGAAGGCGACTCTCCGCACTGTACCAGCAACTGGTCAGAGTTATACTGGAAATAAAGAACTTGCAGAGGGCACTGGCAAATTTCACCAGGCTACGTGATGGTGCAAGAGAATATAAATAGTTGACCTGTATCATACTTAAACAGTTGACTCATAGGGAAAGCAGGGAAAACGAGAAGCTTTGGTGACAAGCTTAGCAGTACTAAGTGGATTTGAACCACTAAACGTTGCAGGGGATTGGCAGGGGATTTCTGAGTGGTGTAATGATGCAAAACTGACTGGAACCATTTGTAGCTTTTTAATTGATGCATTACTATGAGTGACATCAGTTCTAATTGGCCATTAGGTCCTATCTTCTAATACACTGAAAACATAAAAGAAGCATTCCCCCTTTGATCCACATTGGTATGATTAAAATTTAAGTGTGTAATTCTACTTAGCTTATGCTTCCGCTGTTGCCCTTCTGCCCCTAGAGGAATGCGTCCCCAGAGCTTATATTTAGATATCTGTATCCTTTAGAGATAAATCAAAATGAAAATCCTGCTTCTGAATCCTGAAACGCTCTGGTACAAACCCTTCTCTATACCTTTGCTTTGAAAAGGAGATTTGGAAAATCACGAGCCATTCCACTTTAAATATGGTCAGGACCTCATGACATTTCAGCTGATGCCTCTGGAGTCCTCACCATTTCTCTGCTTATCTCAAAAGGGTCCTGCTATCCTCAGCACATCATTTGTGCACCACAGAGTCTGCATCTGTCCTGTGCCATTAGTTCAGCCGCAAGCCCAGACCTGGTCCAGAGCCAAGTAGAGCCTCCATTTTTCACAGAATAGAACAAAGTGTATTCTGAGAAACGGGAAGGAGCTATGGTGGCAATATTAGCATTTGATACTTTGCAGCAAACAACAAGGCAATGAGAATCCCATTGGCTAGCTGCCAGAATGTAATGCCATAAACACAGTCATACACAACAGCACTCTTTTGTGGAGTCAGTGTGCATTGGCTCCTCTTCTTCTGCACTTCTCCCTGTCTCACCCAGAGAAGTGACATTTGGAATTTTTTAAGGCACTTGGACAGAAGACAAAGTTGCGGTGTTAAGTGTGTGGGTTTTGTTTTTTTTTTTAAAGCCGCTACTAGCACCAAAAGCGGGCTCACAATCATGCAAAGCTAGGAAATGTCAAAGCATTGTTTCATACAAATAAGCCATGTGAGACCCTGTAGGGATTTGCTGAATCTGGTTTAACTGAACTCAAAGAAATAGTTATGATTCCCAGCAGAAGAAAACACAATGCCCTTCCAGCAGATGCCACACTACCGCTTTTGAGCACGGCTCCCTGGACAACTTTCCTCCTTGGGTTCCCCCAGAAGAGTTCACAAATGTCATTCACATTTGTTAATCCCTCCATGTAAAAATGAGTGGGGAGAGAAGACGGTACTTACAAAATCGGACGAGACTGGAAATCTTCCTGGTTCATTCTTTCAGACTGGCGTATTTTCAGTATTTCTGTGTAACTGAGATTCTGAAGCTTGCTCTTGAACTGATCCAGAGAGCTAGGCTTGGTAGTGAGCGCTCTCATTATCTGTTCTTTCACTACCTGCATTACCTGTGGTTGACAAGGAAAGAAAAAGAAAACCTATGTTAACACTTTCTGCGTTTTTGTTTCAAATCTTATTCTGGGTCACACTAAGGTTTGTAGGTGTAGAAGATGATTAGTACTCTGTGGTCTCAAGACAATTTCTCAGTAGCATAAGCAGAAAATAAGTCAACTGTTGACAAGGCATCACAGCTTAGAGCAAAAGTTCATTGGTGCTGTAACAAGAAAATTATTATTTTTGGGGGTGGTGGGGAGGGTGTCATTTATTGCTTGGCTGCCTACCTAGACAGCTAAATTACAATTGCTGGTTACAGGATTTTAAGTCCTGCTCTGTCCATGGCTTGTGTCCCCAGGGTAGCAGTAGCTTGGCTCTGCTGCATTCTGAGCTGAGCTGACGCTCCCGTCATGTCGTGGACAGGCACCCATACAACACCAGACTTGTAACAGCAGAAAAAAGCTGTGAAGTCCTAAGGAGCTGACCGAGAGCACAGATGCACACGCTGACTTCTCCCAGCTCAACCCAGGCGAAGTGCACAAGCCACAGCAGCCAGTGTAACTGCCCACAAAAGAGACTGCAGAGAGTTTGTCAGGTCTTACAGCTCTCCTGCTGGGTCTTAAGAGATGTTCTCCTGACCAGAAGGCAGCAGCACAAAGCTGCTAACTGTGGCCCGTTGCCTCCCTTATTCCTTACGCTCAGAGGTGATAGGCACACACTGAAACACAGGAACACTGAACATCAGGAAACACTTTTTCACTGTGAGGGTGACCAAGCATTGGTACAGGTTGCGCAGGGAGGCTGTGGAGTCTTCATCCCTGGGGATACCCAAAAGCCACCTGGACACGGTGGCCCTGCTTGAGCAGGGAGGTTGGACCAGATGACCTCCAGAGGTCCCTTCCAACCTCAACCCCTCTGTGATTCTGTGAGAGACTTACGCTGCAGACCATACACAGTGAAGGAAAGATAACTTACTAAAAAATACTATTAGTCTGGGGAGAGAGAGAGATCAATTTGCCAAGGATATTACAGAGGATTGCTTTTGAAGCAATGCCATAAACAATGAGAACCAAAAAATGAGAATGAAGGATGGCTGGGCAACAGCCATCTATCTGCATATTAATTATTTTATCAGGAGAAAACTGCTGAGACACAGTTAACTAAAGGGAATTGCTTGGCTCTAGTTCAAATAAATACGTATCACAGACTACTGTCTGTCTCTCTCCAATCCTAGACTCATTTCCTTGGTGCTGGGGCAAATCACACACTTTGAAATATTTCTCTGATGCTGTGCTTAAGTTGGCTGAAAAAAACAATTTATCAGACTTAGAAAGGCCCATCCCACCCAAATCCAACAGCTAAAAAACAGTAGGAAACAGTAACACCCCCCTGGCATCAAAGCGGGTGTGACAGAAATTAACAGCTACACAAATAGAGGGCAAAAGCTTTTTCTGCACTGTTATTTTTCCTTTATTCTTTCATCTTCACCATGTATCTAAAAACAGAAACTCAGCCCCTCAGAGGTTCCCTAATCATTCTGAAATTTTCTCTTTTTATATGAATATTTCATTGCTTCGCATGTGTTGCCTCAGTCTTCTAACTCATCACTTGCACTGTTTTCTAGTTTTGCTTCCTGAGCTGCAACTCATTTCAGCTGTGTCCAGTAGGTGAAACTAAGCAATTAAAGAACTGAAGATAATCTCCTTCCTTACTACAGGGACTACATCCATCCCAGAGACTTACGTTAAGGGAAGCAAGATGCTTCTCACAAAGGTGTTGGTTCAGGTGGACGGCAAATGCCTTTGCCACCTTTCCACCACCAAGATGAAGCAGTCTACCCATGCTCACTTGGCTGCAGCCTTACTTTGAAAACATCCTTGCAATTAACATCCTACTTTTGGTAAATCTTGCAAACCTGGCCCAGACAAAGCTGAGCTCCCCTCCATCTACTCCTGCAAATCTAATAGGTACATTGCAGCGTATTCAAGCAAGTCTTCTAAAACACAGTTTTATGATAAAAAGCCATGCTGAATTCTGTACTCTACGTCTGCATACTGTTCATTTCATTTACAGCAGTATTTGTTCTCAGATGGTAGTCATATGCAGCCAAATCTGTCTGAAGAGTTACTGAGCTGGTCTGCCAGTGGGAAGCGGCTCCTTCCCCAGCTGAAAGATGAACTCCTGTCTGCCGTCCCACTGCTTACAGTGATTAACACCTCCTTGACCGCATTCAGAGCGCGCTCACCAGACTGACCACACCAGTTCAAGTAAGAAATGTGCTGTCACGCATCGGAAATGACAAACCTGAAGGCCAAACAACCATAACTCCCGAATGTTGATGGCTCACTCCACTGGCCCCTGAGGCGAGTGGCGTACTCCCACTGATTTCACTGGGTCTTGGTTTAATGCCTGAACAGGCTTAGGAAATATAATGAAGGAAACGTCCTCAAGGAATATGTGGGGAAAAATGAAGCAGATAATCCCAGCGACAAGTTGGATGTTGAAAAATATCTTCTGTCTTCCTCTTTCTGCCTTCCTGACAATGACAACTAATTGCTGATAATTAATTTTAATTTATATTTTATATATTTATATATTATTAATTAGAATTCATTATTTTTAACTACCGTACTAGGGCCAGGAATGGAGAAGAGGGGAGAGATTGTAAACCTTTCCCGTTGAAAACATATTCAGCTACTGGTATCTGCTAAGACTGATGTCCAAGCCCCAGTGAACTGGGCTTAACTTTTCACCCTCCCAGAGAATGTGACTTTCAGTCGCTGGCTTCACTTCTGCTTTCTCAGGCTCGCTGAGAAGTTGTGCCAGACTACTTTATTACATGCGGTTTTACGGTCAGCCTGCAGTCATCACTTCTGCAGTTACCATACGAAAGAAGCATGCAAAAACAGGTAGCTTAATTCCAACATGTAAGCCCCATCGCTGTTCATTGCAATTTCAAACAGACAGGTGTAGTATAACTGCTAAATTATCCACACTACACTGCTATAGTAACTATCACTACCACATCACCTTGATTTTTCAGTGCGAAACTAGATTTGCAAGCAAATATAGTCCTGCAATTGCTTATGCATGCATGCAGTTCAAGTTTCATGTATTCATTCAAATACCTGTACAGATCTGGTATTTTGTTGCTTACATGTAGATTTAGTTTCTTAAATTCAGGCACTCACTCTGGGGAAACTGCCTCTATGAATAGTTTTCCCCATAAAATAAATGGACAAACAATTAAACAAAAACTATATTTTAGGCAGTTGCAGGTATGTGGATCTTCTTTTCAGTCTGATCTCTGAACCATCCATATGAAGCAGCGCTCATCCTTGGCTAAACAATGCAAAGGAGGCTCATGTTCAGTAGACTTAGGGCACTGTCATTTCTGTGCAGTTGCAAAACCCTTGTGTCCCTTCTCTGGTACTCACTCTTGTGGTTAAGACACAAACAACGCAAATTCCTCTTCTTTGCTATGACCTGGAAAGTTATTCAAACGGTATCGTCAAAGAGCTCCTTGGTTTAGAGGCTCCCCTTGCTCCCGAGACAGAAGGCGGGAAGCGTATGCCCCAGGCCCAGCACATAAGGGGGTGCTCACTTGCCTTGTAATGTTTATAGCCAACGCTATTTAACTAGCTGGCCAAAATGTCAAAGCTGCTGATTGCGTTGAGTCTCCTGAGTGTTTGGGAATCACTGCCAAGAACTTCTAATCTGTTCAGTTTCCAAAGCTGAGTTGCCAGCCCTTGATTACTGCTGTCTGAGAGACAGCATCAACCCTTCCTCCCCATGTGTCTGACCTTACAATGAAATTAAAGGTATTCTCTACTCAATGTGATTTGTACGTAAACACTGTAGACAGTTGTTTTAATTACATTATGCTTTGCTACCCTTACTGAGAAATGAGTGTTTCAGAGGGCACATTTGCTTTAAATCATGTCCTTTTTATCTGATAACCTCTTGCACGGTAAGAGAATCACGAGTTCTGCATTATGACTAAGACAGGTATATTCACTGAAGACATGAAAAGAAAGAGTACGAAAAAAAGGAATACTTTTTTTTTTTCATTTAATCACATAGGATCTTATTCCCCATATTTTGGGTCCATCTAACGTGTCTTATATTTCTACGGTCAGCATCACCATAACATTCAATTATGCATTTTTCATTAAGCTGTTTTAGTCTATTATTAGCTTACTCGACCTATTCTCTGTCATTATCACATGCTGACTATTTCGCCTTTCCAACATTTACTCCCCCTTTTATCCTTCCTTCTCTTGCCATGGCAACTTTTGCCTATGCAAATAAAGTCGTCCTTTCAGGATGGAGCAGAGGTCTGACCACTTGGGCTCTATAAGGGGACAAAATAGAAAGAGAGAGGTTGTCCATGTCAGAAGGTTTACCAGGGCCAAACTCTACAGCAACTTCCCCACTGACTGCATTTCAGTGGCTTGTTTGCAACTACGGAAAGCACAAACCTCTCTGCTCCACTTACCCCATACCAACGCAAAGTTTGTCCTTGGCACTGACTGGAGAAGACAGGCTGCCACCTCAGACACCTACCATTGCCTGCAAGCTTCTGGAAATTTGAATCTGAGCCTTCCACTCACCAGACACAGTATTTCTAAGAACTCACAGCTTCAATCTTCTCAGAAACCTCCCCCAGAACAGCCTGAACAGCCTGAAGGACTGGACATTCACAACCACCCATCTGCGGAGCACCAGACAGGAGATGAACCCTTCTCATGATTTCCCCACAAAAATCAGTGTTTCTCTTGAATAAGCATGCCCTTTCACATGTAATGACCCTCTCACACCAGCAAGAACACATCCAGAGACTATCACAGAAGCCACTAAGTTGTACCTCTAATATCTTGGGGCACACGTCACACTGATGGCTGCTTGGTGACTAACTCAGGGGGTTGCGTGTGCCAGTATGTCGGGCTGACTGATTGCCATTACTCTTAACCATCCACTTTTATTCTGCACAGACAAAACTTAGGTATAAATCCTGAGCCCACGTTAAAACGTTCTCAGTTCAGTGCTTTCCTAATTTGGCTCAAAATTAGCGAGTATCGCAAGGCATGATTGCCCTATCTTGTTGCAGCATAGGATAAAAGGGCAGCCACTGGACTGTACTGTATCCAGAGACGCTCCTCTACAACCAGACTTGAAGCGTCTGAGATGGGAGAAGTTTTAAGGCCGCCTTCACTAGCTTTTCCATGTGACTGTTCCAAAAAAATCAACAAAGCCAACAAACAGAAAACTGGAGAAACGACACTTCTTTGCAAATTGGTTGTCAAGAATTCATACCTAGTTTCCTTCCTATCTAAACGTTCCCGAAAAGAAGCAGCTTGGTTTATACAAGGTAAAAAATGAAGGAGAAAACATAATTTGGTGATTGAGATCCAGCTTCATCATTTCAGACACAAAGGGATTTCCTTCAGTTAAATCCACAGAGCAGGCAAAAATAAGGTTGTAGAATGAAATGGCCAAATCATTCTTAATGAACAGCGCTTACTGACAAAGGAGGCCATAAAGAAAATTTAATTCTGAAGGGAAAGGAAATGACTTCAGTTTACAAGCAACCTGTCAACCCCTTTAAAAATTTTACATGTTTAGCGTGTGCACCAGGTAATTCAAGACAATCTTCAGACTGTTCCAAATGATAACTTGTTTTAACTAGATCAATGGTTATATTTTCAGAATACTCAGAAGGGTCATCCTGAGAGACTTCAAGGTCCTTGGAAGATAATTTAATGCTCTTTCCCCTCCCCATCTCCACATATTGCAGTCTGTGAATTCACTACACTAGTCGTCGGTCACAGCCTGTATCAAGCCTTCACCCCACATTACTTTAGAATATTAAAACAAACACGCCGTACCACACAAGCAAATTAAACTCAGTGCTGGCACAATCTAACCCTTGACAGGAGATTCCAAAATTCCAGACCATTTCTTCTACTACAGTCTGTGTACTCTGGAATTACAAAAAACCCTCATTTTCAATCTCCTTAACTATTCCAGAACACAAGGACAGTTACTGTAGCCAGCGATAAAGAGGCAACTCTAAGCTGTCTGGATGTACATAGCCACAGGAATAATTTAGTTGATTCATTTTCACGCAGCAGGATAAGAAAGCGGCTGTCAGAGGATTTAGCAGGTATAAGCTCTGATACATTTTATCTCTTCATTTTCTGCAGAATTTAAAACCCATTGTGAAAAAAGTTTGTGTTGCTGGGGTTTTGGCTTTCCTTTTTTCTTTCTTTCTTCTTTTTTTTTAAAAAAACCCTCTTTTGCTAGTGATTATATTTTTCTAGTACAAACCAAGATATCTTTCAGTCTGCAGAGAAGAGACTTGAAACAATGCAATGGTTTTGATCAAGCTGAGCAGTCTCTTTCCATGTGGTATCGGTATCATTATCCAGTTGAGCAATGACCATCGTTTTGGAGGAAGACCTAGCGTGAACAAATGAGCACACCTAGCAGATGTGACGATGGAGCTGAGAGGTAGGAGATGTGACAGCAGTTCCACACAAGGTGTTTAAAAGTTTTATAGCAGGTGTCCGAAAACTTAATGCTGTAATAGATCTCTTCAATATGAAAGCTTGTTCAGAGCCTCAGAACCCAAATAAATTGCCTGCCCTCTAGTGAGGAAAAGAAGGAAGAAAACCTGAAGGAGCTTGACCATGCACTGGATCCTGAGATCCAGAAAATCTAGTGGTGGAGAAAGAAATGCTGTAGATGAAGTGAGGCCCACAATTGTTTTTTATTTCAGAGCAGTTCTTGATTTTTACAGGGTTTTATGTTCCCTTGACTAATGAATCACAGGTGTGGGAAAAGAGATTGAAATGAAAGAGTTCCTGGGAACTGATGGGCTAAGCCTCTCATTAATCCAAGACTACGACAGAGGGGATAGAGGATTCATCACATTCTTGTAAGAGGGGAGAAACAACAGCCCCAGGGCCATGAGCACAAGACTGGTGAGGAACCTGAAACAAAGTGTGAAAAGGAGGCTGAGAAAAAGCAAGGAAGAGGTCTGAGGAGTAACTGTATCTGAAGGAGCTGATGTAAAACAGCTCAGTCCCTGGCAAAAGGTTCCTGGCTCATCCTGCTAGTGGATGTGAGCATTTTGTAAATTGTGTTCAGTGAAAATGGACCACTAATTGCTGCACTCTGTTATATTACATCCCTGGGATACTCCACCTCTGCAGGAAGAGCCTGTGGCCACAGCTTGACTTGGCACTTTTCAAAGTAGCTCCTAAGATTCTGATAGCTGCACTGACTATTTTTCCCTTGGATATAGAGATCCTGATGGAGAAGCACTGGACCCCAGGGAGTCCTCCAGTTCTTCTTCAGCATTACTATTTATTTGCTCAGTGAAAGATAGGAACAGTGGCAGAGGCTTTGGCTGGGAGCAAAAAGCAGCTTGAACTTGCTTGAGAAAAAGACAAAAGGCTACCAAAAAAATTCTGCTGCAGGGTAATATGGCTAAAGGGATAGGTAAGAAGATGATTTTGACAATGAATGCCAACAGAACAGAGTAGACAAAGGAAAAAGAAAGGCAGCTAATATGAAGGACGTTAGAAACACAGAAAAGTGACCAGAGGAGGAACAGAGGTTCCAGCAGGGAGTATCAGCGTGTGGAAGAAGGCATCTGGTTGATGTCTTGCAACAAAATAAATGAAAGGATGGAAAAGCGTGAAGGGAAAAGAGACTGTGGATCTGACAGATGCATTTCAACAGAAAATGAAGGCTGAAGGAAATGAAGAAATGAGATTTTGGTAGAAGATCAGTTAAAAAGAAATAGGAAATGAAAGGGTAAAATATGGGGAGAAATGATATATTTATTATAAAATTATGTCTCAGCAAGCAGCTGAATGAAGGGAAACCTTCCTTAAGGATTGGCCTGAGGAAGTTGAGGGTAAAATTGGTAGTAATAGAAAGGGAAGTGAACAGCAATCCTTTACACACTTGAAATGCACGTGAATTTAGAATCATCATCAAAACCCCATGTAAACATTGTGCATAACATTTTCAACCATTTTGGTAAAAGACAATGTGAAAGCAGTCCGCTGGGTGCTTGCAGGGCTAAAACCAGATGCTGCCCTCAAATCGAGGGGTCCATTCAAAACAATGCTAATCTAAACACACAACTCAAATACCACTTATTTGGGTTGTATTGGGCTGAAACAGGAATGACCGATAGACAGGAAACCTCTTCCCCACATTTAATATTTGCAGAATACTATTTGCATTAGAAATAAGGAATAAATTTGTTTCCTGTTTATGCTTTGTGCCTTGAGGTAAGCAAAGCAAGAAATAAGTGCTGTGTGACAAAGTGTTTCTGCTGCAGTAAAATGATGTGCAAAGTTAATATGACAGTTTTTATAAACTTCCTTGTTAGTTAATTGAAGTCTTAGGTCAGCCAATATTACATTATTTCCCCCAATGTCTGACAACCTCCTCTGGCAAAATAAAACATGCAGAAAATCATTTGTGGGTGGCATTTAATCCAGGGCTTTTCACAGACAAAATGTACTGATCTTCTCAAACAAAATGTTAAGTGAGGGGAGGGGGAAAAATGAGGAGATATTTGTATCTTTAGTCATATACCAATGTAATAATTAACATGTCAAATAACACGCTCGTGAATTCTAAAGGAAAATAATATGAGAGTTACCTATGATTAGGAACACACATTTGGGTGAAGCTTCCCTTAAAATACACAATTACATTAAATGGCATACACTAAATGAAAGTTAACTGTAATACATTGGAAAACAGCTGGTCCTACAGAAGGAAAACAAGGACAAGGCTCTAATGGGTAGTTTTCCCCACAGGAAAAATCAATCAAAGAACTCAAGTTCTGGGTATTAATAATGAATTAGAAAAGACTCTTTGGGCAGAAAAACAGGAAAAGTGGGGGACCAAATTTTTTTAAAAAGGGGAACAGAAGTGGCTCGAAATATTGCTCAATACATCTGATAAATGGATAAAAATGTAAGAATAACACTTTGCATTACAGCTTCGCATCTTCCCATCTCCTTTAGCTGAGATAAACCCAAAATAAAGGTGTGACCAGCCACATTTCTGAAAAGATCTCCAGGCTTTTATCAGTGCAAACTACTGTGTTGAGGTCCGTCCGGTCTGAGGTATGAATGGCCACATGGAATGGCCCGTGGTCTCAGCCTGCCACTATCCCTGTTTGCATTGTCCCTTTCCTTGTCTCCAGTCAACTCCAGGGACCCTCCACATCCACCTCTAAATGGAAGGGGAGCCAGTGAGCCAGGTTCCTGTCTTTTTAATATCAAGAGAAATAGAGACCTCTGATCATCCAGGGGAACGACAAACACACCAGCTAGCACAAAGCACCAGGCAACACGGGGACAGCTTTTCTACCTTTCCCCTTCATGCCTCTCCTCTTTGCTAACCTTCTTCTCCCAAACCAAACTGACCTTGAAAGTCCATCTGCTGGGTCTATAATGAACTCCACTTGTTTAAGTAGCAAATTCTGCAGCTCTATCACTTACTTATTTCCTTAATTCCGATTGGCATATTAATAAAAGACTCCAGCAAGTCCAAAAGCTGGCCCACAACTCAAAACAGGAAAATTCCTTATTTGGGTGCTTAAAGTACCACCTCACATTTTATCTGTTATTCACATGAACAAAGGAAAAGATATGTAGAAGTTGGAAGCTTCAGCCTTTTTTTTTTTTTTTTTGGACTTTAGTTAAATGGCATTCACCACATCAGTGCTACATTTTTTTTTTTTTTGACATTCCATTCTATTAAAAAGGCAAAACTTTCAATGTTTCTACCTAAAAAAAAAATTACCAGAAAAACTGAAAATGTGTTTTTGGATTCAGTTCTCCAAATTAGACAACTAGATTATGTGCTCAGGGTATCCTGGTGAATGGGGAAGCCCAATGTTCAGCACACTCGTACATTCAATCCAGTTATTTGCATGTCCTTCCAGTTATGGTAAATTATTGGACTGAACATCTAGGAATCATGCAAAAAGGCAGTTGTGCAGATGTACTATTCCTCTGAATGAACCCACACGTTGTTATGCATCATTATTTATAACAAATAAGCGGTAATAATTTTAGGTAAACCCTTGTTTCCACATTCATGTCACTGAAGAAAGCAGTGAACTGAAAAACACGTCTACAGAACACCAATTTTTTAGCACATCTCATAATAATAACTGTTTCAAGTGAGAGTTGTATTGATATGAGAGAGTCCGGTCAGTGCCACAAGAATAAAAATAGTTGCATGAATTAACTGAATGATTCACAAAAATACACGAAGCAATGAAAAGATTAAATCCATCGTGACTTGTTAGATGCTAGCTATAAAAATTATTCTGTAAATCTGGAGCTCACAAATTACTGACTTGACAGATCATAATAAGTGCTGTCAGGACTATTACAAACCAAGAACTGCTTGGAACTGCCAAACATACACAAAATGTCTATGTCCAAGAAAAAGGAAAAAATGTTTTCCTTGCCCTTTTAAAGTGCTCTGAAATTACTGAAAACCACCTTTGGAAAATTCTGAATTTGTGCAGTCTGGTTCAATGAGATCTTTGCCTCAGGTCATTATATCGTTACTGTGCTGGTCATATAAATAAGAAAAATGCATATTATTTTTCTCCTTGAGTTATGGCACGTAACTGGGTATATAAAGAATCAACCAGACTATTCTTAGAAGAAGAAAAAGCACAGATGACATGTTTTGGTATATCTCGTTCTAAAAACTGCAGTGGAATGGTTTATGGCTTGAGAGACCTACATTTTTGATTGCTGCAAATAAGCAATCTTTTCTCCCCAGATCAAAGGGAAGCTTTTTGGGGATCTATATGCACCATAGGAAACTAAACTGCTCCCCAGGATAGATATCAGTGATTTATCTGACACCTAATACTAACAACAATTTGAAAGCGTTCAATCACCTCACTTTGATTACAAAACTCATCTGTTAGCCATAGAAATTAGGAATGGAACAAACCAATTAGGTCACCCAATCCTTTGCTTCAGGAACAGGATACACTTCCACAAGCACAGGGCAAGCCATCTACAGGCATATGAAATCTTAGCTAGAGACACATCAGTGACCATCAGACCTGCGTAGACTGGTTCTACTGCTCCATCCCCTTCACTGTAAGTATAGAAAGCACCTGAAAAATCACACTACTTTTCCTCCAGTAAATACTATGTCAATACCACATTCTCAGTTTTGTTTTTTCCCCGTTCCTTTTACTCATATTAAACCAATTTAATCAAATGGAAATTTTCTCACAGAAGGATTAAGAAAAGATTGCAGTATTTGGCTTCAAGTTTACTTCCCGCTATCGATTTGAAACCACCAATGACATACACAGAAACACACACATCTCCAGAAACATATCGATCCTGCCTAGGAGGGTAAATAATGTCTTAAAATAGTGTTATTTCCAGTAACCAGCTAGTGAGTTATGGATGGAGAAACGCTTACAATCTTTCGGTGATGAAAGACCCTTTCTCTAGCAACTTGAATGCAATCACTGCACTTCTTTCCACGCAGTCATAAATCACTGCACTTCTTTCCATATTGTCATTAATCTACATTTCTAATAAGCCAGCAGACTCATTGCCTACAACTCCGTGACTATTTACTTTGTGTTTAGGGGCAGGAGATATATTTAGAACTAAATGCAATCTCTTTGCTTTCCTTTGAAAGGTTAGTGAAATTCTGTGTGCTCCAGATTGCAGCAGTCAACAGAAAGAAGTATCAGACTCATTGTGAAATTCCTCTACTGCCTCACACGTGATTACACAAAAGATCTGCTTTGGTAAATTTGCTCAGGTCCAGAAAGAAGCCAAATGGGACATGTCATGCTACGGTGACCACGGTCCAGGGGCACAGACATAGTGTGTCCAGACACCCATTTCCCATGTTGGTATCTAGAACCGAGGCTAAAGATACGTTGGATGCTATTCCCCCTTTTGAATCCTCTGCTGTATTGTGTAATTAGAGCACAGCAAGAGCACGTGAGACAATGAAAGCAAAAGTTTCTGTAAAAATCTACCATTTTATCCTATGGGAAAGTCAGGCAGAAAGGGGGAGGAAATTCCTGTAAGGGAAAGATTGGTGAGAATGACGCAACCTGTATTTCTGTGTATAAAGTGCTCGCAGAGACAATGTGGTAGAGTCAAGGGGCAACCACTAGGTAGAGGCAAGACACAGCAGGTAGGAGAGGGCTGGTATTACCGGGCCTGTAAAGCCAGGGGAAGGTAATAAAGATTTGAGGAGAACAAGGTGATGATGGCCTAACTTGGAAACGAC
Organism: Ibidorhyncha struthersii; assembly: GCA_013398815.1. Classification (NCBI taxonomy): domain Eukaryota; kingdom Metazoa; phylum Chordata; class Aves; order Charadriiformes; family Charadriidae; genus Ibidorhyncha; species Ibidorhyncha struthersii. The sequence goes on from VZSZ01003607.1 coordinate 441,293, forward strand.
TGTGTAAAACACATCTGGAATAAAATTCTGCCTGATTTTTAGGATAAAGGGTGTAAGCCTGGATGAACTCGGCACTAATACAGAGCAGGTATTTTCTGTAAAGTAAGATACATCCAATATTTAAACACCAGAGCATCAAGTCCAAAGACTGTTGAGAACAGTTAGGCATCTCTGGCATTGTCTCTAAACAGACTATCCTTGTTACTGGATTTCCACTGAAAAATTGAGATTTCCCAGTGTTTTCTGAGCACTCCCTGAGTCTGCCCAGCAGAAGGCGGATGCCTGCACTGTCACTGCCCCACACTGCCGCAAAGCCACTTCAATGAAAGCAATTTTCCCGTACAAAACCACTTCTTGTTTTTATCTTCTTCTGTCTTAACTCCTGCTGCCGATTTCCCTGACCGGCCTTGTTTTTCTTTTTCCCCCCCTTCCCTTTTTTTCTTTCTAGAGTTAAGATGCGCTCCCAGGAGCATACTAAATGAACCCAAATATCACAGCATAAGCCACACGCGGAAACATGTAACTTTCTATTACAGAGAGACAGGCCGGGGGAAGCCTCATAAGGATGCTATTATAGTAGGAGAGAGAAAAATAGCAGCTCCCCACGGCAGCTGTGAACCGGGCGAAGTGCCCAGGGGCCCAGTGGCGATGGGCAGAGAGCGATGGACGGCTGGTTTCCATGGAGGAGTGAGCCAGGCAGGCGGGAGAGATGGCTTGTGGGAGGCACCGCTGCTGGCCGCAGGCACGAGGAAGAGAAATACCTCCTGTTATTTCACTTGCCATCAGCACCTGCATCTCCAGGGGGCTCGGTTCAAATTTGCTTACAGCTTATGCTTCCTCGGTCCCATCTCTTCTGGGGGAAGGTCACAGCTCAGGACACATCGTGCTGTGTCTTGTTTGGTGGGTTTCAGTGATTTACAGTAACATGAAATGCTAGGGTTGAGCTTTAAATAAATAAATAAGTAAGAAATCCAGAAAAGCAACACGAGCTCAAAGCTGACTGATCTGTGGCTTCTGGCATCCTCAGTTCCGCACAGAGGCCCTACAAACTTCTTTTGCCCATAATGAATCTTTGCCAAACTAAACGTGACCTTCGCAGAGCTGGTGTTGCAACTCACAGCCATTACCTACCAGGCAGAGAAAAGTGATGGCTGCTGGAGGGACAGCCTATGGAGAGCAGGGTTTGGCCAATTACCGTTATTTTTTGCACAGGTAAAAATAAGAAGCTGCTATCCTGATCCAGTACCGATCAACATCGCTTTAACCAAGTCCTGCATCAACATATAGGTGGGGCACATATTTGCTACACGTTAGAATATTACCGAAATGAAATTAATTCTGATACCTCACAAGGCTCCCTTGCACCATATAAACCAATGCTTGGTCTTGGGAAAGCAGCACGCACCTGCCTCACGTCATGTTATCTCTGCTGTAGAACGGGTAGAAAACTATTCACTGTATTTAGCTCATGGTAAGACTACAAGCCCCTTCCACCATTTATAATGCACACCTGAGTTCATCAGGTAAAAGGACTTACGTAGGTACAAAACACCATTACTAGCTTTGTTCCCAATTTTGAAAGTTGTCAGAAGGAAATGGCAGGGGGCAAAGCTACCTACTAGAGCTCCTTGGGAAGACAGTAAGCTATTCCAATAGAAATCTGGGCTAAGTAGCATAATTTTTAAAAGAAAATATACTTGAGGTGAAAGTACAAAGGTCAGCCAATTGCTTGTTGCCATCTATGTAAACCCAAGTCCTCCAAATTGCTATTTGACACAGACATCTCCACAAATAGCAGGCTAGAATCCAAAGATAGGTAAATATGTCCCAGCGAAAACAAAAGTAGTGTTTTCTGATTGAGCATTGACAGCAAATACACCCAGCGTAGCTCTTGATTTAGATTCAGGCCTGCACTGCAACAAGGACAATTGATGGAGGGTTCTTCACTTGCTGGGTACAATGCCAAGGTCCTTCTCTTCCCAAATGACCAGCCGCTTGCCCTCCCTGAAGCAGAGATCTTCATGCATCTGCAGTACATTGCTCTAAAACTCACAGATCCTAAGTCAGTGGCACCCACATAAAAACCACAGGCAGCAAATAAATGTTTCTCCAAATAATCAGCCGGCATTACTGACAAGAGGTAGCAACACAGCAAGTTTGGATGTTAGCACTTCCAAATAGGATGTTAAAAATACAAGTAAAGGAGCTGCTCATTAGGAAAACCTCTATTAGCTGAGATGCAGCACTTTCTGTTGAGGAAAGTACCAAGGGGGAAACAATCTAGCGAATTCCCTAATAGCATATTGTCCCCAGAGCTCCTGGGCACTTGGTTGCCACACGGACCAACCCGGTTGGCAGCCATGGGAAGCCAAGGCTGCAGAGAAAATGGCTGCTCAAATCAGGGCAGCTTTTCACCGCGTGTGCAATAGGGTCCAGTGGCTGCAAAGGAAAAAGGCAGATATTTAAGAGGGCTTGAGTGAAGACAAGGAAAGTGCCGCCGCTCTAACAGGTTTTGCTCGGGCAGTAATGCAAGCCTAACTTCACCAAGCAAAAGAAGAAGAGTACAGCTCCCCAGGCACATGGAGAGTCTTATTTGGGTATTACTTATTTGGGTATAAGTTCACATACTTTCTCTATCAGCAAAAGATCTCTAGTTTACACCCATTTTCAGGACTGCTTTCCACTGCCATAGGGTGCCTATAAAAAAGAGATAACAAAAAGAGAAAACGGGGGGCCAAACTGACCCTGGTGTTACTGTAATGAAGCTGAGTGAGACTGGGAAACAACTCAGGTTCCTCAAAACTGAAGCTCTTTCTGCCCCCCTCCACAAAGCAGAATAAAACTTGAGAAGAGAGAAACAGATCAAAGGACTGAAAAGAAGTATTTATGTCTAGATAGAAGCACCTGAGAGTCCCACTGAACGCCGGTCTCTACTTAAGAACCTAGTAACCACTCCATTTAAAAGTCAGTATACCCTAAGAGACAGCAGGCAGTGGCAGAAACCCCAATCAGCAGGGACTATTGCAAGTAAGTCTTTCTACATGCACGTATAGGTCTAGCCTGCAAGAGGCTTGAATCTGGATTTTTACTGCAATAATTTATCTACCACAGGCATGATCAATTATTTTGGATTTTATTTTTTTCCTTATCTCAACCTCCCATTCACAAAAATAGTCCAGTAAAATCTATTTTGAGGTGCTTTTGTTAACATGGGCTAGATTTTAGGACATTTAAAACATTTATCTAAAGAAGTTAGAGATCTCACTTTGAAAAAAATAGATAAAAAATTATCGTCAACCTCCTCCTCAAAGCACTTTAACAGAAGCTTTATTTATTCTTGGATTTTTGGAAGACTGCAGCCCACATATTATTTGTCATTTTCATCTTTTTGGTCAATTTGTCATTTTAATACTTTTTCTTTTCCTGCCTGTGCCTCCAGACCAACTTCTTACAATAAAAGAAGCCAGGAACATGGAATCATCAGTAAAAATAAGGCGTCGGGAATATTTCCTCATATGAAGATTAGAGCTACTTAGAGAATCAGTAACAAATTAACGATAGACCATCAGATAGAGGTGGAAAAAAAATAAAAATCCAAATAATCAGTTTGTAAGGGGTTTTATACACCAGTCAGGGGGGAGCTGCCCATGACAACACTTTCATGCATATCTTATTTATTATTAATTGTGGCAAACAGTGAAAAAAGGTGAAACTGAGTAGAAAAATCTGTGTATGGATAAGAGACTTCCTATGGTAGGAAATATCTCCAGAGTGGCGGGTGATACCCACCGAGCATACTCATGATATACAAACCTGTGAAGCTAAAATGCCCTCAGCTCCTAATAGACTTTAGCAAGTTGGAGGCACTCAGGTGGTTGTTCAGACTAGATGAGCACGGGATGACCAACAAAGGACAATCTCACAGGAAAGTGGATGTCCCTCCTGGGACTGGGGACAGAGGCCGCCGATCATGCAAACTCCTCACCCCACCAAGAAGCTCCTTCTGCTTTCAGCTTCCCTCTGCACTTAGGCATCACTTGATGCCCCAAACTGGGACATGGGTGCCAAGGAGGGAGCACAAATCAATAGACAAACACCAGCTGGGCGAGAAGGGGGTGTGTGGGGGNCCAGAGCAGCCTGCGCATGGAAGCAGCACCAGCAGCTGAAACTCTGGCAGGGAGACTCGTGTGGGAGTTGTGCTCGCGCTCGCTGAAGGGCTGTGGGCAGGTGGGAGGAACCTCGCTTTGCTTGGGGAAGGGAAAGCGATGAGAGGGAACAGGAGCCCTATTGTGATGTGCCTATGGTGGGGAATATAGAGGATGTAAATTATCATACTTTTCCCTCTACGTTCTTTGTGTCTGATTTAAGAAGCCTGCTGGTGGAGGGTATTACTGGGTCAGACTAACCTCAGGCTCTGAGTACATAAAACAAGTGCACTTTTATTGCCGAGAATTATTATTATTATTGGGACACGGTGCTTCTTCAGGAAGCGCATCCTTTCCCGTGCCAGCGCAAAGCGAGCTTGCGAGGGTCAGGGTACGGCAGCTCTAGCATCCCCCCACACGCTGCCAGCCCCCGGATCATTTACATCCAAATGGGGCAGAGCCAGGAGCCCTCCATACATTTCTTCCCAGTGCTGTGACTGCCAGTATTTCTAAGGGGGCACCTGACAACCACTCCCCTTCAGTCAGAGATAAAACCTAGGGTCAACCTCCTTTTGCTGCAACTCTCAGCCTGCTCAATCAAACCGCCTCTACTCACTGCTTCTCCCGCAGTCCCAACCCCCTCCTCCCACTCCAAGGATTTAAGATATTACAGTAAGATATTACCTACAGCACCTCTGTCAACCTCGTTCTTCCCAGACTACCTTCTTTATTGCAACTGCTTAATAAATACTCCATTCCCTCGATGCCTTCCCCTAGCTGGGAAAAGTGGGAGGACTTTCTGCTGTTCACAAGGATGCTGAAGGGTCGAGGGGCGAAAGAGACGGATTGCCAGCTGGAGCAAAGGGATTACTGCACGTTCCCCATTGCAATGGAGGCTCCGGCTCAAAGGAACAGAAAAGCACCCATGTGCTCACAGACAGCCAGCACTTCTGGCAGGGCAGCAGAGTATGGTGGTGCTGTGGGTCAACCTCTGCCAGTGGGCGACCAAGGAAGAGCCTTTTAACTATGGGCTCCCACAAGCAGCCCCCCCTTATGCAGGCCAGCAGGTCACCTATTATCTAAAGCTAGCTGTGTTTGTTGGATCCTTTCACTTGCCTTGTCGTCCCCTTCGGCACTGTGCTTTTTCCAGAGATGCTTTGCATACCCTCGAGCAAAAGGCACACTTGAAACACGGCACAAATATACTAACATGTAGTTTTCCTTCCTGATGTTTTCTCCTTTAACATCAGAAAAGGCAAGCTTCTGTTCTGAATGACTGTAGCATAAGTAGGTGTGACACAGATGGGTAAATTTTTCCTCCTAAACTATCAGGAAGCCTGTTTTCCAGTGCAAACCCCAACACTTGGCACACATATTGGTTGTACAGAACGAATGTAGTTGCAGTACTAACACCTCTGATGCACATGTGGATGCCCTGCTGGGAAGCCCCTGTCCCAAAAGGAGGTTCTCTTTGGTATACAGAGAATATTTCATTCCCAAGGACTACAAAACATTTCATCCTACCAAAAGAGCTCAGCAGCGTGTGCTGCACACTTTTCCCATTCATTTTACATCTCCTTGATGGAGTAAACCAAGTTTTAGGCTCCACTGGACAGAAAACAGAATACTAGATAGGACAGACGGCTTTCCATTTCAAAGAGGTGATAAACCTGCATGTCTGAAGACATGTCTTTCAAGACTTACTAAATTCACTCATTGAAAGGAGCAGATGTTAAATTTCCAGTTTCCATCTTATCAAAAGCAAGGGGAGGGCAAGCTTCTCCACTCCTGAGATACTCAAAAGATTTGGCCAGCTGAGACCGCTTCTTACTTTAGACTTATGAGTACAATGCAAATGTGTCTAAGTACAGCCGAGAGGGAAATCTGTTCTGTGCAAGCACATTTCTCTCCATATTTGCAGCTGTGCCCTACAGAAGCCAAGATGGTAGCTGCGTGAGAGGCACAAGAAGAATTGGCTTTGACGATACCACTTGTCCCCTGCTCATAGATCTCCGTGACTTTTATCCATCCACCCCAATTCCACAGGTACTGCAGTAAGCAACTCCTGTTTTATTTTATGAAGACAACTGTTTAAGCAATATTCCCAGTATCTTTACTGGAACAATAAACAGTAATATTTTCTTTCACTGAAACCCCCAAACAAACAAAATTGGACATTAACCCTAAGTCCATCCTGAGAGAGGCAGAGACTCAGTCTCGGGCTAGTAACAGGTTTCCTAGACAACAGATTATCAGAGCTTTAAGGTCCTCTCTTATCTCATAGCTCCACAGGCCTGGAAACAAGGAGGTCAAGGACATTGCAAGAGTGAGATTCCTACCTTTTAAGGGCTGACAGTGGTTACCTCAAGTCATGCAGAGTCAAAAGGTGTTAAAATGACAACAGTTTCAGCACTAGGAATGTTAAGTCATTCCCGTAGCTGTTTTACATCAGTTAGAATTAATCTTTCTTTCCCCGTGAGCCCTGGACATTTGCACTAAAGGTTAATCAGGCAGACTGCCTTTTAGTTGCAGGAATGTATTTTTAAACTTCCTCATTCACTGCAGAAATAAGATTTTTATAATACTTGCGCCCTTCACAGAGTGGTATTAAGATTTTATAATCACTCCTGTGAGTGGCCTGCATAATTAAACTGTGCCTTCATCCCTCCTGGACAGCGGCGCCATTGCAAGCTCATACAGATCACTTGTTTGCTGTACTATTTCTTATCTTTTATACCCACAACACACAAACAGTAGAAGGCAGAATCATGTAGAATATGTAAGAAAAGAAGAGGTGAAAGGACAAGGGCAAAGTGAGTTGAGCTAACTTAGGTGCTGATCTGCTTGCCCACCTATAGCTGCACCACTATGGGGCCCATTCAGCCGAAAAAAAAAAAAAAAAACAATAAAAAAAAGTCAATAAATACAGACAGCTTTATACCTGGCAGGACACAGTAATCATTTCACATGACTCCTTTTCCATGTGCTTAGGAAGTTCAAAAAATACTGCATGGAAGAAGAGCTTCCATCCTCATCTGTGCTGGAGCTTCCCCCAACCTCTGGGGCAACCTGCATTCTGCTGTGTTGTGACTGAGGCCCTTGTAGTTGCACAAGGGTGAACTGAAAAGGCCACTAAAAGGGATAAACTACAGCTTAAAGGTGATTAAAAATACAGGTAAACCTCAATTAGGCAAACAAGTGAAACACAGACGACCTTGTCTACACACAGTACTGGTACGTCTATGCTGGTTACCCAGTTCCTACCTTGCTCGTGCCCGGACACTAAGCGCTATTTTTAAGTGCAAGGTATTTCTCTCTTGGCCCCTTTAGCTCCCGTTTACATGAGGCAGCATCAGCATTGAAATCGTTTCCCCATCCACGCATGGGGCAGAGCCTAAGCCCTTTCAGCACCATTTAGTTCTGCACAAGAGGAGCCCTCAGGTCAGTCCCACGGGTCCCTCCTTTTGACCTGGTATACCAGGGCTCCACAAGCAACTTAACAATGGCCACACATCATTATTTGTGACTGTCATTTACTCCGCCTGGGCCCATCAATAGCAAATCCCTGTCCTTCGGAAAGCTGGTGGCATTACCTTAGGTATGGAAGGAAGTTTGGGAAATATGGTTACTCCCAGGAAACTCAGAAAAAAAAAAAAAAGTCTCCATCGAGACTATGCTGCCAAGCCACCCTGCTCATTGCCGCAGACAAATTATCTCCTGATTAATTCTGTCCCAACAAACGTCTGCAAGGGCTGCCAGGCAGCAGCAACATTTGTTTAATCAGAGCCTCTGGAAACTCACACACTTTTGGTGCCTGTGATAGATATCACCTTCCTCCCCCGCTCTTGCTCTGTTCCCCAACCACAGTGCCAGAGCCACTCTCCTCCTCTGCAGCACAGTGAAGAATGGAATACAGATGAACAATTCCGAGCCGATAAATCAATCTTGTTTTACTTATTCTTGCTTCTTCCTCAACTTTCCTCCCACTGCTGTCCCCCGCCACACAAATACACATACATGTAAGTACGGCCTTATGATTTTATTTCACCCTTTTGTCCCACAGTACATAACAAATTAACCTCATCAATATCAAGACTCCCACCAACGCCTTCTGCACTCCAGCTACTACTACGTTATCTGGGTTCATACTGGCCTCTTGTGAACTGAACTCCCGCTTGGATGCAAAGGACAGTTACAAATTTTATAGTACATACTCTTGCCCCTTTCTAAATAGATTTTTCTTTCTAAACCACGATGTTCAGATAAGACTAATCAAGGAAGACCTACTCAGGGAAGAGCTAAGTAAAAGATTTTTCCCCATACTCTTTGGGATACCCCTTTGGCAAGAGATCTGGGGAGCATGAAACTGGCTAATTTGGTTGCAAAATACTCCCTGCAAGGTGCTGCTACAGAAAACTATGACAGTGAGATTGGTTATGAATTCTGCTTGACTTCTAGTTGAAAGCTAAGTAATTATTTTCTGTTAAAAAAGAGAAATAGTCTTCTGCTCTTCACTGGGCATTAAGAAAGTATTAGCAAAAAGAAGTCTCCTTCTCAAGCCTCCCAATAATAGAAAGAACCTGGGTCTGGGCAGAGAGGATCACAGTACACACAGAGGTCAGACAGGAAAGGGGTTTGCTGCTTTTTTCCTCTTTGGAGTGAGGAAGATGAGAATGATCAGGACTCACAACTCGGTAAACAGCTGTTCACAGCCGATGATGGGAATAGAGATGCTTGTTTCTGTCAATACGTAACTCATCCTGTGGGCTTTTACAATGTTCATATGCCAGTTTACTGTGCCTCTGTCTGCTTTTTTTTTTTTTTAAAAAAAGAACTACTAAATTGCTATTATCTTTCACACAACTATAATTTAAATGAAAATGAGGTTATTTTTCAGACATGTCCAAAGCACTCTAACTCAAAAAGGATTTTACAGCCATTTTTACTGTGAGAGCGCTGTTAAGAGTTCCTCAGGAAGGAAAGGAATGCACGGCTCTTTCTGTGCAACCTCAAATGTGTCAGAGCGGTAAAATAAATGATGCTATTTCAGGCATATCTTGTTGTATTATTTTTGGTAGTTCCCAGCAATTTGGTAAAACAGGAAACGCAAACCACCACCGTGAAAGGTTCTGTTACACTTTCTATAACCAGTCACGCACATGGATTTTTGCCCAGTGATGACGGTATTTACCATGTCAGGTGTCTGGTAGACGTGCTTATTTTACGGTGGTCACCAGAAATATCTGCAGCAGCAAAATAGTTCCATTCAAATAGGAGCTAATCTGGAACTCGGGAACGTGGCTTTCTAAATCTGACAGGGAGCTCGGAAGTCTGTACATTTATCATCATAAAGGTCATATGGACAAACGTACAGTGGGCACTGGCAGGGGCACTTAGCTCTGGTTGATTCCCTTGCTTTCATGCTCTGAAATATCTCCTGAGCGGAGCAGACTTGTACTGAGCCAGAAGCTCCAAAATCTGATGCTCCCTAGCAATTACACATATTATATACAAACCAGAATTGTGCAGTCTTCTCACACATAAGCACAGAAACAGGAGTAAAAAGTAAAGGAAAACCACATTAGTAAACAAGTACACACAGTACAGACAGACATACACTGGGTAAGTTGGTGCAATCTTAAAGCATATTTTAGAGCAGGACTGCCCTAATTGGTAACGTTTTCTGCTGCAACTGCTGTAACACATCTGGCAAAACTCTCGGGGTAAATAAGCTTAGCTCCATTCAGTATAATTAATAGCATTAGTTTATTCCAACAAAGTTTTGGCCAGCTTATATCTGGATGAGTTAAAAGTTATATGTGATCTACTTTGTAGAGGTTTTGTTACATTATGAGCAAGCACGCTGAGGGAAAACTCTAGGGAATGGGCTTCAGAACTATGTTTTATCTTTATGCCTTTAACAGGAATGCTGCATCAAATATAGCTTGTCATAAGAGTGCTTTTTTCTTGTCCTTGTCTGAACTGAGATTGTTCCCAACAGATGAATGAGCTGAGCATCTCGTTTTGCAGCTACTGTTATCATCCACCTATAGCCAATATTGCAGAGTGCTGTGGTCAAAGGACAATTGTCCATCTCTATTACAAAACAGTGTCCAAATGTTGCTCTCTAGCTTGAGAAAAAAACGAGTGCAATGTCTACTAAACATAAAAAAAGAAAATGAAGTAAAAAAGGTATTATAACAGCTGCAATAACCTCATTTCACTTTCTTCAGTCTTAGTAATTTGACATGCGAGATCCAGAGCCTTTCAGTGCAAAGGGGACCATTAGATCAACCAGTCTAAACCCCTGCCCAGTAAAGGTCACTACATTCGGCAGTGCTCTGATCTCAGTAAGTTACAGATCTCTAAACCATCTCGGACTAGCATCTGGCTAAGACTGGCATACAGTGAGAGGCAGGGAATCCACCTCTCAGGGTGACTAATTTATCAGTCTTTATATCTCCATTCATTTGATTTTAGAAATAACCCTTAACAACCTATAAATGGGCCTTCAGCAACTGTATTCAACAAAAGCAAATTGGCAAAAATGCATGAAAATCAGGGAAATTATAACAAAATAGAACAAACTTCACATTCACGCTAAAGGACTGGGGAAGAGGTCTAATGCTCCTAACCAAAATTCCCACTTCCTCTGTTTAAGATCCATCCCTCATCCACGTACATCTACATATGGACACCTATATCCTCCACTAGACAAGGTCAAGACAACAGCTACTGTATTTTACAGCTGGCTCCGTGTCCTAAGTTGTACACGAGGCAATTTCTGAAGAATTCCCTCCTCCCTAGCCATAACTGCCTGCAAGAAGAACAGAGTTCATCTTCTGTGAGAAGAGGAGCATCATTTTGTGGCTACGTAACTGCAACAGGCCTTATTTATATCACTTTCCTTACCATACGTGCAATAGCGTAACTAACCTGAAATAATTTTAAAAGTGATTATCGGGCAGAGTTTTGTGGTTTTTTTCTTAAAAGACAATTAATGCCAGGCTGTACTGTTAGCTACTGAAACTCATTAATTTTTATTCTGAATGTAGGAAATACGCCCAGATGAAGATATTTGCCTACAGTGCAAATTATAGAAATGATCATCAGAAAGGAATTAACACGTACCTAGACACATGCGTATACAATATACAGGGCCCAGTTTAGACACTTTTAAGTCTTAGCCATAGGTGGGAGTGCATTCATACTGAAAGCATGGTATTTCTGTGGGAACATATTCAAGATCCAGATGCTGCCTTAGGCAGCCTTTCTTCCCACACAAAATCCTTCTTTGCCAACACTTGGATCAATCTGCATGGATGTAAGGTGCTGTGATAGAGTAATGCAGCCTCACACATGATTCTGATGTCTGCTCCAAGCCTTCCCTGCTACATTCTTCTCCCTAGTCTTTGCCACAAAAGCGGCAAGGTACGTGTTCTCAGGTTAGCTACTTACTGGGGTTTTGGCGGATTGTGAAATGAAGTTCAAAATCCAAAATTGAGCTAGCTACAATTATTCTCTACCTGTCTGCAAATGCATTAAGTGGTGGTGTGAGCCAAGTCAGACAATGTTAACAACATGACTGGCAGAGGACATTTGAAATTGCTTATGGAAGAATGTAGGTCCTGAGCTTGATGGCATAACGATGTGCTTGAACTGTGGTGTTCTGTTTAGACAGAGCTTGAATGAATGCTGACTTCCTTCCCTGACAACTAACAGGACAACAAAACAACAAAGGCTCTTACCAATTCCCAGCCGTGATTTGTCAAATGCTTAAAATGCCCAGAAACAAAAAAGGTGCATACGTATTTGTATTCCCTAGTGTAGGTATGACATCCAACCTGCACATTAAAATATGCTATCCCTGCATCTACCCTTGTCATACATATTCTAGTTGTCCTTTTTTTTTTCCTATTATTACTTTTGCAATGTGATTTTTTACTCTTCAGATATCAAACCTACCATCTATAATTTCACCCCCTCTTCCTCATTTGAGCTTTCCAAGACTGTTTCTGGAGCCGGTAGAATCCAAAAAAGAATGCCATGCTGCACTGCCAAGTGACTCACTCCTTGACATTTTCAGCCATGTATTGTATCTAACAGTTCAAAGTCTACTCCACAAGCTTCCCAGGAAGATGGGTGCGCAATCTCTCTTCCCACCCCACCAGTCCACAATCCTGTTTCTGCCATCTAGACTTAACACAGGAGAAGGAGAGAACCCTCCCAACCATCAATTTGTTACTTATGCCAATGGTATGTTGCCTCATGTGCTGGTCACCACATAAGCAAGCAAGACTTGTAGATTAGATAAGACAAATGACAAGGATAACATGCTCATGAGGAAAGGGAACTCACATGGCTGTACAGCAGCCCCATGCAAGAAGGACCGGACTGCCTCTGAGGCCCAGTCCTCGGTCCTGACCTACTGACTATTATGCCTCTCCTTCTACACGATATTACAGGAGCCACCGTTTCTCATAGCGTAAATGGAGCCCAGCAAATGTTCAGCCACTGAGAAGACTGAAATCCGTGGAGTCCTGCTAGTTCTGACCATGAACTCATTATGAATATTAAAGAGAATAGGTTTCAGTTCATGAAAATATGGAAACCACAAAATACCAGCCGTCAAAAACGTACGTATTTGGGAAAACAGGTAAGGAGAACCCTTGACCCACTGCTCTTGCCCACACTTAGTGTGGCGTATGCTGCTCCCCATCAGTCACTAGAGTACAGCATTGCCTCTCAAGGCCAACAACTAACATTCCAAATGGTCAACTTCTCAAACTGATATAAAGGATTAAAAGTCAGTATAGAGGGAAGATTAGATGCCAAGAAATCTTTTTATTTATTTATCTTCTTGAAGAATTCTTGCTTACTAAACTCACTTACTTTCAGCTTCACTATGCAAGATCCCTGCTGTGACACTCCAGAAACCAACCGACCATCACTATGTTTCTTGCTACTCTTGAAAAGATTTTGTGGATTGTGCTTACAACTGACATGGATTGCATAGAATGGCTTTCTACTGTGCTTCCAGTTCTAGAATCCCTGGGAATAGTTGTTTGACTCCTCTTCAGAAGGCATGAATGGAAAGCACATGCTAGTTCTGTAGCTGATAGCTATGTTTCTTTCTTAGTGACTAGGGTATGAGTGGCTTGAAAACTTTCACCTTTCTTCACAGACAATGAATCTCTTATTCAATGTCCTTTATATAGCCTGATATCCAATCTACTGCTTCATGGTGCCCATCTCTTTTGGCATATGAAGCAGATTAGCAGACACACCTTATCTGCCAATTTGAGGAGTTCTGCCCTGAAGGTCTCTGGTCTGTAAGCTGCGCTTACTGGCTCTGTGTAGTTCCCCACAACCACATAGCCTGCACTCAAACATAGGAACACAACCGAAAGCCGTTTGCTTACAAAGCCAGATCAACAAAACTTCAGAGGAACTAAACCTTTGTCCCTAAAAGCATCATGACAATTCACCCTATTACTACATGGATTATAAACAAGATCGGCCTACTGGGAAAAGAAGTATTTTTCACATCCAAGTTACGTGAGATGCTATCTACTTCCAATGTCACTGAACACAGACTTAAAACATCATGCTGGAGGGCAGCCTTCACGTTGGTAAAAGACCTTCTGCTTCCTTTTTCTCCTCCCAATAAGTTGTTGCCAATACCTGAAATGAGAGTAAAGGACAACGCTCCTCCTGGTTCCAGCTGGCATAAAGAGCTGTCATAGAGCGGAGGGAACATGTAACCTGAAACAAGCAACTAACGTCCTTAACGAACAAAAGGGCAAATATTGCAGGCAAATTCACGCAGCCATTCTCGTTTTAGTGAGACAATCCAGACAATTAAAGGAGTTTATTTGAATGGATTGGTGCCCAAATGCTCCTGGCACATCAGCAGTCTGCGAGGAGAATAACTGAGAGGATATAAATGAAAACAGGAGAAAGCAACATTTCAGCTAAATATTAGAATCACAGAAAAGTTTGGGTTGGAAGGGACCTTTAAAGGTCATCTAGTCCAACCCCCTTGTGTCAGGCTGTGGAATCACCTTCCAACACAAATGGAAGAAATAGCCTAGGCTATTTAAAAATGAGCTGGACAAATCACAGGATAAGTTCCAGGCTCACTGAGGACTGGACAACAGGACCCAGGAAGTCTTTTGTCATCCACAGTGCACATAATTCTATCCCGAATACAGATGTAAAACATATTAAGCTTAAGCAAAAATGTAATTCATTATATTCCACTTTGGGTGCATCACTTATTTAATGGGATGTCTCCTAGGAAAGCGATTTAGTAGTGCAGCCAATAACATTGTCTGCTGTTTAACTGGGACAGAATTAGCATAAATTCAACTTAATGGGGACACAGTTAGCTAAGACCAAGTAATTGTGCTACATCACAGTAAAATTCTACAATCCTGAAGTTCTATAACTACTAAATGAGACTACAGGAAAAGTGCATATATGAAATACTTGACCAACAGAACGGGTGGTTTCAAGCAGTGGTGCATTTTTTGTTGCTGTCATATTCTGTTGCTATTTGAGGTCTTTTTAAATCTTGTTTTTAATGGCCTCTTCACTTAGTTGGTATGGGAACTTATCAGAATGAGCAACTTTCCAAGTACTTGTAAGTACTGTTCCATTACCATATGCAAACCCATGCCTCCTTATCACCTTGGACCGGAAAGGAGGTGGTGGATGACTGCTGCACTTCAGTAATCTACCAGAAGCATTTAGACTCTGATACAATTGTTTCTAGTAATCCTCGCTAAATTATGGAAAATGACTGTACCGTATTTTTCAGATTTTCCTGCTTCTCAGCAAGATGAAAGAACCATCCAAAAATTAACCTGTCAGCCTGGAGATCTGAACAAATGCTAATATTTTCTGTAGGTAAAAGAAGAGGTCCAGGCTTTTTTAAAGGGTACGAGCAATCCGTTAAGAATAGATGATCTAGAACCTGCAGAAGCATGTTACTGCAAGAATGACTCAGGCAGTAATCATCACAACATACTTATAAATAGCACAGAAAAGCATTAATTCAAAATGACTTCTCACCTCATAAAGTCACCATATAGAGCAAACCATGTGCCAGGGAGTCTGTGTAGTCTGTTACCTGTCTCCAATGCCAATCCTTGATGGAAAAGTTCATCGTGCTTTAAGTAATTATATGAAAGTTTTCTTCTCATCTTAGATGTGGACAGCTAATTCTCTGCAGCCTGGCACTGACAGATTCCCTACAGTTAATTTTTAGTTGTCAACATGTCGGTTGTTAATCTAATTTTTGTACCTCTTCTTCTTCCTCAAGAATACGACAATCAGCAGGTCACTCTATGAATGACTACAGGAGACGACAATCTATGATATCTCTTGAGTTTCCTATTGAATAAACCTGTATTTGTCCTCCAGAGTAATCATAGGAGCAGTAGTAATAGTGCTCCAGAGATGATCTTGTTGTTGATAATGCCAGGTGAGTCTGGAGACTGGGTGTGCTAAGGACAGCATAAACAAATACTCATTTTGCCAACAGTACGTATCTCTACAGAGAAAATACACTAAATCTGTCATTCAACTTTTCTTCTGAACAATCCAGGGTGTACTGTTAAAAGGGGTTAGGTTTCCAGAGTTTATAGGACTCACATAATCTGCCCGTGACTTGCAGCTGCCACCACAGGAGGACTAGGAGCACCTGCAGAACCTATGTCACATCTGCCAGGCCTGTTGTAGATTTCCCGTGGAGCTGGACATGACACTGGACACTGAAGTTTAGGCACCTGATTAGCTCCCACAATGACTCCAACAGTACTCAGGGGGTCTAGAAAAGAGACACATCCTCTGCAATAAAAGCGGTTTCTACAGAAGCTTACCAGCCCTTTGAAAAGCCAGAACCAGAGTGTGGTGGCATGATACAATATTAAAATTTACTCATCTTATAAAAGTGTAATACAAAAACTCTCACTTGAAAGTAACCGTAAAAAAAGAATCCCACTGCACATGAGGTATTCTGCAAAAATACAAACATCTTCAAAACAATCTTTGGATCATATCCCAAGAGTTGTCTTATTCTGGGATTTTTTTATCCAACACATACTATAGTATTTCAAGCACCTCCTCGCTCTAGGTGATTGAAAGGAAATGTCATTGTCTACCTTAGTTAGACACAGACTGAATGGTTGGCTACCATATTCCTGAAGAAGAAGAGCTATAATGAGTAGGTTAAGTAAGTGAGGGGGAAGGTATACAGACAGAAAGGGGATCTGTAGCAGTAATTTAATACCCTCCCCACATGGGACAAGAATTTGTAGTATCAGTGTTTACCATTTAAAAGTTCAGAGTAGGAACTGGAACCATTTAATGAAATCAGCAGAAAATCACAGCAACTAAATAATTAATTTGGCACAAGTGAGTACAGGCTCCATCCCAACCCAGTTTCCACTGGTTGTACTGAGCTTTTGTTAAGTACTGACCTCTGTATTCACCTGTTTCTTTCCATGCATGAAAATTATGATAATTCGCAGCACACAGAAATATGTCAGATACAACAACAGATGTCAAGTGCCAAAAACCCCACTCCCCAGTCCATTTTGTGTGTGTGTGTATATATATATATAAAAAAAAATATATATATAAACATGGCTCAGTTTACCAGAGACGCAGAGCAGCTAATTGGCCACCTTTAGGTCACCTTATTGCCTTAGTTCCCTGAAACCATTTTAATTCAAATGTTTGAGTTTACATTTAAAAGCCTACCTTTACTTAAGTGTATAAACCTAGGAAACACTGAATTTTGCTTTAGTGTTATAAACTGCTATAAACTACCATCCAAGTCTACATTTTTACCACTTAGCTTCTGACAGGTTTCTGTCTGCTGAGTTTCTATTATCACTTCGGCATTTCATTTTTCATAATTATTTTCCAAAGCAAGGTGATCAATCTTCAACAGTAAATTTGTATAAATATTCAATCAGCTCACGATACTTGGGATTACGTGGTTTAGGACATAATTTCTGGTAAGCATTTAATTCTTTCAAATTTTGTTAATTTTAATTACAGACTATGGCTGAAAAATCAGGGGTTTATCCAGATGTGATTAAAAATATCCTGAAGACAACGGCCTTTAAAACTGTAATTATGAAATAGATTTACAATTACTTTGTAAGGAGGGAGAAAGCAAAATGTGCATGTGCACGTCTGTATGTGTGGTCGTATTTGTGTGAAAGGAGAGAATATTTAAACCCCCTGCTATGAGAACCCTGAACACATTATTTACTCATCCCTCAAAAAAATCACATATCCTGGTAAAAAGGAAGTTAGTCACTCCAGAGAAGAACATGAGGAACCATACTGTGAGGTGTATTTAAAATAAAACAAAATGTTTTCAACTGTTTCTATTATAAGCCTGTTTCTATTATAGTACTATCAGTATCTTGGGCAAAAGTAATTTAAATGGGTGAAGCAGAACTGCAAACAGTACTCGGAATTATTATTTGAAATCCAGCAATTTAACCTGCCTGCTGGCTTTATCCATGACTCTGTTATTTAAACTTGGAAAAAAAACACAAATCTGTATTTCTTCTTTCAAAAATGTTGTGAAGAGTTACCTCCATCCAGGCCTCCCTTAGGCTTCAAGCAATTAAAGACAACACAGAAATAAGGTACGTCCTTGTGAAAATCTCACCCCCCTTTGCCTTGAGGTTTCAAGCATGCCAAGTTCAATCAAGAAAATTAACACAGAATAGTGATTTCTCCATTTCCAATTATTTCTCCAAAAAGCAGCAGTGTAAAAAGAAAAAGTGTGTGTGTGGGAAATGGACCATGCCTGCTATGCACCAGTACGAGGTCTGCTGGCTGCAGTAGGAACGAATGAGTATTTCAACTGGGCACCATTCACCTGGTTTCTCAAAGAAGCTGGTTGACAAGAACCAACTGAATTGTCTCAGCTCCAGATTTAAACCCATCTGGAATCCTGGTCCTGGCAGTTAAAGCCCTCTAGAAGCTAGGACCTAGCTTCTCAAAGACCAATCTCAAAGACCGTCCCCCATGCCTCAGAAAGAGTATGATCAAGAGAAAAAGTGAGGCCAGCAAACTCACTGCTGATTGCAGTCATCCATCCTACAGAGGTTATTGAACACAGCAGGTTTTTCAGGATGTCCTCAAAATTTGTGTATTAGCACCTCAATGCCTTGACTAGAAACAAAGGGGAAAAGAAATGCCGAAAGAGATGTCTGAACACCTGTTAACCTCTCCCTGCTGCAGCACAGGAAAAAGTCTTTGTGACTTATGTATGGCTATATAATTTACTGTTCAAGGAGTTTTGCAAACATTATACTTAGAACTGAAAGAAAAAAATTGAGCTGCACATTTTCCTGTGAACAAAGGGACAAAAGCTTTCTGACACCTGGGTTATAACTTACATTGGCTTCCAATTATGCTAAAATTCCTATTAGCCGCCTCTCACCTGAAATGTCTATTAAATAACCTTTCCCAAGGCCCCATATTGCCATCCAAATATGTATTTCCCACTGCCTTTCCTAACATTTTCAGTCTTTAACTGAAGCCATTCAAGGCACTTTCCTCTTGTAGAATAGAAGCCTTCCTGAAAGCCTTCAAATACCGTACAAACGTCCCAGGATTAAAAATAAGTAGAGCTGCTGAACATACCTATCAAATCCACGACATGCAAACTCAAACAAACCTAAACTTAAGCAGATGAACAAATGCACGCCAATCTGTGTGAAACACTCACTGGATCGTTCAGATGGTGCCTTTACACTACGGAATATTGCCCTCTGGACTTCATACAGAAAAAGGAATGCTATTAAAAATTCAAAGGAAAGCTGGGTTTGTTTTTGCCAGCTTATGAATTTGTTGAAAAAATGACCTTTTAGCTCAGTTTCCCAGAGGTGTGAACAATTTTTTCATACCGTTGATATATGTGCCAATTTAGAGTAAGTTATACACAGTAGGTGTTTCTAGAAATATTAAAACCTCAGAGCTTGGTTGGACAGCCATTTGAAAACAGATTGCTGAAGAACAAAGGGACATTGCTATTTCCTCCTCTAGAAAAGCTCCCTCCTTAAATTTTTATTTTTTAATTATATATCAGTATTGACATCCGACTTTCAAAGAAATAATGGAATTAAAGTATCACATTGGTTTCAATACTAAATAACTTCAAAATTGTTTTTCTTTCACATTGTGCTTACAGTGACTAGACCTACTGTGTAAAAACTACTTCAAAATAATCAGGAGAAACTGATTTATTTTAGTTTAGATAAGTTTTCTCAAAAATCTGTTTACCTTGGCAGAAATTTTTCAGGGGGAAAATGCGTAGTTTTGACACTAATATTAGCAGGACAAACTATGCCACTGAGTCCTACAGGCTTATATTCTCCTATTGAACCGTAAACACCATTAGTACTAATAGAGGTTACATACGTGCAATTCCCTCGACACATCAGTACAGTTCCACTGTCAGCAAAAGACAGACCATCAGGAAAGAGCGCCGTGCATATGTTTCCGCATGCATTTCTTGGAGGTCAGCTTCTTCAGAACAGTAATAGGCTGAAGACTCACCCATAGAGACTTAGCTTGACTTTCTGGAGTACCCAGAGAAAGTCAGCTTCTGAGGATGATTTGGTAACTCAGCTCAGATTCGATAAAAACACCCTTCGAAACGGATACACACTGCAGGATGCAACTTTCAGTTGCATAATTTTGTCCACGAGCATCTATTGCATAAAACCCCCCAAAGAATTAAAAGCAGGCTCCGTATTTGCCCTTTATGTACTTTCCAAATAACTTTATGTACCGTACATTGTGTCTAAATCTTTTCTTTAGTATTTTTTCTTTTGGATTTTATCAGGATTCAACTGAAGATTTGTATCTCGATATTTCCCTTACATATCAAAGACAACCAAAAACTACGTCAAAAAGAGGTCAACACACACCAACGTTTCTGTCATTCATTATCCAGATATAGGGCAAGAGCACACTACATACCAGGAATGTAGGTCAAAGACTCATCACAGCCCAGGCTAACAAAATAGACCATAATGATGTTCCATTTACATAGTTTAATCTTCTTTCTTTCAAAAAAGCAAACAAGGGACAAGAGTCAGCCTGCTATTTAAATCTGCACAAGTAACTTACTGTGCAGCATTCTGGAAGCATGGTGTACTTTAGGGAAGGAATTAAACGTTAAATAATGGGACTTGGCAATACCCAAAATGGGTGCTGTTCCCGTTGGAGTGAAGAAAGGTGAGTGATTTCTCCTTGCTGATCATACGTAGAAGATTGCACTTCGTAAAACAATCTGGTGAAGAAATCTGAAGCTCAACAAGAAAACATTACAAGTAATGAACATATAGTAAACACTATCTGCATATTGAAAAGTACATATGAAAAATGTTTCTATAATTACATTTTAAAGAGGCGGTAGAACATGCTTCTTTATCATCTTATCCTCGTTTGTGATTGAGCAAGTGGGTATCGAAAGTAAAAATAGGCATTTTTCAGCTCCAACCAGGCGAAACCTCATCTCTCAGTTCTGCTATTACAGTGCCCATGGCAACATATTTACCAATACACAGGCAGATTAGTGATTAACCTAGGAAAACATTAGCTTACTGTAATGCATGACATGTTTTGACAGAGAGATATGAAAACTCCTTGTCCCAAGAAAATACTACAGAGAATGCACAGGTCTGTTGCTGATGTATTTACATGTACACTACTGCACATACATGTAGACTCAGTACACACTGGAATTTAAACATTCATTCATGCAATATGCTTTCTTGTATTACCATGGATAATATTTGTATTTTTTTTTAATTGGCAATTTAGACATTGTAGAAGATCACTTTCTACCTTTTAATTTTATTTAATACTCGTGTCCAACATCTGATGCTCCTGTCAACTTTGTTGTTGCAATTCCAAATGACCTCTGATATAGCTATTACGATAACACTGCGTCCAACGCTGCTGGCTCTGTATTGTTGACTAATATCTACTAGAAAACACAAACACTTCTGAATAAAAAAAAAAAACAACAAAAAAAACCAGAAGAAAAAAAAAAGATCTCAAAGAAGTCGGCAATTATCCGTGAATATCCTGAGACAGGCAGGTGGCTCGCCCATGTAAACAGTCCACATCACCAACCACAGAGTTATTAGAATTAATACCAGCTGAAGTTTTGCCTGGCTGCTGGGAATATTTTGATGTTGCTTTCTTTGAACACATAAGTCTTCCCTCTCTTCCCCCAGGTCAGGTTTAAGAAAAAAGACTGCACTAACAGCACAATGAAAATGTCATGAACTGTACTTCAAATGAGAGAGCAAGGAAACGGTAGCTCACAGGTCACTAAACCTCTAAGTAGTACAAGGCAGTGGCAGCTGACATCACATTCTATTATACTCTTACAGGATGCCTTTTTTTCCCCCTCCTCCTTCTCTAAGCAGACACAAATTGGTATTTTATTCCTCTGTTGAATCTGTGACATGAGAAATCAGTTTTCAAAATAGACGGCAGACTCTGATTCCAGGGACAGCTTGAGATTAAATGTTTGTATTAAACCAATATATTTATGTAACATGAGAGAGAAAGTTCTAACAAAACGCTTGAAATGTATTCAGCATCGAAACCTTTGGCACGTCATATTCAGATCAGTTTGGAGTTTGCATGCCTCACCACGTGCATCTAGCTGTGAAGATGAAGAACGCGGCATCTAAACTCACAAAGCTCTGGAGAAGCTGACCTGAGTTGGTAATAGGACATCGGCATCTTAGTGTCAGTACAAGTTGTGTGGGGCTCAGTTAACAACCACAATGGGCAACAGCGTGCACACACACACACAAAGCAAGTTTGTTGACCTGCCCTTGTATTTGTGAATTTACTGACCTGCAACTCAGAAGCCAAGATTCTTTCTGCCTTTTGTTTCAGCAAACGAAGGCAGAATTTCAGTATGGAAAAAAGAACAGCTTTGGATGGAACAAGGTAACTTACACAAGATACACACGAAATTCCTTACTCAAGTTAAAAATGCTTTAAAATAAATGAAGGCAATAGATATGCAGCCTTTCCAGACACAGCTAGCATCTAGCTCCTTCAGCCTAGTGCTGTTCCGCAACCCAGACAGAAGTCTCCTCTTGACAACTTCTTATGCCCTACTACTTATGAATTATCTAGTTTGTATAGTAATTACTTTGAATAACAAAGTAATACCAATTATCTCAAAAAATTCTAAGGTATTTGCATGGTCCTTTCCACAGCCCTGTTTTTTCAGGTTGTCCCCTAAAAGATTCTTGGTCTATCTTGGGTAAAATCCTTTCTCATTTGCCAGCTCTCATTTTTGTCAAAATTGAGACAGAATTGCATCAAGTTTGAATTTTATGTAAGCACGTAACTCCTGATTTATACTTTTCATTGATTGAATTGTCTCTTCCTGTAATCCTTTAAAACTCAGGCAGAAATAGGACAAATGACCTGATCTAGGCCTCCATCCAGGCAAGCACTTAAAGATGCCGTTAAGTGGAGGAACTCTGCTGAAAGCCACCGGCCAGCTCTCCTCCGGGGTTCACAGCAAGTTCAGGGGGAGAACTAAAATCCAGCTCCCACCACCCAAAGTCCACAAAATGAACAAATAAATTAAAAAAACCCCAAACCAACGTAACCATCTATTTCAGCCAGACCAGATCTCAACTTCTTTGTTTTTGCCACTTTAGTTATGCAAGCTAACTGTAAAAAAAACTCAAACCAAACAAATCAAACAAACAAACAAACAAACAAAGCCCAAAGCCGCCACATGAGACAAAATGACAATAAAAAGCTGTACCCAGTAATTCTGGGCAAAATCCCTGATGCAGATGTAGCTATAATGACAGAGGAACTTTTGTTGTCTGGGTTGATTGTGTAACCACACAGAAGTTACACAGGAAACCAGCAGAAAAATGCCTTCAAATGGCATATGCTGTGTCTGCCCCAGGAGATACACAGTTCTGCTACTGATGAGCCCTTGGAGCGAACCTGCACCACAGGCAAACATTTTTACAGAACTGAGATTATGAAGCCTATCCAAGATGTTCCTTTAAACAGCAATTTCAGATATTATGCCTGTAAACCAACATTTTTGTTAATCAGATGGCCGTGCACTGGCCGACTCTACTATCTGAAAATCATAATCCTGAGATTTAGACTGCCCTCAAATGGGTCATACAAGCTAAAAATCTAATCGTGACAATTTTAAGCATTTGCCTATTTGGCTGGCATTTATTTATAAGTCACCTCCAGCTGCTAGGGACTTTTGGCAGAACCTCCATTTGCACGTAAGGCCTCCCAAAAGATAGCACCAGGTTCTGCTCCTCAACTCTAACCTCTGTCTGTTACTCCCCATGATGCAGAAACTCTTTATTGTTTCCTCCTAAGCTTTCCTTGCCCTTCAAGCCCCCCATGGTCTCCTGGACCTCTGCAGACCACTCCTGTGAGCTGTATTAAATTACCTCATACAGGACTGAACAAGTGAGACGGGTTCTTGCTGGCTTTTGGTATGTGGAATACGTATATACAGTGTTCTCCATAGTTACTCTCTGCACTTGTTCACTTATTCCTCGTTGTTTTGGCAGGTTTTTCTTTCAAATTGTTTCTTTTGGGCTCTTAATCTTCATCTCTACTTGCCAAAGGAAAATGGTGAACAAGGCAAGGCAGCTCTCAGCAGGAGCAGAAGCAACACTCAGAATGAGAAGAACGGCAAAGCTGACAGCTGTGCTTTTCTGCACTGAGCACAGTGGGTAAATCAATACCCCGGCAGCCCCGCTGCCATCTGTGGAGTTTCTGGAGCAGACGGGTTATTTATAGAAACTTGTTTGCAGAAAGCCAATATTTACCTGTCGGTACTGTCAAAATTTGCAATCCATCTTTGCTGTTACCCTGCTGTTTTTCATGTCAATAGTGGAATTTTCCAAAAGAAAATACTGTAATGTTTCCCCCCACCTAAACGTTCCCTTCCTGCAAGGGTCGGTTACGTTAATTGTTGCAGCAGGAACGCATCTGGTTTCCATGGGGCCTTGGGGATCCTCCAGAACGCCGGAAAACTAAAGGGATGTCAAACCTAAAGAGCCCATTTCTCTGTCTTGTTCCAGCCGCAGCAGCATGGCATTTCCTTGCCAAGGCCAAGCTGAGATTTAATGTTACAAAAAAGCCAACCATCCCCACCCCCCAAAACAACAAAAAGGTTTCCTTTTTGAAAAATCGGGCTGCTGCTGTTACTGTTGCAAACATAACCATTATTTTCAAGCAGGGGAGAAGTTTTAACGTGAAATTTCAGCGTATTTGCCTTTAAAAGTGAACTTAAATTCTACAGCTATGTCCCAGGAATGAAATGTACGGGTGATCCCAAGCCTGGCTCCTCGCAGGCTGGTATCTACATCACCAAACTACGGGCATGGCCAAAGGAGATGAGAAGGAGGAACTAACCTCTGGTTTCTGTCTCAGTTTCTTCAGGTCAGAGGCTGGGTTGCACTGCTAGGACAGCGCGAGGCAGCAGGGCTGGCTTCTGCCAGTACCCATGGGTGGCTACTCAAAGGCGGTCAGCTCCCTAGGACTATTCTCACAGAGCTTTCGATGGTCAGTTTTCTGAAAATAAGAGTTCTTCTGTAATCAGAGATAAAATCCTATTGAAAATGGCAATCAAACCTAGCATCATAAATCTGTATCACTTTCCGTTTCGACTCATGCAAGAGTGTAACTGCTGCCGTAAACCACCGAGAGGCTCAGGGCACAGAACCAGCTCCTGAGAGCGCCTTGGGTTCAACTCTAAACCAGCTATCAGCTCCCAGTAGGTCAGCGCCCTGCCATATCACCAGCTGGCAACCTTACGTATCCTGCAAGCTCACAGGACAGGGCTGGAGAAAGCAGGGCAAGTCTTAAAGCAGGAACAGTAGAAGCATTTTTCACTAAGTGGTTTAAAGAACAAGGATTAAATTATTCTGTCAGATGAGGAATGTATTCTGTGATCTGTACAGCAAATACCAATGGAAGTAGGACATCGCTTAAATACATGCCAGTCTGGGAGCCATCTAAATGATGAGGGGAACAGGTGAATAAGGATATTGAAGAGCAGCAGAAAGTCTTTTAGATTTGCTTTTTTTTTTTTAAAAAAAAATAAATATTAATTACTGAGCCCTATGACTTAAACAGCTTCCTAGCCCTTGGCTGGGGAACATAGTAAAGCCAGAAAATGGAACAGGGAAATTTCTCACTCCTGTTTTCTCCACTGAGACTCACAAAAAGGATCCTCTTTATATAATGTGGTTTCAGATGGTTTTTGAATATTGTTTAAAGAGCATGTCAAAGCCACAACAAGGTAATTCCTTCTCTTAGATAAGGTCTACAAACTCCCTCCAGGGTAAGTATTAGAGAGCCTGCAGGAAAAGTGCTTGTTAGACAAATGGAGCCACAGATGTGACTTTCATCTGGTGTGCAAAGCAGGGATGTCACATGCAAGGAAGAGGTGCCCAATTGTGGAAAGAAACATTTTTAACATAGACCTTCCTATGAAACAAAAAAACATTTTTTTTTTTTAATTGGGGGTGGGAGGGGGTGTGGGAGGGGAGAATTTCCTGGTCTTGTCTCCTGCACTAGGAGTCCATTTTTGCTCTTTTCAACTGACAACAAAAATGTTGAGAGCTGATAATACTCAGGATCTCACAGGATCAAACTACTCGTGATAAAAGCTCTTGTCACACATGGGCCATATCCACGACTGCATAATTCTTCTTTTCCTTAACACATATATCTGGAGCATACTATGGGACCTCTAGGGCTCACAGTTCTTCTGCACTCACAATAGTCCATAGCCAGAACGTGGCACTTTTCATTCCACTTCATTATTAACCAAGTTTTATATTTGCAATATAAATTCTATTCTTCTTCTATTGTGCTTTGCCAGATCTGGTCTAGCTACCACTGTGCTATCCTTCCAAGCTGATCAGATAAATATGTGTCATGTCCTACCAGAAAGCGAACAGTGCCTGTACCCCACGCCTTTGCTGGTGAAGCCATGCCTCATCTGTTAAGCTTTGGCAGAGGTCACAGCAATAAGAACAGTTCTTAAAAAGAAGTAAAACCTCATGGTAATAATAATAATGAGAAAATACAGGCTGCGTTTAAATACTAGACTGGAGTTCGACATGTCCATGGATACCCGGAAATTCTGCTTAAATACAGGTAGCATGATACTACCAATTGGCAACACTTGAATAAAGCTGAGTTATAAACTTGTCAAGGACCACATTCTGAATACGACCTGAAGGTTCTCTTCTCACTTAAAATACCAAAAAACAACTGAAAGAGGGCCAGTCCTTTAATTTATGCATTGTGTTAACATTTAGGATGCCTAGATCTAATTGCTGACGGCCACAGGTGCCTTTGTATGACCTTGGAAACATCATTTAATTCTTCCATGCATTCATTCTCCTTTTATCTTACTCCTCAGCACTGAAGACTGGAAACTACATCTAAGAGAGTGGACAGGAAAAGCTAGTGCTACAGGTAGCATTAGTATCTCTCCTATGGGCCTTGCTTTTTGCTTTGCTCTGCATTACCTACGAACTTCATCTAAGAAACGTAATTTTCAGATATGAGGCTATTTTATTTAGGAAATGAAATCCTGAGATAAGTAATCCTCTCGATGTACACTATGGCACATTATACAGGCCACTTAGTTCTCCACGTGGATCTAGATGGCTTAAAAAGCATTGGGAAATGTTGCGTTCTGAAGTGTGCAACAAGACAGATGGAATAGAAGTTTAATGGCCTCCCTCTGTTCTAATGTCTGTTACTGAGTTCCAGGGATGGGACCTGGATGACCCAAAGTGATCCTTTTCAGTTCAATGTTCATTAGTCTTTTATTTTCTTGTGCCCGATTTAAAAGAAAAAAAAAAAAGGAAAAAGCTGATTGCAGCCTTCAGCATGCTTATGTGATTAGGATAATGAGGAAGAGACCATTTTATATAGCATTTCACAGATTCTTTCCTTTTTTCAAATTTCAGAATGCAGCTGGTTTCAGCCTCCCAGCTGGCAAAGAGGGGACTCCTCGCCATAAGTACTCTGCTCAATCTGGGGATTTCTCAATCAGACACAGCTGAAGTAGGTGCATGATTATAGGCCTCGGTCAAGTGTCGCAATACAAGATGATTTATATTAATCAGCATTCTCTAGAATCAACACAAAACAAATCCAACACAACTAAAGAACTTCAAAGAAGTCTTTCTTAGCCCACCATTCTTTCCTTTGTCTGACAATATCCTCTTGACAGATGGTAGCCAAGTAATCAAACATTTACAGCGGCAAAGAATCAGCACAGAGCCTGGCCATCAGAAACATCGCTGCTGTGTTAAGAATCTCCTGTAAATTCCCTTCTGGTGCTCACAAGTTGGTTTTGACCATAGGGAAAACTTCACCCTTCTCAAATTTCAGTACAACGGTGCTCTCAATACCTCTGGGGAGCTCCAAGTGGTCAGAAGCTATCCGTTGCTGTCCGTGACAGAAAAACCCTGTCTGTCTCCACAGTTAGTGAACACTGAAATGAAATGCTTATTATGCTAAGACAGATGTGCCAAGTCTCCTGATTTGTGAAGGAATAAACTAATATACACAGGCTATTTAAATCCAGTTTAAACCCCAATTCACGGATAATTTAAAGGGTTAAAGTAGAAAGAGGAGAGGGGGCAGGTGGATTTGCTGGTTCCACCTAGCTTTCACGGCACTTAAGGAGCTAAATGCTTTCTTGCTCTACTCTTGTGAGGGCAACTTCCTTCTCTCAATGCTATTTTGCTTTTGATGCCTCGCAGCACAGCACCGGCCTCTTCTTGGCCACTATGTGGTATCTGCTCACTGTCAGGATAGAAAGAAGGATGCAGGAATAAAAGATAAATGAAGCAGAAAAGTGTGTCAAAGGAAGGAAAAAGAGGAAAGTTACTTCAGTCAAAATCTTCAGAAAAATGTGGTGACCTTGGACAAGATTCCCATCTGTCTCTCACAATGGATAAAACCAGTTTTTGGACCCCAAACTGGTACTGTTTGTGGACAGTGATGTATTTAAATGTTGAGAGAAAAGCACGGTTTGAAACGTTTTAAAAAATCTATTGCATAGGCAGTGGAACAGCCATTCAGTCTATCTACCGTAGATCAAATTCCAGATGACCACGTGGCTTAATACCTTGCTTTCACCTCCAGCAAACGAGAC
Source organism: Ibidorhyncha struthersii (assembly GCA_013398815.1). NCBI lineage: Eukaryota > Metazoa > Chordata > Aves > Charadriiformes > Charadriidae > Ibidorhyncha > Ibidorhyncha struthersii. Next base: position 469,700 of record VZSZ01003607.1, read on the forward strand.
TCTGCCTTACTGGCCAACCAATACCTATGGCTCCAGAAACATAAGCAATGAGTACCAGAACAGCCTGTACGAATCCAAACTGTCCCTCACATCATAAAGGTTGCTAACGTTTACTCTTATCAGAACATGCATCTTGTTGCTCACAAACATATTCAGGATTCTTAAGTTCCCTTCATTAGCAGCGTTTTCCACCACGTCTCTGCAGAGGCATGGTTAGGCTGAGAGAGGCCAGTCACTGGAACCGGCTTTATTCCGTGCAGGAGAGCGTATAAGCCTGGGGAATAGAGAGGGTGTTTTTAATTAATCCAACATAAACAAAACTGCCTGAAAACATAGTGAAGAATAGATGCTCAGCCTTCTGTAGGTCAAACCCAAGGGCTACATTCATACCCCAGGGCAACTTCATTATCCTCAGCTGAGCTGCACAAGGGATTAATTTAACCCTCAGAAAAGGGTCAAAAGAAACAGAGAGAGAAACAGAACAACCCATTAATAAGAGCTATAAGGATACATGTTCACAGAGTTTAGTTCAAATTCCTCCTTTCAGATGCTGTTTTTAGTGCAAGCGGGTACATATAGTAACATTAGCATTTCTATTCTGCTCCCTCTGCTGTTGTCAGAGCCCTATCTTCTATTAGATATTCTCAAATGACTTTTAATTTAAGTCATTTATATTCTCAAAACCCGTAAGATCTGGTTAAATACTCAGAAGCTTGTTCACCTGTCTAGTTGAATTTTTTTCTTTTGCTTTCTTTTAACAAATTCTTAAAATGTATCTGTAAGCCAGAGAACAATTATTTTTTTTATAAAGCTGCTTTCTGTTTTATAGTTAATTGTTTCAGTTGTGGGCTGCAAGCAGTGTTCCTATTCCAGAAAGAGAATGCTGTCAGGTTCTAAATGTGACTGTGTACCTTAGGTGTAAAATTGTGCAGTAGCCCATTATTGTATCAGCTGCCACTTTTAGGCTAGAAAAAGAAAAAAGGGGGTGGAGAGGCAAAGTATTAACAGTAGAAACATCCTAGGAGTCAGCATTTTTTTTATATACTCAGGGGCATATTTTTAGAAGCCTATTGTTATGTTTCCAGTCTTTTCTTCCTTGATGATGATTGTTATTTGGCCAATAAGGTGAAGATGCTACATCATCTTTTATTTACTTTGATGAACTAAAGCATCCCAATGTAACTGGAAGCACTGGAAAACGTAAATGATACAGGAATTATTCCAATACCTTCTCCAATCCCAGCACTTGCAGAAACAAGGTGAAAAGGCCCCTGTAATGGACACCTAATTGAAGGTGACCTACCTACTGCCTCTGAAAAAAGATGTACAATCTGTTCTCTCTCCCTCTCCTCCTTTGAGGGTTCCCTCATTCCTCCCTCCCTAAGAAGCCAACCTGCAAGCCTTCCCATGACACAGCAGGCCTACCTCTTGTTCTGAGAAAGGGTACATGCACAGGAGGAGGACACACTGCCTCTCGTCATGGCACAATCACGTAACAGTGAAGCTGCCCATGACCTTAAGCTTTTACTTTACCTAGCATTGCTCAACCAACAACCCCGCTGGCATCACTCTGGTCTAGTCTAAACCTTAGCAGTACCCAGCTATTTCCTATCGTGTATTTTCACACCTGCTATGTGGTATACCGACTCACATTTTAACCTTTTCAGACCCAAATTTGGCTCTAACACTGATAAATCTGAGTTTAAAGAAAGGTCCTCTACAACATGTTTCTCTACAAAACTGCTTCTGTTAAAGAAAATTTCATACATCCTTTAAAAAAAATAAAATCCTGGTGCTTTAACAACAAAAGTGTCCTTGGCTAATAAAATGGATTTACATCAGTAAACTTTATTGCAGGCCCTTTGCAAGGAAATCTTAAACTCTACGGGCTCAAGTCTATTTTTGCTTGCTCTGAGCCAGAGCATTGAATCTTCAGTATATTTTATGCCTGCAACATCCCATTAACTCAGGACAGTGTTATTGCTCACGTGTGTCAGAGGCGGAAAGCCAAGGAGCAAAAGTGAAGTTCTCCTGCTTGGTTCAAGGCAGCACAACAAATCTGTGGTGGATGAAGGAACTGAAGCAGACTGTGTCAGTCTGACTTAGTCACCAACAGCACCACGAGAGAGTGTTTTCTCCCTCGCTGCTTCTCAGAGATAGCGTGCCTGCCAAATACAAAGAATACTTTCTTGTTCAAGGTTGGTCTTGGTATTTCCATTCTGGATACGGCATGAATGTTCTCTCTTCCCTTCACAACACAGACTGCCAGCTACAACAAATCTTGGCTTACAGTTCTGCTCTTCCCATTGTTAATTCTTCTTTGCCCTCCAACACTGCAAGAACTTGCAACCCGCTTTCCTCCCTTGGGTTTTGCTGAGTACTTTCTGGCCATCATTCTGCTCTGGTAGGTAATGCACAGAGTGAGTGACTTTGACTTCGCCTTTCCAGAGCTTTAGAGACAAGGCCCTTTATTAGTTTTCCTGGTTTTAAGTAGAATACTAAAAATCTCAAGAAGACATGACCTTCTTGCCACTCTACATGATATAAGAGAGCAGAGGTTATAGAACCTGCATGTTAATTTAGGATATATCTAGTCGGTAGCCAGCGTGCTAGCTAGTACCATGTGTGTGTCTGCAGCTTTTTCTTATGTTCTGCTTAGAGAGTAGCTTCTGACAGAAGATCAATTTGGCCAACGTAGACTTTATTCTGCCTCTTTAATAGCAAGCTGGAGCAAACCAGAGTGCCCAGTGGTGTCAACGAAAAGCTAACAGATGGCATCTATAAACATCTACAGTCTAACTCCTGATACTTGTACTGGTGGAAACAGGGGCACTGGTTTTATAGCATTATCCAGGTATTTATGCTTCTAAATTCCTTTATCTTAGGAATTATTTTCTAGAATAAAATTGAGAGGAATATAAGGTGAAATGATTTAGTATTTAAAAAGAGGTCCACCTAATTCTGAAGGTTCGTTAACAGCATTTGGGGCGAGGTGTGTGTTTTGCACTGTGATATGCCTAAGAACCAGCTCTCCTTCTCTTTCTTTCAAATAGCAATCTAGAACACATAGGGTAGGGTATCTGCACTGGAGGTGTTGTAGCCAGCTCATGCTGATACTTCAATGAAATCTTTGATGGTTACCGTAAGGTTTTCCCTCTGACTTACCCTGTGGCAAGGCAGGCCTTACTAAAGCAAAGCACTCGGGAAAACGGTGGACTGCCAGATCAGTGAGCAAAGTGAACTGCTTGTACAAGAAAGCTCTTTTTCATGATGCTAACTGAAGTTTTGACAGAGGTGAGATTCCTAAGCGGGGATAATTTTCATCATTACTGCAGTAAGGCCATTCTCAAAAGACCCAAAGAGAAGAATGACATATAAGCATTACGCTGAAACCACCTACTAGACCGGCCAAACTAATCTAAAAGAAAATCCAACAACACTTAACCGGCTGCTAGGTTAAGCTACTTTCGATTTAACGACCAGAAAGTCCAGCGTGGGTCTTGATGAGACCAACACACTGACTGCAGGGGCTGTGGATTATCAAGTTTAGAAATCGGTGGTTAAGGATCCCGAATTACCACAGGATTAAGAGCAGAGGAGACAGAATCTCACTCAAGTGATCAAATGCTACTGTCAAACACACGCAGTTTAATCTTCCTCTCTATCAAACCTGAAAATATGCATAAAATAGTAGAAATCTGTTCTTTTCCTTCCTTTTCAAACTCACACCAAAAACCTTGTTACGGGTAAGATATTTTCAGACCTCAACTCCTCCTCAAGACTGATACCAGCAAGAAAATAATTTGAATGATAGGTAAAATCTTTAGGCTGTTGTACAGCCTTGTTTCGGTTATACATTTGCCAGTATGGTATATGTATTAATTTAGCTACTTTTTTTGAAGATGCCTTTTAAGTCTGCATAGAATTACAGCAAAAATAAAAATAACCTGGCAATACAGAGATCTGCATGTTCTGCAGAAATTTACATTTCCAGTGATGAGCCTCTGAATTGTATTCGTAAGAAGTCTTCTAGGACTACAGGGCAAGCCAAAAGGTGAAGCATTCCTACATTATTTATAACATCTATACACAGAGAGCAAACCATTTTTCTTCTTACATCAGCAACACCAAGCGTCCTGGTTATCTCTGCCTACTTCATAAAACTCGATTTTCCAGTAATTTGTTATAATTGGATTCTTGCATACTAGTGTCCTATTAAAAACCTAAAAGCTCCTGCCCCCAAGACCAAGGGACTCAGCTTCCTGAGAAACCTCATCTACTTTTCAAAGTAGCTCAAATCATGTTCAGATAGCATTTGCATATTGGAGTAATCCCACTGAAATCCATAAAATGGCTCCTGTGACTAGTTCTGCTTAGCACAACAGAGAACGACAGAATTTGTTATTAAGCCACCTGTTCCTAGATGCAAATTAAATGCACTTTGGTTAATTATTACCTCTCGTTCTCACAAGCACAGAGAAAACTGAAGGAAAAGGAAACTAAATTGTAAAAACTGTAACTGAGACGTTATTTTTTTCTATTATATACAATCATATAGCAGCCTCTCTGGCCATTATATCAAGACTTGCACCAGTCCACTGCAGAGTTAAAAGATATGTAAAATGTTACAGCCAGAATTGAAGAGCTAAGCATTCACAGCTGGGCTTCGTTATCAACATATCATGATCTAAAACGCACACGTCTACTTCTGCTGAGTCAATGTGGTTTTAAAAATAGTGGATTCTTTTTTTAAAAAAAAGATTCCCTATGTCTTTAAGGCTGTTAGGGTTAGCATGGACTATTTATAGGCATCAATGAAAAGGAGGAAGTCTTACTCCGCTCTCCTACTGTTCGCTGCAGGTAAGAGGAGCTTTCAGGTTTTCAGCAAAATCTCTGCCATCTCTTGACAAAACTGGAATTATCAACAGGGGACAATTGCACGGCAGTGACATAAATCAGTGCTATTACAGAATGACTTGGAATGATGAAACAATTTGATTGACTGTGCTGCTGGACTGTAGCAGCCAACTTGGCTACAAGTACTTTCTTTCTCTTCCTTTCTCCCTCCATCCTGAGCGCAAAGGAAGAAACAAGCTGTTATCCCTAGTGGAACAAACGTTCTTTTTTTATATATCGGTAATCACAATTGTTTCCTGTTTTGCGACTGACTCACATAGCTCTTTGACATCTTTAATTTTCTTTAGGAGGAGGTGCCTTTTGCTTGACTTCATGGTACAATTTGACCACTTCACAAGAAAGACAACGCCTTGATTCTAGCGACCAGCCTGAAACCGATGGGAGTTTCAACACTTGTTTCAACACAGCCAAGGCTTTGCCTTCTGCACTGGTGTTCCTTTTAAGCAGCTCCCAAGTTTGCACCCCAAGCACAATGTTCATATAAGCAACAAATACTGCTGAGGCGAGTGAAATTGCAAAGCAGGACTGCTGTGCTCTGCACCAAAACTCCCACACAACCTACTGCATTCGCCTTTCATGGGTGCTCTGTGGCATCATCCACAGATAGATGCTCCAAACGGGCTGTGCAATTAGCGATGCACAATCCCCTCATTAGGTTACATGGTTTGCCAGCATTAATGAGGCAGAGGCAATGATGGGGACACCAGACCAAGGGCACGATCCGAAAGGATCTGGATCCAGACCCAGGTGTCTGCCTGTGCAAGAGATCATGATGAAATGTGCACATTTCTTTACAATCACAAGAACTACACACTGTGATTATCTTTTGGCAGCCCACTATTGCAAACTGCAACAACCTCTGGGATTTTGCTGCAATAAAGCCTTTAAATCATAGCTCAGGCAAACTTCTGGAACAAGCAGCAACCGAGCTCTGGTGTTTAAGTTTAAAATCATATAATTACCTGTGGGGTTTTCCTATACTTTTCACATTACAAATCTGTCATCTATCTCTCTTGACTGAAAAAAAAGCCGGTTTCATTCAATTACCAATACCCAGTAACAGTTAACAGAATTAGAAAGGTGACCATTTCCTTCGCGGTTGAAAGCTGACAGCAAAGTGCTTTATAACCCCAAAACTCTGACACACATCCAGCAATTGTTTGTCTTACCAAATCCACGATAAATGCCAACGCTCAGATCCATATGCCTGAAACACTTGATATTTACTCCACCAAAGAAATTCTTGGTTATAAGTTTCTAGCTTACACCATAAATAAAAATTCAAAGCCTTGAAATTCGCTGGGCTAGGACATTTAGCAGTGAGAACTGTTCTTGGGATTGGTGCAGAGTTCAGCCTGGTGTACAGGCCCATGGCTTTTGAATGATGGAAATCCTGCATGCAAAGGTGGGCTGATGTATAATTTCATGCATGAACAAGCAGAACTTAGAATAAGTTTAGATAATAGAGATTCACCTGTACCTTTTCTGTACCGTTGGAAATTAACGTAGTTCTACTTGCAATTGAAAATGGAATTTAAGACATTCTAAGCATAATCCCAAAACAGTGTGTTGCTGTTTGAGATAGGGTGATAATTTGAACAGGGGATTTTAAAAGGTAACTTGGGAAGTGAGAACAAAGGAATTTATTTGTGAAACAAGTGTGAACAGACTTTCCACTCTTCTATTAAGTATTTAACTGGATTACAATATCATTTAAAGGCAGAAAAATTCAGGAACAACTATTAACATACAAATATAATCTAAATTCTCATTGCAGTTACAAAGCATCAGAGATATTTCTATCTCAAGCCCTTGCCTATTTACTCTGTGCACCAAAGCAGCGAGTGGTGCAAAAGTGAGAGGTTTCATGGAGGTCATGTACCTCTTTGCAGCTGTAGCTGTTTCAAAGCATGACCCCGAGAGCTTGAACAGACAATAAAGAGCCTCACATCAGGGAGGCTCCCCTTTCTGAAAGCTGAGTGGAGCTTCTGTCAACCAAGTGGCTTAACTCCACCCTACAAAAGGTGAGTATGGGGAGGGGGAGAGGAGAAAGTCCCTTGTGAAGGCACAGAGTCAGGAGAGAAGACTGCTTGATCTATGGTCCTTCCCTGTGGCTAGTGCCACAGGTACATTTTAACCCCTTGGGTTGAATAAGGGGACCGTGAATTAGTTTTCTTGCAGAGCAAGGTTCTTCCAGCCACAACGTTCCTCAGCATCATGCTGAATTATCAGATGCAGAGGTGATAACCTTGTGGCGGTGACAAAAACTGGGACATGCCTCCCTTGGAAGGGGGTTCAGGCAGTAGCTCCAGCACGTTCTGGCACATCCCAGCCAGCTGAAAGCCAAGGGCTCTGCTGTGGCTTGCTGTGCTGAGGCAAGGGCGCAACGCAGCGAAATGCACTCCTTGACTCCGCTGTGCCTTATGCCCGTGATGTGTCCACACGGAGGGAAGAAAGGCTCTGCAAAGCCACTCTGCTTCTTTCACACAGGACAGCAGGCAACACGAGCAGATGCACAGAGCTGCATTTCTCGCTCTGCTGATACTTAACTAGGACAGTCATGGCACTCCTTCAGGAAGTATTCACTGGAGCTAGGATAAATCTATGACAGTTTACACCTTTGCCAGAGAAGGGTGGAAACTGGGAAAGACACCACACCTTGATGAGGCGCTCCAAAGGCAGTATAAAAATCACACCGTCCTTTGCAGTGGCTTTTGTTAGGCACCAGGCAGAAAACCCAGTCTAAAGTTAGAACCTTGTTAACTTTCACGGCAAAACACTGGCAGAGCTATATTTGCAGGGATCTAGAAAATCTATTTTTGTTTATGTTTTCAAGTCTGTTTAATTACCTTGGTGAGGCTAACAAATAAAGACATGTTCTGCTGCTTCTGAACAGAAGAGCTGCAGCTAATCCTGAAAGTCTTCCCTTCATTTCCAAGATCCGTGGGTGCATGTCTTTTATAAATGTGAACTCATTCAAATCTTTTCACCATTTCCCCCACTTTTTTTTTTTATATATCCATTTCATTCTCACAGGTTTCAAAATACAGCGACAGCTTTGATCTCACTGGAGATAGCCATATGTGGGTAGATTCTTTTTCTTGAAATGCAGACTGGGAGTGGATCCAGAGGTCAAGCTAGAAGGTTACATATATTTGAAAACCTCATTTAAAAGAAAATCCCTTTGTGTGGCTTCTAATATGCCTTTGGATGTGAATCTTGAAATATCTAGCTGTGAAAGCTGCTCTCTGTATCACGATGTTCCAAGTCTTAAGAAAATTGAAGTTCAAAGAGAAGGGAAGACTAAGAGAGTTGGGTTTGTAGCTATGGAACGAGCACTTTCTTTGCCACATCAAAAGCGCTGATAAAAACAGTCCACCAATTCAGGATAAGAGTATATTATTTGATGTATTAATTTGACAGCGTGCTAGGATTAATACGAAGATCTCCTTTTTCACCCCATTACAAGATTGATTTTGTGCATTACAGAGGAGTTTAAAACGCCCAAACTACAGCTAATCAAAGTTCTGGTTTATATGAAGGTCATACATGTCCTCTGAGGTCTGACTTTCACATGTTTTTTTTGAAACCACTAAATTCTTAAGTAGTAAAACCGGCCAGAATTTGTGTGAAGTCCACAAAAAAGGGATCTATGGCTGGCAGACTTTTGAAAGTGCTGCAGATTTATTGCAATCCCAACACTGTCCAGTTACATGGCCTCTGATTCCGGATAAAGACCTTAAAATTTAGAGTCTCTCTGATACAAAGCCAATCTTTCTTCCCATCATGCTTCTCCTCCTTAGGGCATGTCCCTAAGTGCAGGTGTAGTTCCTAATAATGACGGGGCTGCGTGTGTGCATCCACACTTCTTTTCCTTAACTGGGGGGCAAAGCATCTGGAGTGAAAGAGCACAGGGCTGAGCAGAAGGAATTTTGCTCCACTAGAGCAGGGTAGGACCCAGATACTCCAAGAGAAGTACCAGAGATAGTACATCTCAAGAGAAAGGGAGTTAATAAAAAATTCTGCCTGTGGCCATCACTGCTGCTGTTCCCACCTTTCTCAACGGGCAGCAGGTGGGGCAGGATATTAATTTACTACAGTATTCTAGTTCTCTGGAAGACATCAGGTGTCAAAATGTAGAAAGACACCTGTAATTTCTTGCTTTTACATTTTTGCAATTAAGAACAGTAAAAAGTGGTGTTTTGTGGTTCTGTTTTTTTTTTTTTAAGAGACAAAAATAAATGAATACCATAAAAGTAGCACACTCTGATGGGGGCAGACACGCTTCTAGGGGCCTGTGCTGGGCTAAACTCTAATTGCAAATGATAACATACATGAGGTAATGACACGCGATTCCTCTTTACGAGACCACTCCTGAACTCCTGCCAAAAATCCCTCTGTACGCCACTTAGTGCTTCAAGACAATGGAAGAATAATGACAGGTCTGTAAAATCTGCTGGAATTGACAGTTCTTATTGTTCTGAAAACTTTTTGTGACGCACAGGAGTTTTCAGATTAGCACTGCACAATGTTGAACAAAATGGGTGTCAAGCAAATCAATGGGCTTTTCACGATTCACTCGTCTCTGTTTTACTGCTGTTCCATTTTTATTCTGTGCTTGGCGTTGCTTTGTTGTGTGCACTCGCCATTTGAGATGCAAGTGTGCATGTACTGAACAAGGAGCGAGAGCCCTCTGTGACTTGGCATGATGCTCTATGTAAGCCAAGTCCTAGCATGGAGTAACTTCTCCATAAAATGTTTTTTTTTCCGGACACAAAAATAAGAACTGTTCTCATTTGAGATGTTAGTCTCGTTTGGAGTTAGGACTGTCGGCAGTTCATTTGGATGTAAACACAGTGAGCCACCTAAAGAAGAGTATTTGGTTTATAGTTTGTGTAAAAGTTGTATCGACTCACTTGAATGATGGGGTGAAAACAAAAATACAACTGCGGCAAAACTGAAGACTGGTGGCTCTAGTATCTGTTTACCTAGAACATGCATGACCACGACGTTTTTACTGAAACTGAAGAAGGGTTAAGATCGAGGGAAAGAATGAAATATTCAAATTTAGTATTTCTGGATATGTATAAAGCCTCCCTCCTGGATTTGTGCTCTACGCTTCCAGTACAGACTGACATAGGAGAATGAGGCTCTGCAAACAGATGAAGGATAACCCATTAAGTTTAAAGCCCACAGAAACAACACGTCACAACCTATGGAATGCCCATTCCACTCAGGTTTTCAATATTACTGTTGCTGAGGCAAATGGAGAGGAAAAATAACCTGCTGCCTTCACAAAAATCTTGCTCTTCCAAGAAAAACATAAGCACAAGACTGAAGACTGGATCAATGTCTGGTGGCTTCTCGTGTAAGTCAATGGAGGTATGCCAATTTGGTCTGGCACCAAGCGTTTTAGAAGACATATGAGCCCATCAAACCCAGTGTTTTCCAATGCAACCAATTAAAGCTACCCCAAGATAGCATTTTTCAGCTTCTGCATCCTCCCAACTGCTGCCAGCATGCCACCGCTCTCACTGAAGCCTACTCACTCCTCTGTGGCTGGAACTCTTATAGTCTGGGAATCTGAAATGCCTCTCCCACATAGCTCATCCCCAAGCACTAACGACAAGCAACCGTTCTCTGCACCATCAGGTCAAAAATCTACTGCAAGTGTGCCTTTGACCGCAACATGAATTTTTCTACCTCAGGCACCACTGTGGTTTGAAGCCCTCAGAGAGACTGAAGCCCTCAGAGAGGCTGATCCAATGCACTATCCAAAGCTTAGCAGTTATAGGCTGTCACTCTCTCTCCCCGTGTCCCTCCTTTTATCTGTTAATGCAGAGGGATAGACAGGCAAACAAATCCCTTCAAACAAGGTTATGGGAGATATAGGAACTCTATCAGTCACACAGTATTTGCCTAATGCTAGTGACTAAACTTGAGAGGTTTATGTTGTTTGAACTGGAGCGCTAACAAGAACTAAAATATCATCTTAAGATTTGCAGTGACCTTAAAAGACAATGTTTGCCTCGGCTTTCACGTTATCAGTCAGAAAATAGAGCAGAAGGTAGTAGGTATAGAATTAAAAAAAAAACCAAAGATGCAAGAGAGTTTCATTTTGATGCATCCCAAATGTGTTCAAAATGACCAGCCTGGAGCCAGGAACAAACTATGCCCAGGTGTGCAAGAGTCCAAGCTCTCCCTCAGCTTTTTATGGAATATCTCAGCCTAGATCAAAGCGTCCCCCTCCGAGATGGGGAGCAGGCACATCTCTTTGCCTAGACTGCCATACGTGATGGGATTTTCAGCTACATCAGTGCTAAGTAAATACAAATGAATGATAAAAGCCCCAGGGGAAAGTGACATGGCAGTTATATAGCTGCTTAATTTTAAAAATTTCATTCTTGGTACCTGCATCGCTGCTAAACAAACACAAGTTTCGCAGTAAGAGCTAACAGTTATCCCTTGCACAGATTAGGAAAATTACGGTTTTAAGCCCAGTGCACAGGATGCCCGGGGACATCATTTCAATAAAAGGTGATCCAAACATCCCTGGAAAACACAGGGAAAAGTGACTTGATATTCATGTCTTCAGAAAAGGCAATAATTCAAACTTAATGAGGGGTCTTCCTGCATTAGTGATACATTGGGTTAAGCACTCAAAAGTATACAGAGGAGCTTACTATAATCTTCACCAACAGACACTCTCACTGTATTGATGCACTGAATTCTATATTCTGCATCTTTCTAATTTATTTTGATCAAACAGGTAACGAAAAAACTGACAATTCTTTTCAGCACCAACATCTAAGGCAACGCCGATTCCTTTAACTGAAGGGATAAGCTCCACGGACACACCTTCCTGCCACAACTTGCAAGGCAATATCTCAAAAACAAAGCTGACCAGTTAAGCCACATCTAAAAATCCGACCCTCAGCCTGAGATTCCCAGGCAGCAATGTGACTTCCCAGCAGTTCCCAACACTGGGAAAGCAAGTTATGCATTTAGTTCTAAAACGAATACAAGACACCGAAAATGGATCCCTAAAAAGCAGCCAGCTTCATATGATGTTTGCACCTAGTTTGCTTACTATAAAATTCCTGATACGTATGATTAACTCAGGCACAGAGTACTAACACAAAGTTTTTCCTAAATCTTTTTATTCCTTTTTCTGCCCTCTCTCCTCTGCATTTTCACAAACCAGATAAGATGACTACAGCCTCCGAGAGGGTTAAGCAGAGAGACATCCACAAGCTCTGTGCAGCAAAGCTCTCTGTCTAACAGCAAATACCCGATAAAACATGACCAAAGCTGAGCCAAATTCACGTCTGGTGTAACTGAAGTAACCCCAGAGGGTTACAGAGGGACAGATTTGCACCTTACCCTCCCCCCCACTTCTAAATATACCGTTTCTGCTTTACAGAATCAAAAGCAGAGTCCCGACAGGCAAAGGAATCAACTTCTAACTCACGGCCCGCAATGGTGAAAAAGGAAACTCTCCACACTTACCATGCACTCACCTGTTTCATCAACAAACAAGAATGTTTTTGAATTATATCCCTTTTTTTTTTTTTAGAGGCTCCTCCAAAGGACAGATTAATGAAAAAATTAAAAAAAAAAAAAGAAAACCAAACATAGAGGGCAGGAAAAGCAATGATTCTCTGTGCTGAGCACAGTGATGGATGAAGCAGCTCATGTTTTCTTAGATCTGTGTCTGAACTAGTGTTTTACAAACCACTGTAATAACATGCCTGTTATTATTACACTAACACCACAAACGCTGGTGACTACATAGGGGCACCTGGGACTTTTGTGCCTGTGATATTGTGCTCCATGTGGTTCGCTTGCCTTTCAGAACACAGAGGCGTTCTGAAATGTCTTGGAGAATACAGCATCCTTCCACAGACTAATCTTAATTTGGCTAAACAACCACCCAAGGCAATGCAAACAGCTAACTAGTTTGTCCGATGCCCGAAATCACTAGGAAGAACACGTCTTGCTACACGTGAAACAAAACGGAGAAATCCTTTGCGCTATTTGTATTTGCTACTAATTTGCTTTTTCCATCCCTCAACACCATTTATTGATCTGTGCCTGGGCTGAAATAGCAGGATGAAGTATATGGATTTACTTACAGAGATCCCGTAGCTCCATCGTTCCCGATGACAAATTCGCCTCCCACACGACAGCGAGCGAATGACTTAATGCTGCTTTTTGTGGAAGGCACAATGCGCGCGAGTGGCAGATGGTCTCCGACGAAGCTCTCTAACGAGATCCGTCCTCAGCGTAGCCATGTGAGAGGAGCAGACCCCCTCCTTTGCACACCTTTGCCTGTTCTCCGGTCCCCGTGCCCGCCAGGGTGAGCGTGTAGCTTTGCTTATGTTGCGGGTACCCGACGGCCCGTCGGGCTCCCATTGGCACGGGCGGGCGGCGGCAGCCAATCGCAGCCCTCTCTCGTTTCGGGAAAACTCCTGCCCATCTATTTAGCATCTTGGGAGACCATCTTTCCGAGGAAGAGCACCGGCTCCCCTAGCATCCTACTGTCAGAATGGTGGGGAAAATAAATAAATCGGAGCTCCCCATCTCTGGGGCTCCCCCTCTCCAGCTGCTAAGATTTTTTTTTTTTTCCCCAGGGCCCGGCGCTCGCCCGGAGGGAGCGAAGCAGCGCTGGTGGGGACCCGGCGCCCGCGTCCACCTTGGCGGGGGCCGCAGGGGAGGGCACCGGAGCTCCACAATTACTCGCTCCATCACCATGGAAACAGCCTGGATGCAGCGGGCTGGATTTGTGTAGCACATCTGCTGCCAGGCTCATAATCAACTGCAATCTCATCTTTTTTTTTTTTCCTCTGTTCTCGCTGCTTATTTGATTGCGAGTTTGCTTTTTCTTTTCATACACGCTGGGAAAGTACACGCAGACAGAGCTGTGCACACGTTGACTTTCTCCCTGTGCAAACACACTGAGTTATGTGTATGTACATGAACGAGAAGTATATATATACACCACAGTATATATACACGAGAAGTATTCACTCACATGCATGCATTTGCTAAAGAGGTACACCCCCTGTGTATCCAAGCAATACACATTACTCATATTTCAAATTTGAATAATGGATCAGCACAAGACAAGACCACTGTATGGGCCAGCAAAATACTACACTTCACTTTCCAGTTCCATAAACCACATCTGTCCAAAATGGGGTCAAAATCTGACAGGATTATTATGAAACTTCCTAAACAATCTGCTGGTTTGCTAGTGGGCTTCCAAAATTAGATCTGGCACCCACAGACAGTGACCTGAGTCTTCAGGCAACTAATTCTACACTGGATGTTCCCTATTCTGCCCAGGGCCTGATGAAACATGCCACCAGGAAAACTTCATGCACAAAAGCGTTGTTATCCATGGGTATACATCTCTGTGCTACCCTCTGCCAAGACAAGAAAGGAGAGACGGCTAGGTCAGAAGAGGAAAGAAAGCAAAGGGACTTGGCAGTTTGAGGTACTTTCTGGCTGCTGCTCAGACCTTCTCTGGGAGACCTGAAAAAATCTTTCATCTTCTCCCATGCTTCTGTTACTGAAACTGCAGAATAGGGAGAATACCTAAATGCATCCGTTTACATCACAAAGATAAGCCCAGATGAGACACTGACATACTATTATAATGGTGTTAGAGAAGAATTTCAGATGGAAAAAAAGGAGGACACATTCCTTTTTCATGAATATTTACTTTCATTTATTTAACTAAAAGAAGAATAAAAAATGAAGGCCCTTCTGATAAAAAAAAAAAAACATTCCTGTATTGCTATACTAACAGATATCCCCTGCATTAGCCATTGTAAACTGTGGCATTTTAAAATGCATTATTGACAGAGTCTTGCAAGCAGATTCCCAGATCTTTTTGTACAACAATAAAGGCCACTGCTTGCTAAATATCTTCTACCAGTCTTCCGTGGGACTAATCCAGAGTCCATGAAGGTCTTTGAAGCCCGTTGGTCTAGCACTGAAGAGCAAGCCCAAGAACAGAGCACGACACCAGGAGATCTGTTTTCTGGGGGCATTTGTCACTCAATTATCATTTTTGACAGAGAAACAAGCTTTTAAGAGAACTGTACTTTTTAATGGCTCAGGATGCCATAAGGATTCACTTTCTTGCAATGCTGCTCTTCTTCCAGCTTCTCATTTTCCTTTAGAGCAGCACCACCCTCTACTTCCTGCAGCACCATCGCCACAGTCCTTACCCTCCACTTGCAGGCTTTTGCGCTCACTCCTTCGTTCTGAAACATTAAACTGTAGAAAGATGTTCAATGTGCATTTTAGGGGGAGGGGGGACTAATTAAAAAGCTTAGATTTGCTGACAGAACTTGGTGGAAAAAAAAGGCATTCTATCCAGTTCCACCCCTCTCCCACCCCCCTCCTTCCCCCTCAATCACCCAGGGGAGAAGGTGGTCTGAGGGTGCGGAGCATACCCCATCGTTTGTCTGTGAATGATGAAGCAGCTCAGCAGTTCCAACCTTCATTTTGCTAGCTGTTATTACCATGTCTTATGGACTGGAAGTACTGTCAATATATACAGCTTAAAACAGTCACGCAAACCATAAATATGTAGCATATGAAATGCTACTGGACAATGAAAAACAACTGCCACATTCCTAGTGGATCTCTATACTGAAGTTTGTTTCTTAAGCCAATATTAAATTGGTGAGCTTCCTAATCAAATACATTGTTCCTTTCTGTTGTATGATACACAGAGTTCAAAACTCTTCATTAGGCTGTGCTTTGTTAAACAACGTACTGCTGCAC
Organism: Ibidorhyncha struthersii; assembly: GCA_013398815.1. Lineage (NCBI taxonomy): Eukaryota > Metazoa > Chordata > Aves > Charadriiformes > Charadriidae > Ibidorhyncha > Ibidorhyncha struthersii. Next base: position 485,417 of record VZSZ01003607.1, read on the forward strand.
GCAAACGTATGATTATCAGTGCAACTTTGAAGTATCTGGAGAAACCTTTTGTTGGCCCAGTTTCCAAAACTCTTCATCTGCATTTCACCCACTGACAAGGAGAAGACTGCGTCCCAGATTAGGGCAACCAGTCAAGAACTCAGAAGACCCATTTTAAGGTCTTTTCCTGCCATCGGAAAGGAACAGAAGTGACAGAGATCTCTGCTTCTGACGGCAGCAAGCTGTTAGATTTAACTTTAAGAAACCTCACCCTTTGTCACCCTCTTTTCTTAGTAATCTCCCCTGTAAATTGCATTTCTTTTCCTCCCAAGGTTGTGGTGCAAGAATAAACATACTAAGAAATTCACTGCACTCTGAAGCAGGACAGGGCACAAATACCTAAGAAAGCTTTTAAGGGAGATCAAAAATTCAAAGCTAGAAAAATCCAGGCAATTTCAAAGCGACATAATAAACGAGATTTGTGAAAAACCCTTCTAAGACAGCGGGATAAAATGATGTTGTTCAACCAAAAGGATCAAAGATTTCCAGGAAGACTTCACACCAAAGCTTCTACTTGCCAATCTGACAGCAGCTCTCGGCAGTATGCTGTCACGGGCTAAGACCTGTTTGTGTGTGGGAGCTGAGGAACAATCAATGGTGATATAATGCTTACTCATCTTTCCAGATTGCGGGTTTTACTTTTTTTAGCCTCGATACCTTCATGGGGAAGATCGTTAACCTACTAACACTTCCCAAGTCACAGACTCACTGGTTGGCTTCCAGTAACTCCTCTTCCAGTGCCATAAATTACCTGCCAATTCTCAGTAAACTTTCCAGCCCTTTCAAAAGTCCATTTGTAGAAGCAGCTGATTTGCACCAGGAACAGCTAGTCCTATTCATTTATTCCAGGAATACCTACAGATTTCCCTTCCACATCTGTATTCTTGAAGTGGCAATTAGGACTTAGGCTGTAGATACATACAACAAAATGCAAACAAATATTTCAGAAAATTTCAAGGCCACATTTCACATTTAGTTTCGTTTCCCCCAAATCTTAATATCAGAAAACCTTACGCCTCCTTTACCAGGAGTCCCCTACACTTTATTTCAAACAAGCAGGTGTTTTTATTTGGTTGGTTGTTTTTTTAATGTTAAAGCATCCGAAAGAAGTTTTTGGATAGCAACACAACCCAAATTAAAATGAAAACGCTGGGCCACAGCACAAAGAGATATCTACCCTTTCTGCCTCGTAAGACAGCCTTACTACAAACCACAGAGCTTATCTGACCAGGAACACCCAGTGATATGTAAGCTGCTGAAAACACTGTCAGGAACACAGCTTTGCAAATCAGATTAGACACGACCTTCAGAGGTGATCTGCCACCATAGCACCCAGGAAGGTCTGTATGAATTACAAAACCACAGAACCTTTCATTCTGCAAAGCATGGATGGATTTGATTTCTACCATCCAAGCACCAATGTGCCCATTCGATATTCACTGCTTTCTCCTGTACTTTGAGCACAGGGAACATTCAAGTCTCTGCCTGCATCACTGGGCCAGTTGCCCCCCTCCTGAGGATGCCTTCAAGATGCTGGGAGGCGTGTTAAAGAAAATCTCCACTTGTCTCATACAAATGAAATTAGAGCTTTATAGAGTTTCATACAACAATCTTGGACGTAGACAACAGCAGTCTCGATGATGACTGTCTAGGGGTGTTGAATCTGCAATACTTCTTCATCTTGTCGGAAAACTGAAGTTCTTCAGCCAAGCCAAAGACAGCCTACAAACAATCCTGAATTTGGCTACAGGAACTGACATGAATATTTCTCAGTTTTCCTATTGCTAAATGGTTACACGTAGTCTGAATGGTGAAAGGAGACATCCTAGTCTAGACAGCATGACTGTAGGCTCCATTGCCACCTTCAGTGTTAACTCCAAGAAGATCTAAAATGCTTCATGTTTAATGCAGAACCAAAATAGCCCCATCTTAAAAAAAAAACAACAAAAAAACCCAAACCAACCAACCAAACAAACCAAGCAAAAAGAAGAAAGCCATCACAACTACACATAAGAAATCTGGTGTAAACAAAGGATGAAAGAGAAACTGGGTTGCTTAGAGGAAGATTATTCTGTCACAGTGAATAGATTTCAAGTTGGATAGATTTTGACACGCACGCACACCAAAAAAAAAGAAAATTATTTCTAACCTTGACACTGGAAACAGCCGAGCCCTCTCTGACAAACAAACTCAAGTGATGTCTAGGTTTGGAGGCACTGTCCTATACAATCATAGTTAGTTCATCTTTGTAAACCATCATATAAAAAAACCCCAAACCTTAAAATACACAAGCCCCTGCAGCAGTCTGCAACCTTTAAGTCTTGCCATTTCAAACATACATAGCAGTCATATAGCATGAGAGGGCACTGAAGAATTTCAAATCAATTATAACAAATCCAGACAGTAGACAGAAAAAGGTTTCACAGCACACATCATCAGCTTCATGATTCCTTATGTAGCCCTCTTAAGTACACAACTGCAAGGGCCACAGAAATCACCTTGTGAGTTTTACAACCCTGTATGAGCGCTATCTGCCAAATCTATCACATACTCATCATCTGCGGTTGGGATTAGGATTTCCCCGCTCCCTCCTTTGCCCACGTCATTCAAATGCGTGTCATAATTTCATATCAACCCCCCTTGGCAACATGCTGAGAGAATTTTCAGTCATATAATCTTGTTCTCAGTTTTCTCATTCACTCACTTGGTTTGGAGTCCACATGGCCAGGACAGAACAATTTCAAATTGCTGCAGCATTTTACCTGCAATATTCTTCTACCTTGAGCTACTTCTCCAGCTCGTGCTTTGCACAGACTGCCAAAGAAGCAACACAAGGTGGATTTATCTGCAATCCAAACAGTCTGAGACTTCCCTTTAATGCTTGGTCTCCGTAGGATGGGAACCGAGGAATATACATTGTACTATTAACGCTGTTGAAACAGATTATGCTGTGTACGTATTTGGTCTTGCCTCTCTCACATGCATGCACGCTCCCCTCCGTCTTACTCATTAGCGCATTGTGATTTTCTTCTTCTGAAAGATGCTCCATCATATGAAATGGCAACAGAATGATTTATTTTATTGTTCGTCGATTTTGCTAAAAGCAGAAAAGTAGGTGGGGCAAAATAAAGGAAAAAAATAAAGGGAATAAAAAAATAAAAAGGAAAAATTCATCTGTCTCAGGTATCTGAACTTACTCTGACACGTTCATGATTCACCGTTTAAATAATGATGCATGATTTTTTTTTTAATGTTAATTACATAAATAGTTTCTTAGGAACTACTTAAACAGGAGATTATTTACCCCATTGACTGTAGAAGCCCATGTGTCAGCACATCTGCTGCACAGAAAGATTAAATCTGTGCATACAAAACCCATGCTCTCTCTTGCTGATGGGGAAGAGGTTAGTACCATGCGACCTGAAGCAGGGGCTTTGGGTTTTATCCAACAGGCCCTTAACACTGGCACAATGGATGACGTCAGCAAACGTCTTTGGATTTCTAAAAAACCTGTGTATACTTGGCTAGACATTCTGGAAAAAAGAAATGGGATTTTTATTCAGGATAGTTTTCTACGTGTGTGTTTTAAATTCAAAAGCTGCTCTGTGTTATTTAAGAGTAACAATCAGACGCACAGCAGCCTTTGGAGGAACTGTATTAGTGTGATTATGCAGCTTTAAGACCAGAATGACAATGCTGGTTGATGATGTTTAGAAAGAGTGTACTGAAAACAGCGCAATTACAGAGTTATCTTTGCCTTCGTTCACCTTCACAGCTGCTGTTGAAGGACCTCCAGACCATTATTTTAATAGCTATTGATGGGGGCCTATCCACCATTTATCACATTCATTTCACACTACTTTCACATCACGGGCTCGCGGGGAAGGGTGAGTGTCAGAAGGCTCTGGAGCTGCAGAAAGGGATTGCCAAGACTGCAATCAATGAGAAGAACAGAGAACACAAGTCTAGTCTCCAGATCCAGCAAGTGCACAACAAGCTTTCTTAAGAACAAGCTCTGTCTGCTTCCACCTCACGCAGGCATGAAAGTCAAATTAATGCTCACATAAGCCGAATGAACAGTTAGGGCTGTTTACCACGTAGTTATTTTTTTGCAAGTATACTCTGATAGGAGCAACTTAGCAAATGGACACTTAGCTTTTGCTGGAAAGGGCAATACCCTCCATATCTTCATAGCGCAATTCAGAGCTACTGACACTCCTATACTGTCAGTCTCTGGCAAGGCGCGCCTGTTCCCATGGGCTTCAGAGCCTCCCCAGGTTAAACTGGGCTTTGCAAACATCCCCTTCTCAGAGACATTAACAGCCACTTTTTCAATCTGTGTACATGGAAATGTGCAGCCAAATATACATACCCCAAACACGTGTCGCATGCACAACAGAAGCATGCCCACACACGCCCATTCACAGCCAAATGTAATATAAATAACCTCGCTATATAAATAGGCTTGCTTAAATGAAGTCTCTTGCTTAAATAAGGTTGACATAAATACTTTTTCTTTTATGCTGCCTGTTGCATCTCATGTTTAAGTCTGGAAAGTGGCAACCATGTTGGAATGACTGAAGAAACCCCAGCAAAGCATATTAACACCCGACTCAAAGTCAACAGACATGAAAGACAGGTGGGCTCAGCATCCTGATGTAATGTGTCACTGGTGAAGATTCTGTGAAAAAGAAAAGGCAGGCAACCTTTTTTTTCTGTGTCTCTGTGGTATCAAGATAGATAAGTATTAGTAAGACAGGCAAAAAGAAATTGCAAACAATCAGAGGAGATCCTCAAGCACTAAAGCAGCAGCCCACACAAAACCAAAGTTATAAAAATAAACCTTACATTCTCAGTTGCAAAAAAAAAAAAAAAGGTAATAGAAAAAGTAACTTTCCTTTCTGCATCTTTGGAAGTACACCAGATGACTGTCCATAATCCTCACCATGCTCATGTCTGTATTCATCAATACGGTTTTATGGACACTTTCTGTCTTAGCCTTTTCAAAACATTTCAAGTAACTGTTAAGACTCTTTTCTCTGAAGATGGGTAGGAAGGACCGGCTGTCAGAAAGGACTCTTTGAACCTCCCTCCAGCAACCTTCCTTCACATTCAGCCCACACACCAGGCCCAGCTCTATCAGTGTTCTGGCTCATTCTGTCAGGGCTGTTGCATCTGCTCAGAACTTCCTTCCCACTAATGAGTCTCACTCTAATCAATCTTCAGAGTACGTATTTCTTCAGTCTCAATCATCCATGAGTTAAAGATGCTGTCAATACTGCAGCATCGCCTTGCCTGCCATCTCAGAGGCAAATCCCAAATCCCACCTTGTACTCGCTCTCTTCCTTGAACTCTCTGCTCTTTGCACATGGTAGGTGGAACGATTACTTCATCTTCCAAGTGAAGAGACACTTTTATAAAGGTCAAGCAATGCAGAGGCAGTTGCAACAGTGGCTACAAACTCCAAGTTTTCTTCTCCCTTCATTCCTCAGCCTCTGAAGTACAAACATATTTATAGTGCTAAGCCAGTAGTATTTCTACCTGTTATATTACTGCTTTATTCAGGGTTGGACCATTTTCATTCCATTAATTCTTTCGTTTAAAAACATTTCAGAATTGCTTTAAAAAGAAAAAAAAAACGCTAGAGGTTTAAAAAGATTTCAGTCTTCCTTAATCATGCAGGGATATATTTTCAAAGCAGTATGCCAGGAGTATTCCACGTGACTCCCATTCATGTTAAAATTAGAGTCACCAGAATAAACCCCATATGCTGCTTTGAAAAGGTACTGCAATTTGTCCAAGGAAAATTTCCGCAGCTTAATGGTGCTTGCACAATTTTTCTGCCTGCTTTTCTTCCTTTGATTCCTGAATGTATTTTTAACAGCCCCCCCCCTTTTTTTTTTAATAACACTTTGTACTATATGGAAAAATAGAAAGAAGTGATTTGATGGTTATCTTGGTCTCTCTGCAGCCCTTTTAGTTTAAAATTATCAGTTTAATCAGAATAGCTTTGCTCTGTAGCATGCAAAGCTTCCAATATCACTCTTTTTTGATATGGTCACTGTAGACAACCTTTCAATTGGAGTGGCAGCCCGCATTGAGGTCTGGCTGCCTTCCACACCTGAGCTGTTGTCCTGTCTAGTGGTGCTCAATATTTCTGTGTAAGCCTGAAACTAATTTTCACATCTGGATAGGGGGGAACTTGCTTCCGGAAAGGCTGAGGCATAATCTCTCCTTGGCAATAACAGCACCGCTGCTTGTACCGAAGCCAGGCAACGTGAACATACAGGTTTCTACATTCAAGGTCCCAGTCTCACACGTGGATTTTCTGCCCAACGCAGAGCATCTGTAACAGCCGCAGAAGCCCACCCACCCAAAGCCAGCTGCAGTACTGGGCTTGCCGTGAGTACAGCTTGTCCTAGTTTGTCTTGATAATCACGGCGAGCATTGCATATGCTGTGCTCACGTACGCACATACTGATAAATACTGGTTGATTATTAAATTTGTCATTTATGACTATAGTCTTCCTGGTCATTTAAAGCGAGAGGAAATTTTAATTTCTGACAGCTTTAGTTCTCTTGTCACTGCCCTGTAATTTTTACTACTTACTAACGCTGTGCATGAGAGATTGTGCACAGAAAGACAGAGTGGATGCCACCTCTTCATTTTTTCCTCGTCCTTCTCATTACTGTTCCAAATTGCAACACGTTTTCATTTCAGTCATTTACATCAAAAATGCAGCAAACACTTCATCTAACCACTTCTTTACTTTAACCTTTAAAGGATGTAAACAAAAGGAAAATATTTTGCTTAAATGTGGAAGGTGCTTCCACCACAGGAAAAAAAAAAAGGTATGTCTCCTTGCTAACAAAATGGTGTATCAGGACAGGAGAAAAGAAACCAAGACAGGGTTGTCCTGTCACCAAAGCACTGACAAGTGAGGTGTGGGCTAAGGTCCCATCTTTACCACTGATTTTCCAGGCAACATGCAGCAAGACATCATTTATGTATTCTTGTTATCCAATTAAAAATTAGTTAACATCACCTTTCCCTTCTCCTTTTTCACCCTTTGTATGTTCTGTCAATTTAAATGGTGGTCTCCTTTAGTCAGAAACCCTTCCTTAAAAGAAATACCTGAACCTTCCCCAGGATGGTGGAGTGACCGACACACAGAGCTAGAACCTGTAAGCAATGGAGCTTTAGCAAAACCCAAACAAAGGTCTGTGTACAAGGCAAGTGCTGAAGAAGAATAAAAATAGCCAGCCATAAGCTAACAAACACCCCAGCAAACAATCCACTAGTAGCCAAACATTGCTCTGCAATTGCTACACACATTACCTGCTTTAAGTATTAGGGCTCAAATACGCTAACAAGTTACTGTGGTGAAACAAGTTACAGTGTCAGCTGGGCTGCAATAGTAGCCAGCGGCAAATATTTAGTAAAACATACTTACCTAAATGTTAGCAAGAAAATTTTGAAGAAATGCTTTTGACCTTACATTTCTGAAGGAGCATGAACGCCCCTGAGTAATAACAGCTCAGCTGTCAGAGCTAAGACAAGTTAAAACTGCTTTAAAGGGGTCACTGCAGTTAATGGGGAAAGCCTGACTTCTTAAAAGTGGCTACTGCATCCATCACAAGGACCTTTTGCACTTTCTTTAACATTCGAAAAAAATTATGAGACTGGTTGGTGCTGCGTCTGTGTTTGTTTGAATGATGATTAATGATATGAATTACTACTCCATACCAGATAAGAAAGTAGTTTTTACACATAAAACTACAGAATAATTCAGGTTGCTAGAAAGCTCTAGGTGTCATCATGTCTGCAGACACAGCAGAATTAACCTCAAGCTTAAGGCAGGTTGCTCAGGGCCTTGTCTGGGCAAGTTTTGAGTTTCTCCAAGGATGAAGATTCCATAATCTCTCTGTGCAACCTGTTCCAGTGCTGCACCAGTGTCAGCAGCATATTTTATCCTTACGTCCTACCAGTTTCCTTCACTGCAACTTGTCTTTTCTTCTTTTGCTGTGTACTTCTGAGAGGGATATGCATCTTCTCTACAGCTTCTTGTTCAGTTAGAAGATACAATTGGATTTGCCCTCCTCCCCCCAAGCCTTATCCAGGATGAACAAATCTAGTTCCTTCACATTCCCCTTGAATACCACATGCTCCATCCCCCTTAATCATCTTGGTGGCTCTTTGCTGGACTAGCTCCATCTCATCAATCTCTCCCATTACTGGACCACAAAACCAGACAGTCCTCCAGCTGCTGCCTCACAAGTGCTAAGTTGGGGGGAACAATCCCTTCCTTTGACCTGACAGCTATGCTTCAGCTAACGCAACCCAGCATGCAGTTAGTCCACATCACACAAGGGTGCACTGCTGATTCATGGTACTCACCAACACAGCGACCATCCTACAAGCAAACACCTACAATTATATTTGTAAAACATGACATTAGTCTTTCTGAGTCCTCAGTTTGTATTGGCACCCATCTTTGGCTTGCTGTGGTGCAGAAATTAATATCAAAGCCCTGACCATCATAAAAATCAATACTAGATACTGAAGTGTTACTCTAGTACTAAAATAAAGAAGCGTAGAGAAGGAAATTAGAATCATCAAGTTCTTTCAAATGATAATAACTAAAGCAAATTGAGCAGCAATGAAACATCCTGTTCTCTGGAGCTTAAAAGCAACAAGGCAATAAAAAAACCCACCAAAACAACTCTAACCCATGCAAAGCTAAATAGTTTTTATGTAGGTATTTTCTTTCTTTTCTCCCCAAGTAGAGCCACCAGTTCAAAGATTTTGCTTTAAGTGGTACCTTAAAGATTTTACACAGTGAAGGGCCACTTAGGCCATGTATATAACTGAAGCCATTTGCAAGCTGCACACATACCATACCTTCTACCTGAGGTTTATCTCCCAGATTGGTGGAGATAGTTCTTTTCTGTAAGTAAATTAAACTTTGCAGCCCACTGTGTGCGGAATTAGGCTAGATGAAAGCATATCCAGTTCTCTGCCATCATTATTAAAATGTTGTATTTACACCATTACTCATGAGGGAAGAAATTTTTGTCCATATAGCTACATTTTTAGGAATAAGAAACACATCTATCCATGTAATTTTGACTTTAAAATGTTAACAGTGTCCTTCAGATTTCTACTGTTGCTGGAAATACATAGCTGCCGGTAGCCCCCATCCTGGCTTCACAAACTGGCTTCCAATATTCTACGACCCCAAAGGGTCTCTTCTGATCTCTTGACAGGAGATGCGGCTGTGCAAAGTACTCAGCAGGTGCCCCATCTATTGAAAGTGAGAAAAGTCATTAACACCCCCCTTAAGACAGGTGGAAGCGCTGTATGAGCCATGCCATTGCTCCAAGAAAACGGGACAGGCAGAAGGAAAGACTAGGGAACTAATACCTGTTGGAGTATTGAACAGGGAGAGAGGCTAAAGGAAGCTTCACTTCAAACAGAGAGAAATCCAGTAAGATTTCTACATCCTGTCACTAGTTTATATATGTGCTTTTTTAAAAAAAAAAAAATCATATACAGGCCTTAAAATGAAGAATAAGTATCAGTGATATGACAATCAGATCAATTCAGATTTAAAAAGAAAGATTCACCGGGAAGAAAACAGCCCTTTAACAACTTCCAAATGCCTGGCTTACATAGAAAAGAGTTCTTGGAAGGAATCTGAAAATCTTGACAGCTATGAGATTACATCCTTCATCTCGCACATCTGATTTTACAAAAATAAGGATGTTCCATTTTCCTACTTGGTGACTTTTGAGATGTTATTTTCACTATGAAGGGCTGATCAACTGCTTCTGAAGAGGCTGACAGTGTAACAAGATACAGTGAGATCTGTAGTTTCCTTTGGACTCTTGGTTAAGTACAACAAGAAGTTCTAGGCAGCCTTTACTATTCAAGCAAAATGGATACAACTGCAATTTTTAAGTTCTTGCTGCTGAGGTTCTCCTATCAGCAACAAAACAAAGATCAGCCAGTTTCCTTGAGACGGAAAACTGATGCTTGAAATCTGAAGATACATCTCCAGAGACAAAAATTACCACAAAATTCAAAGCATGTGTGGAAGCTATCTCCCCAGATGCTTCCACTCTTCTAGATGCAGACCTGACATTCTTGACGCAAGCATGGTTCTCGAGCATTTCAGTTTCACGGTCATGGCATGAATACCTTCAACTGACATGGCGAGATCTTTAATCAGCGGCACTACTGTCTTTTTCAAGGATTCTGACACAGAATTTGGTATTTGTTTCTTCACTTGTCTCTGGTGTTTGGTTAATATACCTACATGGTATCAAATACCTCTCCATGCTTGCACTCAGATTCCAAGGTGATACACCTCAGCTTTCATCTGTATTCCTAGGGGCCTTGCTTCTCTGCTTGCCACGACCAATGTACAATGGTAACTTGAGGAACTGGGAGGAAGCCTATCAGTAAATTATCTTTCAGTCATCGATAAATCCACAACATTTTTTGTATGGCTATTCAAATCAACAGTCTAGAGGTGAAAGGGCAAAGAAAAAAGGGTCTCGCCACTTTCAGAGGCACACACAACACTTTCCATCCTCCAGCAAGCTATTTTGCTCTCAGTGGAAAAGTGGGAGAACCCAAGTTCACACATCTCAGCTTCACTACCATTCCCAAGTAACAACTGTCCCTGCTGTGGTCTCCAGCCCAAATATTCTGTGGGGCAAAACCTAACATTTCCTTCAGAAAGTACATGCTAAATCCCTCACCTCCCATTCTCCTCCATTTTCCCACTCATCCAGTCTCCGGGAGCTTGAGGACAGTTCACGTTAGCACACCAAGGCCCAGTTTAACCTGTGATCGTCACTTAAGAAAGCTTTATGCAGCCCGTGCAGGAGTAAGTCTGCTACAGCTGCCCTACTGTCGGCACCCAAGGTAACCTACGGAAAGCCATCGGAGGCAGCAGGTGCCTCTGTTGGCCCCGTCTGCAGACGTGGCTCGAAATAGCTGCTGTGCGTAAAGAAGGGGAGAGCCCCTCCGCACCCACGCACCGTCTCCTCCTCTCACTCCAGCTCCCAGCAGCTCTCCCCTCCAGTCTCAATTTACGCCGGTGCATCGGGTAGCGGGATCGTTTTGTCAGATGCTGGCCAGTTACCTCATGTGCTAAAAATAGAGACACGCAGCAGCAGCGACTGACTGGCAAACGCTTTTCTAATGGTGACTGACGTATTCAATCAAGACAATACGCGAGATGTAAATTGCAAACAATGAAGGACATTTGTATAAGGACAGATGAGATGAAAACAACAAAGCGCCCTGGCTTTGCATCGGTGAAAGATTTCTGCTGCTCTTTTCAACCACAGTGCTATTTAGATTACAATTACTTAAAGCGAACCAACAATAATATGAGCTCTTCTACTACTCTAAGAGAGGCTATAAAAATCTCATTGTCAGCTGCATCGTTCATCACGATAACCTCATTTCAACTGAAACAAAATCTCTGAGACATCACGTCCCCCCTCCCCTTCCCTTTTTTATTTGCCTATAATAAGGTCTATAGTCTGGGGAGCTCTCGGGCTGAATTCCATGCATTGTGATTCACAAAAATGAAAATCTGGTATTATATGCCCACTGACATTCACATCAGCAGCAATTCATGCAGCAAAAAGCCATATGCCATGCACCTCTGATTTAACTGTACTACAAAAACATATCCTAGAAAGAAGAAATAAAAATACAGAGACAAGAGTGGTTCCCAGGATCTGATTATTATCTGCACTTTAAGACAGGAATGACAGGGGCAATATCACGAAATATGCTGTTTTGGTGACAGTTCCAGTTAGGTTACATCATTTCCTTAGTGGCTAACACACTCTACATGCAAGAGAGGAATTCTTTCCCAGTCCAAAAGGTTTCTACAGAGTACAAAAAAAGCGGTTAGCACAGATAACCTACACTCAATGTTTCTCCTCTGGTTATCAGGCTTTCCACTCAATCATCTTTTTGAAGCCTGAGATGTTTATTGGTTTGATCAGTACCCACAGAGATGAAAATGAAGAGCGCTTTGAAGATATGAAGTACCAACAGTTTTAAAAATTGCCATCTCCAGGGTGTTAAGCAGACCCGTATGCATTCTACAGTAACACACAGACTTCATTAGAAAGCGGGGATAAAATCCACTCTGCCAGTGACAGCTCAGTTTTTCACAAATAAGAGATTTCACTGCTGAAACCAACAGCGATTTTCATCGCAGGGGAAAGCATAAGAACAAACAAGTTTCTGACCAAGGAATGGATTATACCAAAATTCTCTTTTCCTCTTTTTTTTTTTTTTTTCCCCTCTTTCTTAGTGTACCCATCCTGGCAGATAAACGGGCAGAATTTCAGCTTTAAAATGCGACTCCTTTTAAGCCTATGCCCTCCAAGAAATCATTGCATATGTGATCACTGGAGAAGGACAGTTCAGCTAGGATAATAACTAGATGTGACCCTGCTAAAGACCTTCAAAGCCTTCTGGCAAAGACAGAAAATAGTAAAGATATTATTTTTAATGAAAAAAATATCTTTGAACTAGAAAAATAGTTCATAAGCTACAAAGAGCAGAGAAAGGGCAAGTGTTGCTCCTTGCTGCTTCATTATCCATTCTAAGTACTTATTTTTCACAAATTAATTTTTTTAATGTATTTGCATTCCTGACAATGTTAGTTAAGACTGAAAGTTTTTCAAAAGGAAGCAATCAACTAGATTTAAAAATGCACTACTCTTGTTCAGTTCCTTTGAGCTTGACAGTCCCAGCCTTTGGGGTATGAATATTTAAATTTAGATTCGAATTTTACAGACTGATGCCTCGTTAAGTGGAAGACCGCATCTTCAGAGTCTTAAACACCCCTTCTTCAGGTTTCTGCAGCCAGAAGCAGCAGACTAGTAATAAACTGGCTTTGACAAATGCAGTGGGACACATTTGGAGATCAGACAGGTGTAGATAAATGCACAGAGATGGAGAAGACTAAACAGCCATTCCCAAATGAAGAGCTGATGAAGAAATAAACTTGCAATATCAAGGTTACAAAAAGAGTAGAGGGAACACTGACCAAATGCTAGGGAAAGGTCTTAAACAGGACCTCCGTACATCGCATTAAATTGCACTGCTTAAACCAGATGCTTCTTAAGGAAGTGGTTGCTGATGTGGTAGACCTGACAACCTTCCTCCACCCAGGTATGCTCTTCCAGGAGATTCCCATTGTATTTGGAGGGTGATTTTTTTTCTTCAATGAAAAAGTCACATTTTCTGTATAAGCTATGCAGCAGACTTGCAAAATGTTAATTGCTATACATTTTTTTTCATAAATTCATGCATTACACAATTAATGACACAGTATATTTATAGCAATTATTTGTTTCCAATAAAAGTTAATAAAGTGCTAATGGCCTCAGGTGTGAAAATGTGGAATTTAATTTGTGCTAATCTGCCTAAGCCTGGGGAATACTGAATTCACTCGATGTGAGAATAATTTATTTGCAGTATCCCTGATTGATATAAACAAAGCATTGCCAAGGGACAGTGCAATAAAGCTAACAGAGAGGTGCAATCATTCCACTAGCCCAGTGTTTCCCACAGGTAAAATGCAAACAGAACAGCCTTCCAAAGCTTCTCTCAAAAGAAGTTAAATTCATCCGCTTCAGACTGGTGAAAAAACACCCATAAGAAAACAGTAAATGCTTTGGAGAGCGTCTGTGAAGAGCTATTTATCATCCCTTTCCCTTCTTATCATCACAAGGAAAAGCAAGTGACAGACAGATTTACAGGGCTGACCAAAGGATTTTACTTTCACGTTCATTTCAATTGATTTTTCTCCTGTTTGAGGTAATGGTTTGGTTCATGCTCCTGGAGCCATCCTCCTCCAAGCATCCCTGTGAGGGAGTGGGAAAGAAGGGCACAGGCAGAGACGAGAGTAACGCGTTTGGGGCAGGAGCTGCTGCCGCAGCCTGGAGCTGTGACGGGGGGTGGAGGAGGCTGGAGCAAACGGCCAGACATCCCAGTTCTGCTTTTGGTCCTGCTGCAGCTTCACAGCCAAGGCACAAAACCTCTGACTGCTTTTGCCTCCTTCCTGCAAAATGGGGTTATCAAGACTCAGCCAACTCTGAAACAGGCAGAAAAGTGCAGAATTTTGCTAGTGCCTCTAGAGGGGATCACTTCAGCGTCGCAGGAGACCTGCTTCTCCTCCAGGTGTGTGGCTTGGAGCTGCCACGGCAAAGCCTAGCGCCTAAAACCAGGACAAGAAGATTCCAGTCACAGGGACATTTTGGACAGGATCTGCACACTGTCTGCTGCTGGAGTCTCCCTGATTTGCAGCGGACCCGGCAAAGCTGGTGACAGCTGCTCTGCCGTGGCCACCTCACATTGCTGCCCTGACCCTTCACCAAGATCCCCCATACACCTTTCCTTCCTTATGGGTGACTTGCGTTATCTGATGGTGATGTTGGCTCACAACACACGTTTCCACACAAAACACCACTCACACAAGTATGCTCTTTAAATTCCTGCCCTTGAACACTTACTCATATTTTGAACCTAGCCTTACACAATTATTCATCCTACAGCCGCTGAAAGCGTGACAACACGAGAGAAGCTCAGAAACCTGTGGCACGCCATTTCCAAACCGTCAGCAAGCAAGGAAATGGTATTTTTCATTTTTATGTTATGCTTGGTTACCTTTTGTGTTATCTTGTCACAGCGCAAGGAAAAATGTTCGCAGGGTCTGAGCATGAGCAATAAACATCTTTTGTGGTTATCAAATGCCTCAGTGTTTGCTTTGGTATTTAATTACAGGACTCACGTAGGGCATTTATTGTTTGCATCTGCTGCCGCTGTGAACAATGTCTACTCTACTGATTACCACACAAGACAGTTTGTTATGTGTTATACCTGTCAGCGACATATATTATCATCTCTCTGAGCAGACCCCACTCCTGTGCCGGGGGATCCAGGGCTGCGGCTTGGTGTGTCACAGCCAAATACCACGAGTGCAGTTGCCCAGGGTACCCAGGTCCACCACTGTGAAATGAATGCTAGCTTTGCCAAAATGCTGACCCCAGAGTTTTGGGGGTTTTCTGAGAATGGTTTTCTTCTTACAAAATGAATTTTCATAGAACATTTAAATGCTGATGTTTTATACTATGATGATCTCAAACACACAGCCAGCGGGCAAAATAAATTAACTAGAGTTCTCAGTAATGAGAAAAGTGCAGCGGTAGCATCATTAGCCAACCTTATCCCACTTTCCTATTCCTTAAACCTGTAGTTTCAGTGAATGCAGTAGATTTTCATTTCAAGCACCATACACCACAGGACTTCTGAATTTTTTCAGTTTTGGCACCCCCTACTTAACTTTAGCCATGTTGAAATGATAATCTGTGTCTTGTTACAAATAGTCATTTTTGGCCATCTAAAAACCTAAAAGCAGCTGTCATTTTGCCCATTCTCTACACAGCAGCTTCAAAACCTTGGTAGGTGAATCGATTTCATCTTTTTCCTTCCACACTGGCACTGGAAGCAGTAATTTTTATTCTTAAGTTTTTTTAAGATGGCACTACACTAGGCACAGAATTAGCAAATCGTTCATATTGTTCTGCAGGTCTAATGAGACAAGCTATGGCTGGTCCTGCAACCAAAATAATCCATTTAAGTAGATCTTAGGCTGGGTGACAGCCGGGCCTGACCACCCTAAGCAGAATGTAGGTGGTCCCTGTGTGAGGGAGAACTGACTGATGGGCATCTATTTAAATGGGCCGGCTGGTGATGAAGGTTTCTAGATGCTGGAGTGTGAGATAATTCAGTCCGGCCTTTTTACAGTGAGCACCGACTCCAAAAATCAATACGCAATGCTTTCTTCTGCTGCAATAAAGCATGTAGAATTATGTAAATCTTGGAGACAAGATTATATTTTCGAAGTCATAAACCGTGCTGTCTGCTCACAAACGACTGTGGAGGACAGAGCTTCTAAAGTGTTCTCTGATCATCTGTAGGCTCAAAGGAAAACAAAAAGGTTTCAAATGGAATTGTTGGCCACTTGCATGTCTGTCTATCCAACTGCATCTTAATTTCTCTAGAAAACTCACCAGACATGAATTATGTATGTCTTAAAATGTTATAAAGGCATAATATAAGCTTAGCTGCCTGACTGAATTATTCTATTCAGACATCTACCAGTAAAAAAGAATGTAAAAAAGGTTTTAGGTCTGACAGTATCATACTATCACCATAGAGATCCAAGGAGTTTTTCTAATGCAAGAGTTGACAAAAGGTGTCTGTTTTAATGAATGAAAATCAGAGAGACAAAGCATGAGATCATAAATGTTTCACTAAAACACCATAAAATTCTTCCAAGTATGAGCAAAGTGCTCTTTTAATTATTTTTTTTAGGCTTTAAAAATGAAAAAAAACCTACATGAAATCTCCACAACATGGGTGGAGAGACTATGATGGTGCAGTATGCCATTTTGTCATCAAAGGGAAGTCTTAATCTGATGCTTAAAAAACCCTTGAGAGCCGGCACGGAAGCCTGAGGGGAAGTATTCAATCACCTCACTTCTTTCAGCGCCTATCATTCTCCAATGCAAGAGAAGAGGAAATAAATCTCTATATGTGCACAGAGACCACCTACAGCCCCTCAATGTACAAGCTACTGTGATTCATCAAAAGTTTAAAATTAAACAAAAAGCTCCTTTTCTTCAATTATGATTAAAGATCAAAGCAAGTGGATTAGCTTTTTAACAGAATCTCCAGGTCTCAAGACCTACCATCCAATATACTGAGTGTCCAATTTTGTTTTGGAGATTTTGGAGAGGAAGGGAAGAAGGAAGAAAATTAATGATCCCATCAGCCAGGTGGGTAGCAAACCATAGCGAAGTGGTGTTTCATACATTACCATGACAATCAAGTTATTGAAACTGAAAAATAGTAACACAAAGAGTGGATAAAAGAGAATTTTTCCACAGTAACTAAGCTACTGCATCTTGTGAGGCCTGCTTTCTTCCCATTCACTCCTGAAAGTAGGGGCTGAATGCTCCCTGGGTCCACGAGGCCTTCGCCTGCCAAGTTTTCAAAAGTAACTGCATAGAAACAGGTGCCCTTAGCACACAGGAAAGATGCAGAAAGAATACTAACATGCCATGATCACCACAGCCTCTTGCCAGAAGAGAATTAAAAATGGTGTTGTTTAGTTTGGTAAAGCCATCAGCACTGGCAGCTGTCACCCACAAACCAGATGGGTAAACCTTGGGTACCACTATATAATGTATCATCCCCCACAAATCCAGAAGTGCTTCACAAGCCCACACAACAACAGTTTGCTTCACTCACAGATCCCTTTAGACATCTATCAGCTGAGTAACGCACATCACCACCACATGTCATCTGAAGTGGATAAGAGCTCAAAAATCTCCTTATGACTAAAAGACAGGATTTAGATAAGCAGAACATCATTACCTAACTGCTAGAAATTAGAGTCGCAAGGGTTTAGTATTCCCTCCCCTTTACAAAAACAGTTACAAAATCAAAACTGATTTCCACAGGCAGAGATCCTCGGCTCATCTCTCATGCACCATAGTGCCACCACCAGACAGAAATCCTGGTAGCATGATGGCAAATGCTCCAGATTTGCCCCAAGGAGTTAAGGATCACCTATGTCTTCAATGACACATGCAGTAGGACCTGCTGCCCACCTTGCTGAACCTGAAAGAACCACTGGGTGAAGTCACAGGATTTTCAGTAACAGAAAACATAAATAGCAAACTAGTCAGGTCAGAGAAGAAACTACTTGATCTTCCATGAAGCTCCACAGCAATGTCTAACACTGAAAATAAATTTCTTTGTCTTCTTTCTAGGGTGATCTGGGCTGTTGCCAGACACAGGACTATTTTTTCCTGAGTCCCCAAGGATTACTAATAATATTCCAACTCAAGTTGTGGGAAATTATGTACACAAATACTTCTTCTACTGAGACAGAAGGCCTCTAAGTAATAGCCAGCAGTTAATACCTTTTTTTAAAACAACCACATATTATGAAGTAGTCTTAAAAAAGTTGTTGCCTTTTTAAGCCCTTGAATTTAGGTTTCTATTCTGTTCAGTGAATTATCTTGGTATTGCTCCTTCTGCGCTCCTGGACCATTAGGTAAGAGAAGCATGCCAGAAATTCCATGCAAGAACAAGCCGCTAGGTCATTTAGCTACAACAGCATGCATTTTGGACTTCCCTTCTCTCTTTTGCCAGGGCTTTGGGACTGCTGACAACTCTTACCTAAAAGAACTCCACAGTTTATTCCACAGTGTGTCCTAAAGATTCACCTTCACTCTGCGGTGAAAAGTAGACATTTAGACCACTTCAATAATAGATGGTTCCAATTAGAAATTAGGCATGATCGTTCTTACCAGATCTCACATACCATTTGAGTCTGTTGACTTCAGAGCACTTGTATGGCACATGCTGACACAGCGCAGCAGTCTCACTATTTATTCTCAAGCAACAGCTCTATAATCAACATCTAGTCTCAGGAAGAGGCTCAAGATCCACTTAAAGGATCCCAACAAAGATAAAGATGCCAGCTGGCCACAGAAGCACAAGTTTGTCCTTCTTACAAAATGCCAAAGATACTGTTTAGCCTTCTGGTAAATTAGACAGTTAAAACAGGGTGTCTAGGGATCATTAAGACAGCCAGCCCTGTTCTACATAGCTGGGGTGGTGTGCTCCAACAACAACCTGACCTCCCATAACCCTGCCCAAGCGATAACCACCCGTGGTGGTCACAACGGGTGCATGTAGTTGTGATGGCTGCACCTGGCTCAAAGGTGGTTTTGGGGAGACAAATAACACAATAGCCAAGGGCTAACTTGAGCAATGCACTCACCTAACTAACCACAATATTGGTACTGTGGTCAATATGCAAATATGATGGACTATAAGTCAATCATCTTACCCACATAAATAGTCACAGTCCAAGAGCCCTTTGAGCTGTCCTGCATGGCAGTGGGCTGCACACCAGAACCTCCCCTTGAGCAGGGACGTCGCTCAAGGTTACTCCTCGAGATTCAGAGATTCCTTGCCACAACAGATAAGGTAAGTGGTTAAGAGCACGCTAAACTTGGAAATCTTAGCTAAGCAATATAAAGGATTGATTGTGCATATATAATCCTTTAAGACATAGACTGTTGACCAAGTCTGGGACTACGATTGGATCCAGCCACACCGAAACTCCTCTCTGAGAAGTTTAGAAAGCAAGGGGGTCCTTTCTGAACCTTATGACTCAATGGGAGAGTCTCCCTGTCTGACCTTGTCCTCTATGCAGTAAATAAGCAAGTGTACCTTGCCATCAAATCTTATTAAAACACTGCCACATTTACTATCAAACTTGGTTAAATCCCTGTTTTGTATCAAAAAACGGGGATTGTATCGCTGCTTTTCTCTACGAGTGAAGTGCATCACTCCATCTGCAACAATAGCTATGCTGATAATCAGGAGATTGGCTGAAACTTTCAGAATTCTGTCTTACAACAAAAACGCAGCAATACTGAGGGGTGGGTTTTGTTGTTTTTTGTTTGGTTGGTTTGGGTTTTTTGTTTTATCGGGCTAAACTGCACAGCATTTTGTCAGGATTGTGTCCACTTTTGAATATTTTATCACTTCAATGCTCATATGAAATGAAAGGGATGCACAGAATTATCACTGCAGTACTCTTTTTGCATTATTTACAACCTTGGAGGCTGCAGCACTTCAGCATAATATTGCGAACATAAAAAGGCAGAATCTCCCCTCAAGCCAGGTTTTTAGTTTCACAGTCTGCAGTGCAACATGATTGAAAAAGGTCTATGAACCTCCCTTACACCTCCCATCCCCTACCCCCACTTTCTAAACGCTGGCGCTCTGATGTGCAAAGAATCGGAACAGATGAAACTCCACAGCATTCAGCAGAAGAAGGATTAGTAAAACCCTGTGCCTCTAAGAAAGAATACGTGGACTTGTTTCACCATCCTGCTCAGTTATTCCCACCCCACCCTTTTTCTTGCCTTGTTAAAGTCCTCTGAAGTTGCCCTCATTTCCTTCCATGTCTTGTTCAAGAGCTGAATGCAGATACAGAAGAACTCCTCAAACGATCTGTCATGGGTGAAGAACATGGGATGGAAATCGTTGCAGGTCTCACTGGCTAAAAACAGAAAAACAAGGGAGGGTGGAATAAAACATGTACAGGCAGAAGCTTCAAAAATTAAACATAAAATACAATCAGCCACAAAAGTGAGAAAACATTGTAATTGAGAGCAATGTCAGTTCTAGTAGCAAAGGATGTTAAAGTGAGCCTTGGTCTACAGTCTTAAAGACAATGAAAGACAGTATAGAGCCCGTCTGCAGGAGACAAGCAGCAAGAACAAGAGGAAGCAACTACCTGTTTGCCTGAATATTCTCTCAACAGGTGTTTTGTTTGTGCCAAGTTTTGTTGTTTAGGCCAGGACAGAGACACACAGGGAAGCAGCACAAGCCACCTCCTCAAAACAACAGCCTTCCCCACTGCTAACAGCATGTACCATATCACCTGCTGAGAACGAAACACCAAACCCCATCAGTCACAAAACCGTATTAGATCAATGTACATACTGATATGTGAAGCTCTGCTGACACAGCAGATGATCTACCATATTGTACATGGATCTACCACAGAGGTAACCAGAGAAATCTAGACAGATGTATAGATGAGAATGCAAGTGATTAAATTTGTTCTTTGAAAATAACTGGAAATAAATGAAACTGATCTTCTGTCATTTGTNAACTTCCTTTTTTAAATCAAACACTGGCTTTAAGGAAGGAAAAAAAAAAAGAAAAGAATACTATAATGATGTTCCCAAAAAGGAAAAGTACAGTTTAGCAAGACTGCTGTGAATCTCCCTGAGCAAAGAATGGGTTTTCAAAACTTAAGGGCTGAAGCAATGCTGACCTCTGGGCACATCTGAGCAACCCTGGGAACAGAAGGGGCTTTAGCCAAGGACTGAAAAGGCTTCTTAATCCCTGCCATGACTTGCAGGGCCACCTCAGTAGGTTGCGTATTTATGTTCTTAAAAAGCTAACAAAAAAAGTCAAGTTGACTAAGCCTTTCTTCATATACCCAGTCCCCAAATCTCTCAGCTTCATCTTTCACCTCTGCACGCGTGGTTCTTTGGACTTTTCCAGCAGTCACTCACATGCCTATAAAGCAGCATCTTCCCTTAGCTCAGGATCAAACAGCCACTGCTTAGGCAAGCTGTCTCCTCTGCAAGAACAGTGGAATTACCAAGCATTGGGATAAACCGCCATTCTCCTGAGGCTGGATCGCTGTCTGACAGCTGCTTTCTCTCAGTAGAAGTGGAGAAATCAAAATTAAGACTCTTTGCAGGAGAACGTTAATGGCTCAAGAGGGCTGATTCCATGTATCAGCTGCAAACGCTTGGTCCTGATGCCTCTTCTAGCCACAAAACTGCCCTTTCGGCATGTTTAGTTACCTATGCCACACCAGTAGCTCTGCCATACGAACATGAGTTGTTCTTAGAATCACCTGAACCCTCAAAGAAAAAGGGTTTCTGATCTTTCCCAACATGCAGTATTCCAATTATAAAGCAAAACTCTGAAGCTTAATTGTAAATTTGAAGCTTAATTTTAACATCAGATTTACTAATATCTAATCAGTTCCTCAGCTACGCAGCGAGGATGACAGTTAATTTTGGAGCACAGGTTTCATTCTAATCAAATAAACTCCATTTACTTCAAAGGATGTGTAGTCAAGGGGGAATTAGTCAAAGCAGAGACCTGTATTTATGAGGCACGACTCAATCCCTTTAAAAGAATAAAATGCCTCAGGCATGATTTTCAGAGCACCTTCAGCTTCCATTCATTCCACTGGAGCTGCAAGGGCTCAGCACTTCCAATAATCGGACCTTCAGTCTGTAATAATGTCAGAGACACAACAGAACAGATTCTCAGAGGACACTTGTCTTTAAGTCATGAAATACTATAATGATGACAAGAAATAAAATAACACCAAGCCGAAGAATGCAGCCAGTACCTTTGCTGTATAAATCACAGCACAAAACAAGGCAATAACCCTCGACACGCACTGGCCTTTCTGATCCTCCTCAGAGCCTGAGCTTATCACTGCTCCTGCTCATAAAAATCAATAAATCAAAATTAATGGAAAGCCTAGGGATTCTCAGAAACTTGATCATCAGTTCTAACTCATGCTCCTTATGATAATCAGCCCCAAACTATACCTACATTGACTGTTCTGCATGCAGAATCGGAGGGGCCACCTCCTCCCCCCCACCTTTTTTTTAATAAGTAGGCAACGTACTGTGTTTTATGCCTTTTCAGTCTGAAAATGAAAAAGTAAAAATCACTGTTATTGATATAAATGGAGAAAGTTAGGCCTGCTAGCAAGCAGGATCAATGTCTTAAAGCACAAAACAAATCCTAAGCAAAATTCACAACGAAATGATAAACAGCTTCCTCAAAATTCCCACCAGCATTCAGACGGTAGAGAAAAAAAAAATATCCACACCCAACTTCAAAGGCAGCTTTCTGTATGTCTTGAAAATTTTATCAAAACCAATATAACTCAATGGAAAAATCACAAAGAAGCATATCAGCAGTGTTTACATTATAGCATACCTACAGGCTGCAGCTCCAGTCACGTCTATGTTCTGCTCAGAGTGTTTACATATCTAATGAAAGACAACCCTTGTTCCAATACATCTTTCTCCTCTTGACAGGTAAGATGAGGATGAAGGAAAAGGCAATACGGTGTTACTAGTGGTTTCTAGACCAGAGTAAGACAGAGTGACAACCTGCGGTCTTAACCCCACTCTCTCCAGCCCCAAGTCAACATCTCCAATATCAAAGCACTGCCTGTCTCTGCAGCGTGGGCAAACTTAGAGGCTGATGAGTTTTACTAATTAAAAACTTCTTGGATTTATTTTTTCACCGACCTGCAATTTGACTCGTTGTAAATTGAAACAGAAGTCCAGCATTAGAATAATTTGGAGACTTCCTACATAAGAGCTGAGCACAAAATTCCTGCCCTTAAGCCCAGCACTCTCTAACCTTCGTATTCACGAGCAGGGACTAACCACATTTATAACCACACAAAACACACACAGAGCTGCAACGCAGGGACACAAATCATCATGATTATTTAATAACATCATCAAGTTTTAATTACGCCTCTGTGAGATCACCTTCGAAAGGCAAGTCACAGATGTCTGGCCTACATAAATCAGGTGAAGATCTTGTTGATTTTCCTTTCTTGGCACAGTTCTCGGAGCTGTAGATCAATGTGCCACCTCTCAGGATTCAAGTAGTCCTTCAAGCTTCTAGCTGATCTATAGCTGTGACTTTGAGGAAGAAGCTTAGTTCATTTCTCATCATAAATCGCGCTGGCAAAAAAAGAGCTAATTTCTACCTGGGAGTTTACGTGGCTCCTTCAGTGCATATTTTTAGTGTCTACCCAAGACAATTTTGTCTGTCAGTTCATTTCCTAAATTACAACAAAGATATTCAAGCATCCCAGACTGTTCAAGCAGTAAACAGATTTGATGTGTTATGGTGTTCCTCTGTGGATTAGTAGAAAACAACAGGAAAAAGAAAACAAACTGAGAAAGAAGGGAAGAGTTACACCTTCATTTTTTACCGCATCTCTAAATGCCTTTTCCCATGAGAAACACCATCATCAGGGCTGAGTTTCTTCTAGCTGTGTCGAGAACAGTTAGGTATTTGCATATTTGCATAAGGTTGTCTTGGAAGGGCACCGATTACATGATGATGTTTGACTTGAAGTAGAGCAGAAATTTGAATTTCAAAATTGCTGTGGTGAACTGAATACAGACAATAGGGATTTCTGCATGCAAGGCAGGCTCCAGGAAAGGACAAGTGCATCAGACCAGACACCAGGCTGCTGTGTCACCTCACTGTCCAAACCAGTATGGACAAAAGGCCACTAGTTCAGCAGAAGCTGGTTGATAGCTGGAAGTGCCGATGACATCTTTCCCCCACCTTAAAAAGTAGGCTACGGGTAGACATCTACAACTGGTTTCCACTTGGAAAGGGGAAAAAAAAAAATACAATTTTATCTTAGAATTTCTTTTGTGCAATACTTGGAAGTAACACAGAGATAACCTCTCCTTCCCCCCAAAGCTACAACAGCAGACAAAGACACAGTAATATACCTCTCTAGGCAAGGTACTGCCCTTGAGCTTACAAAACCTCTGCTTTCTTCCTGACTCTGCTAAACTGCTATGCTGATACTAGATACTCATCCCCCACCACACCTTTAAAATGGCATATGGTCATTCTGACCTCCATTGTGAAGTTCTTGAATTCAAGAAATGCAAAAGCTTGTACCGGTGTGAAAGCAAAATAATAAATAGCTGTATCTATCATGAAGAGGAATGTTTAAAATTAGGAACTGCCCAACCCATTATTTTCAAAATCCATTCATGATGCTATGGGGAGACAAGTTGAGGTGATTTAAACAATCATTTTTCTGTAAATTTAAGGCTTGGACCCATCACACTGGGAATGCGTATCAAAGACAATTTGCTAATGACAGATGAGGCACCTCATTCATGGATGTCAGCCCTGTACAACTCGTCTACAAAATACAACTAGATTTGATTAAGTAGATAATAAATAAAAGTGGTAACGTTGCTGTGTATTCTCAAATATTTCAAGAGCAGGCAGCCAGCTTAAATCAATCAAATTATTCACTCAGCCATATAAATATGGACACCTGGTGTTAATGCTGTCACACATAAAGGGACAGACAGACACCTGTGGTGAGGAGTAAGCCTCTGTGTTGGGGGTGGTATTAATGGATCTTGTGCACCATGAAACTCACCAAGAAAAGCCTCCTGAAATTGCATTAGCACAATTTTGAGGTGACAGAAGCAGTGATGCAGAGCCCTTTGTGTTTGCAAAGTCGCAGGGAGACAGGGGTTCGAAAACATCTCCCTGCCTGAAAGGTACCTGGGATCCATGCGATCCAATCTCTGCATTTTCTATCACTGAGCTGCTGCTTAATGCTGGGTGAGTCATTTATCCCCTCTGCTGTTTTCCCCAATTTCACAGAATGGAGATGATAATATTTGATCAGAGAGGAGGCGGGTGGAAAGATCCATTGCACTTTCTGAAGTGCAGCAAGATCCACAAATGAAGGGCGCAATATGGACCTTGGAAATATCATCTTCACTTGGCACGGCCTCCTCTGGGATTATTATTTGCCAATAACAGAAGACGACCAAAGAGCAGCTAATTCTCACTAGCTCTCAGGAGAAGCAGCACTGTAATTTCTGCTTCTCCCTGAAGATGTGATACAGTAAAAATAACTACTGCCATGATCATTTTTATATACGCAATCAAAAATTCTCTCACTAACACATAGAGTACGTAAGAAAAAGCACACCTAATACTGCAGAAATACAGCAATCGCCAAGTTATCTACACCACTGATCCCTGTAGTCTGCTGGCAATAATTTGAGAGAAAACCTTTGGCTACCTTTCTGGCACATGATAGGGAAACAGTGTAATTTAAGGCAAGGAAGGTCACTAGCAATGGCAGTGCAGTAATGAAGTAGTAATCTTGCTGCCAATTTTCTTTCCTAGGGAACAGTGCTGCGTAGAAGGCTCAACTGGTATTAGAACAGAAGCCACTCATCCTTTTTACTTTGATTGAGAGAGTAAGATACAAGCAACTAAGCTTCAAGACAGAGCAAAATAATGCAAAACGCTAAGCTGCATTTGTTAAATTCCAAATCTAGGTGAATTATGTGAGGGTTTTGTTTCGCCTGCTTTGAAACAAAAGTGTATAAGGAAGCACACTGCACCACTGAACTGTGCAAGATGTGCCGCTGGTTTCCCCAGGAGTGTTGGGCGTATGTATGTGTCTCGGAAAATGTCATCCCAGACAAGGACATCAGGAGTGAACCCAAAAGCAAAATTTCAGCACCAAATTAGCACGCACACAATTACTCGGGAAAGCCATGAGCTGATCATGTAAACTAGGGCAAAAATGCCCCCTCTTTAACATGGTATGTAGCATTTCCAAGGCACCAAAATTACCCAGCGATACCTGGCTACAAGAGACCTTCAACAAGTTATCTTACCTGATCACATATTTAGTTGGAATAGAAACAATATGAAATTGCTAAACATGCAGCAAAAGTGCCAACTTAAACTCCTCATAAAGACATAAGGCAATAGCATTGCTCTTGACCAATGAGACTTCTCATTAGGGGAAACCAGAAAAGTACACATTAAAGATTTCCTACAGTCTCTAAGCTTTCCTTTTTCGAGGCTGAGAATAAATTTCACTACGCAATGAAAAACAACAATTCCAAGAAAGCCTCAAGCCTGATGAGACAGGCAGGACTAGGATGTTTGCGGCACATGCAGCCCCAAGCTCTTCACTACCTTACCCAGATTAGCTGTGAAGGTGACTGCTGTTGTGTCAAAAACACACTCCCCCTCCCCAAGATAACATTAGTGTCATGGATTGGGCCAGACTGGCCATTGAAAACGAATGGCAGATGTTCTCTGACTTCTCTCCCTTCAGAGAGTATCTCCCTTCAGGGAGTGGAGGAAGAGACAGACTTACAAGTTTAAAAGAAACTAAACTAATTTAATGAAATATTAAGAAAATAATTAAAAAGAAAATAATGAAATATATACAATATATACAAAACCATATCAAGCTCCCAGGACGACAATCGTGTCACCAGCAGGCACTGGGAAAGTCCCAGACTGTTTCATCTCAAACCAGGACAATTTGATAAAGGAGCCACTATTTAAAAAATCTGCCTGTCTCATTGTCCCAAATAAAAGTGGTGGAAGAAGAACCCTGACTATTGCAGCAGAAGTCAATAAAGCCCCACACTCATCACTGCCAACGGATCCAGCAGATCCAGAGGTGGCACCTGTGCTACATCCTTAAGGAGGCGACTGAAGAACGGTATCGGGGCAGACTCACTCTGCCACATCCAGAGCTGACAGTGAACTGAAAGAAACCAGTGAAGCCAGTAGTGTCCACATAAGCAGGCTGACTTTGTAAAGGTAACTCCTTTTACAGCTCTCAGTAAACAGGGAGACTTCACTGCACCTCTCCTATTTAGAATGGACCTGAAGACTGAACACTGTGGTTTGGAAATGCAAACAGAAAGCCAAAATGCAGAGAGGAAAGTTACTAAAAAGGCTCTTATACGCAACAAGGAAATGAAAAAGATTACAAAGAGTCAGCATCATGCTGATAAGGGTTCCCCATCTCTTTCAAAAGCAGCCTATTTTTATCTGTGATAAAACAGGGGCCAGATGTGAGTAACTCTGAACTGCCTCTACAATGTGTCACAGCACACTGTTAGGCAAACAGGAAAGTACTCTGCTTCCCTCTTCACTCCTCCACCACTCCCAGTATGAAAAAAGCCCAGCGATCAATAATAATAAGAAAATGCAGTCTTAAAACCTGATAGATAAATTGGAGTATCATTTTCACAGGTGAGGAAGCACTTCATGTGAATTAGTCATGCACTTCTAGGAGAAAAGTTGAGAGAGGAAATGGTATGAAAAAACAAGGGTTTGTATCTGTCACATCAAAAAGGAATGTCTTTTGGGAAAAAAAAGACATAGATCTGCAAGCACAGATCTGCAATTATGCTCTGACATATTTACAGTATCTCTGAATAACAATATAGAATCATAGACTCATTTAGGTTGGAAAAGACCTTTAAGATCATCAGAATGTTAATCAATTAACACGATAAATTTGCTTAGGGACTATGAAGTCTTTATGGTCACTTCCAGTAAACATATAGAATAAGAAGGAATTACACATATAAAGCAGAATCTACAGAAGCTTGTTAAACAAGTAAACATACTATGCAAAACACTCTTAAAAAAAGATAACACTGCTGCTCTGTCAGGTTCCTGACACCTTGCAAAGCACACAAACCAATGATGGCTACACAAAAGCTTTGAAAAAAACCCCAACATACATATAAAAAAGCATTTCTGACAATTTCTAAGCCCACAGACTGTCTGTCTACTTGAAGTCCGACTGTCATAGGTAGTGGCATTGACAGGAGGCCAGCTAAGCTCAGGCACATCAAGGGAAACACCTTATCACATCTGTTACGCGTTGATACCCTAGTCCCTTCCCTGTTGCATCCTTTCTCTCCTAAGCCCTTGAGAAACTAGCCTTAACCGTATCTCCAGACAAATCAGGAAGAATGACAGTAGCAATGGGGGAGGTAGATATTCTCAGCATTTATAAAGAGCAGCATAAAGGCCACCACTTACACTGTGTAACCACTCTTTTTAGCCCTACAACACCCATTGGCAAGGTTTATTGCTAAATGCTATACTCTGGCACATTTTCTGTTAACTGTTGCAGCACCACAGACCCAGAACACTGAGGGCTGGAGTCAGAAGTTCCCAGGGACAGAAGAAGAGGGCACTTGCTCTGCCTTTGCTTGTGCATCTCCTTGATGCCCCCTCCCACGAGCAGTACACCCAGAAACTGCCTTTCCTGTCAGGACTGCTGACTTTTCAATTCTTACTCTGACTGTTTTAGAGAGCACCAGGTTATTGCTTCTCCTCCTGAAGGGATTCTTGCTAAAAAGCATGCTCGTACCTCTAATTACCCATTTTCTTTATTAGGAAGTTATATAGACTGCATTACAGGTTATAGCTCGTGCCTCTCCAAAGACCTTCTGTGAGATACTTTGTCAAGAATATACTCTGTTTACCATTTGAAATACAGACCGTGCTGTTTCGATTCACAAGAGAGAAGCTGTCACTGAAAATTAATTCTGCTTTAAATAGGCTGGCTAGGGCTCCATCTGTAAGCAAAACTTAAAGGATCCTATGAAAACCTGCAGGAAAAATACCGCAAACACTAACCTGGAAAGTCTACAGATTTTTTAGGTTCCCCCCTTGCAAATTAAGCAGCTCCCATTCCCCCTTCCCTCACATGGACCTCCTCGTTAAGATCAAATGTTTAAATTTGTAGTGCAAAGAAATTACGTGGTCATTGTGTAAGACAACTAGTGGGAAAAACAATTTTTGGAGGGGTATTTGATCTTACAAGTGAGCAATGGCAGAACTGCAAGGAAGAAAAACAAATGAGCAGACGGAGAAGGCAACAAACCAGCAGTCAAGCCAGGAAGGAAAAGAATCTTTTTCCTGGTACCAGGTCATTCCCCTATTAGAAAAAAAAGGTTACAACTGAATTACCCATGCAGACCTGGCACAGACCAGCCACAAACACTCTGTACTTACCATTAGAGGCGTCCGTACACGAGATGCCTCCTTTGGTGCACATTTGTGACAGGCTGTTAGGCTACCTTCAATACACCCACGGTGGGGTATGAGGCAGGCTGCCTGCCTGGTACCTCTGCCTCATCAGTCAGGCTAACTCCTGAAGCGTAAAAGCTGGGAGGACAAATGACCAGTTCTCTAGAAAGTGAGTAACACAGCTAAACTTGCGCTAGCTCCTCTGCCATCACAGAAAAGACAACAGAACAAAAGCCCTCTAAATTCAACCACTTCCTTTGAATCAATCCCGGATGTACTCAAAATGCCAAACAAAGTAACAGAATGAGACACAGGGAAAGATGACATCAATATCAATTAAAAAAATGATTGCCTGTTACTAATGTGACGGAATTCACTGTATCACACATCCGAGAGTGATGACAGCTCATCTTTCATGTCAGGTCTGGTTTTGAACTGTGCTGAAACTACATTGCTCACTCAAGAACCAGGAGATGCACACCTACTAGCTCTCCCTGACTTCTTTGAAAATACGTGCGATACCACTACTACAGCTCTTAGGACAACCAACCTTAGCAATAACACCTCTCCCCCTTCCCCTTCTGCATCCCCACAAACTGTGTACCTCCTTTAAAATACGTGTGTTTATACATATATGCACCAAATTGCCAAATAACTTTTTTTTTTTTGCCCCCCTTCGTGAAAGTAAAATGTGAGAAAGAAGAAATCGGCCACTGGATACCAGTTCACACAGGTAAAACCCTGTGCAATATAGCCCAGGCTGGCAGCACCCCCTAGCATGTCTACAGCCCACCTGCTATTCCGTCCTTGGTCTGCCATAGGCGACAACCTAGTGATCTGTGGGGAAATGCAAATCTTCCCTCTCCTCAGGAACTCAGCTGCTGTTGGAATGCAGTTCGACTTGCTGAGGCAAAGGTCATTAACTCACCATGAAAACTGCATCTTAGTTATCTAACCACAACTCCCTAAATTGCTTTCTCCCGCTACAAATTGTCTTAATCTGTAAATTATGTTTTTAACTATCTGGGCTAGAGTCCCAAAGTCAGACCAGCAGTATGAAAATAAAACTGCTGAAGCATACTCTTTTAGCACAGACCAAAATGAGTAATTGCTACTCACAAAAAAGGAAAACAGTGATGTGGTAGGGTGCAAGCTGCTCGGGAAACATTGAACCTCAGTGCTTGTTAGTGTATTTATCTGAGAACATCACCATAATGCACTGTGTAAGTGCCAAGCATCCTCAAATGGCTTTGTGAACAGTAATCAATCTTTACAAGGACATTAGTTAACACTAACTCTTCAGATGTCAAACTTAACCTCTTGAAAGGTAGGCAGAAAATCAAGTTAATTAGACCACAGGCTTAACAAGAGAAGCTGTTTACACAACACGTTCCTAAGTGGCACATTCAGCTCATAAGCTACACTACTGGAGTTTTTTTCATTTCACTCACTAATACAAACTCAACTGTTTGATACTACAGCTGCCTGAGCATAGCTTTCAGATAGGTAAAACTACCGATACCAAAAGTTATGCTTTAGAAATGTTTAATTGGGCTGTAACAGCTCCCTACTTTATTTTATTGCTCTTCTTTATAGGCTGAAACATTAAACAAGCATTTTAGTTGTACCATTGTAAAAACAAACAAACAAAATCAAAACATTAAAACATTGTATATTAGTTTGGGAAACAGATCTCTTGCTTAAAAATATTTTAAAGAATGAAAACATTTTAAAATGAATTCCTGATCTATATCCTAAGGCATTTACACTGTATATTAACAGAAGTGATTCATTATAACCGCAAACCTTTTAGAATACAAAGAAGCTTAGAGAATCACCTCGTGACGCCCTTGAGCATAAATGAAGTGAACACGTGGGAGACTAGGAGAGAAAAGAGGCCCCAAAAACACATTAAGACTTATCGAGGTCACATCTTTGTAAACTATCAGAATCAGGACAATAAGGAGGAAATTTGGTCTAAACTATAATGTCTCTGGTGTTAATAACTGCACAGTATTCCCTTGTAGCTTGTTCCATTCTTATCTAGTCTCTAGCTTTGTTGTTGTCATTGTTATTTGATATACATTTTCTCTTTTGTATTGTAAATCCATTATTTGTTCAGTCCTTGTTGACTGCGAGAACTGAATAAAGTAATTTTTACATCATGCCTTGAGGTTCCTGAAGACAGTTATATCTTTTCTATCACTTTATTCCACCCTGACCATGAGCAATTGTCTTAATTTCTCCTTGAGGGTCTTATTTTCCCAAGTGTATTATCACTCACTCCAGAAATAGGTCTGTATGCATAAGGATCACGCAATAGCAACCTCCGAACATGAAAATAATGACTTCTCAGGAAAAAAAAGAAAAGGCAGGCAAAAACCTTCACCTGAAATTTCTCTGTTGGACTATGGCTGTATTTGAAAAAGCAGCTAAGCTAACCGGCTTAGAAATTCTCTCCTATTATTCCTATTGCAGACACTTAGCAATTTCAGACAGGAAAAATGAAAGTCATCTCAGGCAAGATCTCTCTTTGCTTCTGCAACTCAGTTTAAAATTAGTTCTCAAAATTTAGGATTGTTGCTTGGCTGTTTTTTTACAAAGCATTATCCCAGCCATGTTTTAAGAGACATTGCATAGGGCCAAGTGTCCTAGCCTTGCTTTTGTTAAAATTAACTCGTTCATAACACAAGCTAAACAATATAAATTCATCTGAATAAAAACCATGCCCTCAGAAAGCATTCTTCAATTCTCTCCTGACTGAATCTGATCACCTCTGACACCTGTGTGTACAGGTTATTTACATCTGTTTTAAAATTGTAAAGTAATACATCTGGAAAAGGAAAGTGTTTTCCACTCTACCATGACAAGTTACAGAAATAATATTTCCAAACAAACCAACAAGAAAAAAAAATGATATTTCAAATGCCTTTTTTGAGAAATAGCTAAATTTCTCCATCACCAGTAGGGCAGATTAGAAACGTTGGTTTCAAAATCACTAAGGCAAAAGAAGCACTGCATTGGCTTTATGAGAAAAATAAACGTCAACCCCTTCCCATTTAAACTTGAGAAAAGTAACAGGAATTTTTCTTACGGTAGATTAAAATTCGGCAGCAAGAAATTTTCCCCAGCAATTATTTAAAGAGAGTCTGAATTCTAAACCTCTGTGGTTTTGGGTGTATTTTTTCCTAAAAAAAACCAAACCAAACCAAACCAAACCCCAAAACCTGAATCCCAACCTGGCTGACTATTCAGAAGTCTCTGTTGAGCCCAGACTGGCACAGACTTAGAAGATGGCCCTCATGGACCTGCCTGTGGGACAACGACCGCTCCTGTTTTCACAACAGCCTGTGCTAAAACTGAACCAAAACGACCTCAGTCAGCAGATGAGCTCAAACTGGAACCGATCCAAGATGGACTCAACTGATTTCTCCTTGTGTTACCTATTTATTAATTTATTTCAGAGAAAGTCAGCACCTCCTCACACAATATGAGGGGCTTCACAGTTCTTTTGTAGATTTAACAGGAAGCTAAAGCTTACAGGCTTCCTTTTTTCCTGCTCATGCCTGAAAGACATAAGGGAAACTTCTTTGACAGTAAAATCAGCACAGTTGGGGTTTTTAAGATGTAAATTCAAACTAACAGAGGGTTTTGACAGCACAAGTGGGAGCCCAGCTGAAGCTGTACTCCCTCGCTGTGCTCCAGCGCGGGTCCAAACCTACTGACTCTGCTGCCCAAGCGGAGGAGGGATCTCTGCCACCTCCCAGAAGACACTGACCACTGGAGACACCTGGGCTGGGACATAAAGCCACACGGGTGACGGTGGGTCCCTGCACTGTACCCCCACCATGGCATCTGGCCTGGCACCCCCTGGGCCCGGAGCTCAGGCAGCAACGGACCTTGCTCCTGTCCCGCTGACAGTTCAGCCCCCAGATGACGCTTTTGGCGTTTAAACATGTAAATGGCCACAGTTCCTTCGTGCTTTCATAGAGACTTTAAGTCATAAAGATGCTTTTCACAGCTATCCATGTGAAAGTACCCCAATTATGTGCCAAACATACTTCCAAAAAGTCTGCAAGGGAATCTGCTTTATATTAAACATCCCCCTTTTGAAGTGATGCCCCTTCCTCCATCGTAAACTGCACTTCCTTCTCCATCTCAGGAGGTCTTGCCCCTCTGTTCTACACATGGCCTTGCAAGTAAGGCAGATTTTTTAATAAATTGGTTATGTACAGAGACTATGAAAGCAAACACAAGTCTTATGCTCAAAAAAGAGAGGAGGGAAAGGTAAAATTGGCTATTGTCAGGGCCGTTCTCAATAGCAGGCAAAGTTTCAGAACAAATTTTGAAGGAAAGTAAGTAAAAACATACTGAGGTAAATAGAGACTGGAATAAATATTGCACAGGTGTACCAAGAAGGGACCAAGTCTGATTCATCTAATCTTCCTTGACAAAATAACTATTGTTTCTCATGGGTGAAATGTGGTGGACTTTATCTGCACAGCAGACAGATTAGTTCTCCTGCATCTGACTTGTTTTAAGAAAAATATCTTGATATAACATTGTGCACCAGACAGAAAATCAGTAATTCATCTGGAGAAAATAGGATTTGATACAAGAATTGGTGAGGTGGGTGAGATGCTGACCACATATGGAAGTGATAAAAAGGAAAGGGAAGCTATCAAGCTAAGAGTAGTACTACTCAAATTTCTTGAAAGTCAGTCTCGGGCTCTGGATTTTCATTAAAGACGTTGGCACAAAATCTAGAAGTACCTCCACAAAATTTGCTGGAGCCCAAAGGTGGTGGCACTGCTGATGGTATGCTAAGGGAAGATCAGAGTGTCATAAAGGAAGGATTTTGCGACCCAGAGAATTCAGGATGGTATGACACAGAATAGTGGGAAAGATTTTGAGTAATAAAAAGGATTTCTGCTCTAACCTGAGACTCACCAGCTACAAAAAAACAGCAGAGAAAAAGACACCTTGTATGCAGAGCTGTCACTGTGACAAAAGTCCCAAGAAAAGCAACACTAATCCTAAAATCAGTGAGAAATTTCTAGCACAGGTAGTGAAGTTACCAAAACCACAATACAAGGCACTGGTAGTACACAAACTGCAGTAATGCCTGCAATGCTGGTCACAAATATGCAAGATACGGGACTTCAGTGAGAACAAAGTGCAAGGAAGGAAAGGGTCCTAAAATGGTCAGTGAATGGAGAATGGTATTGGAATAGACTGAATGACTATGCTGATTTAGTCCTGCAGGATGAAGGCTGAAATGCAGTAATATAAATACATGGTGGAGAGGCAAGAAACAGAAAGAAAAGATCAATTAAATAAAGAACAAAGTTGGCACAAAGATAAATAGGTTTAAAATAATTCTGAATATATCCAGGCTGGAAATTAAAAGGTTTCCAACCCTCACACACATGACAAGAGCAGTAATTAGTACAAGGATGTAGTTCAATAAATCCATGAACGGGAATATATGATGTGGCTACTTGCAACGATCTGGTTCTAACCCTTTATTTTCAGTTCTGCAGTAATGTTGTTTTCTGCATTTACATCATTAAGCCTAGGCAAGCTACGCTTTAGTGACTGGCTATTATGAAACTGCTGCATTAAATTTTTCTACCTTAATCTGACTCATGTTCATTTCCTGAACATACAGTAAGAAAATTTACTGACCATGCAGAAATAAACAGAAAAATTCTATCTTTCAAGAAACAGAAGTTACTAATTTTGCACAATGCCAGAAATCCTTTCTACTTAAAACTCTGTAATTCTTTACTGGAAACTAAACTGCACTAATGATGGTGTTACATCATCAGTCAGAGCAAGCATTAGAGAACTCGGGGACAATTCAAAATATTTCAACAATCATTATGCCATGGCTGTCTTAATGAATGATAAAGGCTTACACTTATAAATGCACAAAATGAAAAAGTAAACTAAGGAATGTGCCCTGCACTCTTACAACCACTCTTTCCAACAGTTTCATAACTATTACAAATACTGTATTTTTACCTTTTCTTCTTTCCCAGTTTCAGCTACTCTCCTCCCAGGCTCATCTTTGAACTGCCAATATGTAAAGATTTCCTATTTTTAGAAATCTATGTTGTGCTCTCAGCCAAAGTAGCTGGAATTTCAGGTAAACACTAAAATACCCTTTAGCCTTTTGCAACAAAGCCCACACCTCCTCTACAATGCCACTACCGTAGAGATGGACCAAAAATAGCACCATGTTCAGTAAGTTTTGCTCATCAGCTACGGACTAGGATATATCAACTGGGACGGAACTGATCCAAGCTCTTTCCGCTACCACAAGAATCATGCCACACAACTCAGTTTCCTTGAGTATACAATAGGGTTAATATTTCCATTCTTCCTCTGAGAGTGAGCATTGAGATGCTCTAATACACATTACTTTTCATGATAAATCTACCAGTATGTTTGAAACAACTTTGCCCTGGGCACCCATAATTCATTTCAGCCTTGACAGGAGGAAGAACACTCAGCTATTCTAACAAACAGGCTTTCCATCGCTCCAGCGAGATGGAGCAAAAGTCAACTCCACCTTCGCCTCCCATCAATAGAAAAGGAACAGGCTTTAGAAATGAGGCACGATGGTTTTTATTGTTAAATAGATTACTCAGTATTACTGAATAGATGACTGAGATTTTCCTATTAAAGAGATTACCTCTGTGATAAATCACCGCAGAAAGGCTTCATAGTCACCTCTCATTTAAATACCAGATTTTGGAAGTCGATGTTTTATTTTTTAAAGTAAATCTCTAAATTACATAAATGCAGGGAAATGTTAACCCCAGCCATGCACCGCATAATGATGGACGCTGCCATATCTAGGGCTGAATCTACCAGGAATCAGATTCTATAATTGTGCTGTGAATATATTGTTCACCGCCTAAAACCTTCACCTTCCCCCTGCCAAACATCGTTGCTGCTAAGGGTCATTACAGGTCTCCAACTGCCCTCACACTCTTGTCAACCTAAGCTGGGAGTTACCCAAATTTCACCTTATGGAAAGTAGCCTTATGGAAAGCCAGAAACGGGAAACTTGTGGTTGGTTTTGTTTTTTTTTTTTTTTTAAACAGAGCACAAAAGAACACCTGCTTAATCTAAACACTTCTAGAAGAGCTACAAGGTGAGCAATCTAACTCTGATCCAGAGGCAGAACTAAGCGGAATAGTCCAATGCATGCCTATGTGATAAATCTCCCTATTTTATTATACACCCACATCCTTGTGAGAAGTATTTTAGCTAGGATAAAAAAACAAAACAAAACAAAAAACAACTAAGAAACAAAACTCCAAACTATTTACATCATAAGAGAAGTTTATTTATTGGTTTGAAATACCCTCTAGGCAATTTTTTATTATGAATGGTTCTGATCCCCATTTTGCATGAGTCATGGCAGAGATGTTCTATTAGTATGCCTGCAATTCGGTACACTTTGTTGATAAGAATGAGCCAGGCATTAATGACTCAAGCTTCACCATTATGACACAAAATAATGAATGTGTGTGCGTGCCTTTCTCATTATTGACTTCTCGAAATGGTATCTTCCAACCTGCACTAATAGAGCTGTCAGAGGTCTTAATATGTAAGCAGATGAAGAGCTGTGGGACAATTGTATTAGACCAAGTGGTATTTGTCAGAGATTAACAATCAACTTCCAGGCTTAAGGAAGAAGCTGCGTTTTCTTTCTGTTTCTGATACAATCAGAAAAATGTGGCCAGCTTTTTGCTAAAAGCTTGTCTTACTATTTTGTAAAAACTTTTTTCCCCATTGTATCCGTTGGTCTAAAAAAATCTGTGTCTCCTAACAAACTTTGCCTCTTTAAGAGTAACATCTATAAAGTAGCATCTTACCCATGAGGAATATTGTAAAACCAAATAGCTGTCAATATCCTGGAATTAGATCTTCCTGGACTTCACTGAGAGGAGCTAGAGTCTCTTCAGAGAGAGGTGGAGAACTGGCTGTGCTTGACCTTTCTTCATTTTTTTCTATTTCCAAATAGATGCGCATAACCAAGTATTACAGAATCACAGAATCATCCAGGTTGGAAGGAACTTTTAAGATTATTAAGTCCACCTATCAACCTAAGACTGCCAAAACTACCACTAAACCATGTCCCTAAGCACCACGTCTACCCGTCTTTTAAATACCTCAAGGGATGGTGACCTCACCACTTCCCTGGGAAGCCTGTTCCAATGCTTGATAACCCTTTCGATGAAGAAATTTTTCCTAATAATCCAATCTAAACCTCCCTGGGCATAACTTCAGTCCATTTCCTCTCGTCCTGTCACTCGTTACTTGGGAGAAGAGACTGACCCCCACCTCACTACAACCTCCTTTCAGGTAGTTGCAGAGAGCAATAAGGTCTCCCCTGAGCCTCCTATTGTTCAAAATCTAAATATTTACTTAGTTGTATTGATCCTATCAGGATGCCTAGAGAAGGACAGCGAGCCCTCAAAGGACTTACAAAGTTCAAGGGTGGCAAGAGGTCCCTCCCCAAAAACGACATAGAGGTCACACAATTGAAAACAAACTGCAAAAAGCCCCAGAACGCAAACTTCCTGCCAGACCACGACAGCTCCCTTTCAATGAGATTAAACAAAATTGAAGCAGGGATGCAGAAATTAATGATAATCTCTATTCCCAAAGAACAGCAGTAATAATCTATTCATAATACCAGAAGACATAGGTAAAAGCACAGGAATTTGCAGTGACCCTTATTTCCACAACAAATCAGGCCTCGCCATCACTGCTTCTTTAGACACTGGATCTCCACTGCACTGTGCCCATTTCCAGAGGAGGGACCCACCAGCAGGGTTCCTGACGCTCATCCCAAGCCTCTGTGCTTGGCCTGGAACCTGCTTCTTTCCTGAGAGGTTATAGTGATTACATTTTAGCACAAACATCACCTAAGGCCAAGCGCAGAAGAACTCACAGGCTCTTGAATCACATTAGTACTGGTACTGGAAATTCTGCAAGTGCTCTGAAGGCACCAAACAAGTAACAGGTAATGTTTTGTGACAGTTGTGGTACCCATCACGTCCAAAATAAAAAGTCTTTCAGTTACATGCGGAAAAATCTCCATGAGATCTTACACGTGCAGAGGAGGTAGCTAGCTGGTCTGGTTGAAAAGTGCAGCGCTGGCACAATGAGGGGTGTTTTTTGTTAAAGTAACCCAGGTACTTCCCAAACCATGTGAGAGGTAATTTGGGGCTTAGCCACTACTAACAAGCACAAGATTCAAGAGGAAAAAATCCCAGCGAGTCTGGAGTACACATTTTGTGGCATGAATTCAGTGGGGGAGGACAGGGGAAGTAGTTGGAGGGAGGTGGGGGGTGTGTGTGTTTGGTTGGCTTTTCTTTTTAAACTTTCTTCCTCTGCTTTAGAAAATAGTGATTTGCGTGTTTACTGGATACAAGCCATTTTTATGAGTCAAGCTCTCCTGCTTAAGAAATTGAAAAAAAATATTATAATGCTCTTCTAGCAGGAACAATAGAATTATTCACAGAAAAAGTAGAGTATTGCTTGACACAGCAGAAAGAGACACCACATGGCACATAGGATCATTTGTGGTCAGGAACCCGAAATGTCAAAATAAATAACTTTAAAGATGAAACGATGCAAGGCAAAGGGAAGGTGAGAAATACTTTCTCCAGTTCTACTAGCATTAGTATAGCTCAAGATAGAGTATATATCCTGCAAACGTTTCCAGAGGAAATTTCTTCTAATTAATTTGAAGAACTACTATCTGAAGCCAGAGAGTATTCGTGTAAAAAGTATTCACGTAAAAACTTTGTTCTTGTACATATATTCAAACCAACAAGTATCAAGAAGTCTTTGGCAACAGTGGTTGAAGAACAGGATTAATACATTGCTTTATGTACTGGCTTTTTCCCTCTCTGTATATTCAGTTTTGATTAAGTATCTTGTAAAGTCCAAAGAAGATGAAGCACTCTTGCACAGACAGCAGTCACATATTTTGAGCCTTGCATTTATTACAGTACTTCTGGAGGTCTTTCTTAAACGTGTGTGACTAATTGCAGCAATCCAAGTCAAATTATACAGGCTTAGGTTTTGGATTCACTTATTCATGGAGGAAAAAGTTGCGCTAAAATTGATGCAAGGGAAGTTCCATGATCTGGTCTGCAGAGAAAGGATGAAATTATATACAGAAAAATCTTCCAAAGCAAAACTCAGTAAGTGGTATCTTAATTAACACATGAAAGATTAAAGAATAACTTCGGAGAATACTCCAGTTTATGACCTGAGCAGAATTGGTCAGGATGCTATTTTCGGGGGAAGAATTACTTAAGTTTACTTTTTAGTTTTCCATGAATTATTTCTTCTATTAAAAAAAATGAAAATTGATCTAATTATCCTTATTTTT
The DNA here is from genome assembly GCA_013398815.1 of Ibidorhyncha struthersii. Classification (NCBI taxonomy): domain Eukaryota; kingdom Metazoa; phylum Chordata; class Aves; order Charadriiformes; family Charadriidae; genus Ibidorhyncha; species Ibidorhyncha struthersii. Next base: position 525,232 of record VZSZ01003607.1, read on the forward strand.
CAAAGCTTTTCACAATTTTTTAGATCCTTTTGGGTGGGGAGAGTCGGATAAGCAAAGCAGATTTCCCTGAACAAAATATCACCTAGCCCTTTTTATTGGTCCACATAACATATATATGGTGGCAAACTTTTGTTGTGAAATGGTTAAATATGAATAATACAACAATACTTCAGTTAAAATATTTGGGGAGGGGGAGGAGGAAGCTTGTTTTCATGGAATAAAAGCATGCAAACCAAATATTTTTAATTGCTTGTAATTATCAAATTACCATCTGCTTAAGACTACACATATCAATGTTGCTGGGTTGGGTTTTTTATTTGCTTGTTGTTCTTTTGCTTGGGTTTTTGGGTGGGTTTTTTTGGGGGGGTTGGGTGTTTTTTTTAAACAGGCAAAGGGCAGACTTTCTTCTGGAAAAGGAAGGTTGATATGATGGGAGGGAGCATCAAAAGAGCGCAACAGCACTCAGTGATGAAATAAAGTATGTGAGAAGTCTCTGACTGCTTTATGTAACTGACCTTGCTTGTGTCTGAGAGGACGACAAAAATACAAAAGTTGATAAGGGTAATTTGTCAATATGTAGCCATAGGCTTGAGCTGTGTGAAGAACTTATTTATCACCAGTTGACTTGGCCTAGACACCTTTCAAAAGTATGCCTTCCATATAAAAAAAAAAAAACCAAAACAAAACTACCCAACAAAACCAAACCCTCCCTATATTCAGAATCTATCGTAAACATGTAAGTGGGAGACCTGCTCTCTAGATCTCATTTCCAGAAGGTGTAATCCTCCCAGGAAAAGGCCTGTTGCACTTCATATCTCCTTTAAAGGTTGAACCGCCTTCTGAGGGATTGCATCTCAAGAGGGCAGGTCTTTGAAATCTAAATAGGGTTCAACTGGTACCTCACCATCAAAGGAGAGTGCCTGGCACATCAGTTCTTCCAGACAAGCCAGATTTTACTTTAGCCAGTGTTGCTCAGTCTTATTGCTGTATTTGCAGGAGCTCTCATCAAGTATTTTTGCGGTTCAGATTTACAAGGGTGTCGCATTCCTGTGTCCCTGCATCGATAATTCTCTATGTATGCAAGTCAGGCTGAACTCTACACTTTCCCCAAGGGAATCCACACTTTCCTCTGCATTGCCCTGAATGAAAGGGTGAAATCTCACCTTTTCTGTTCCACTACATAGAAACAGAAGCAAAAAAGGAGGAAGTTCCAGAAGCACAAGCATTTCCTGCAATCAAGTGTTCAGATACATTTTCTTTTTCCTAGAAACTTTAAACTTCTCATAATAAAAATTGTACATTTTATAGGTGGCATTACATGGTTGGCTATAATACAGAGCAGGTATAAACCAACTGAAGTAATCAATAATGTTATACTGAGCAACTCAATAATGTTATAGCAAGCGACTGTCACTCTATTGCACCAACATCTATCAGATAAAATAATTGATAGTGCCTCAGTCAATTGATATAAGGGAAATAAAGTCATTATATGCTGGTACAGTACCAAAGGATCAATATCTCCTTCAAACACCAACATCGCTGCCTAGCTTTGACATTAATTACCCACAAATGCCTCCACATTGATATGCCAGTAGGAGACCGTTATCCTATGACAGCATTTAATAACTCCAGCATTCTCCATTAACCCTAACTGTGCTGACCCTACCTCTCCTGACAGCCTCCACCTCAGAACATCTCTCAGTTCCATCCCTTCCCACACAAAGGACTTGCAGTCACATTTGCATCTCACGCACTTCCCTATTCACCTTCTTTTTTTGATGAAAACTATGTCTGTTGGACCTAGAGACTCATGAAATTGAGAGCTCATAAACAGGGTGTATGGTGAATGCCAGGAATTCCACTGGGTCAAGTTTCCTGCCTTCACGTGCACTTTGTATGTACCAGGGAGTCATTCGTGTCACCTACTCTCCATTTCACACAATAAATACCAGCAGCACTTTTTGGCCTGTGACAGCAGTGCCATTAAACTTTCACCCTAGGCGCAAAATAAAAAAGCCAGTAACGTAAGAGAAATAAGCCTTGTGGAATATATTATTTAGTTTTCCAGTGAACAGCAGGATCCATGAGAATTGTCTTTGTGTGAATTTAGGTCTCCATTTAAATGCCCGAGATCCCACAGCGATCTGCTGATGTCTAATAAAGTGCGAGATCACTGCAAAGAAGTTCCTCACAGTGAAGAAACGTACCGTATTCAGAAAGCTATTTTCTCTAAATTTTTCCATACTTCATACCTCCCATGTTAAATTGGGTTGAAATCAACTCATATGTCCAAATTATTGGGAAGGCCAGGTACACATAGACAATCTGATCACAACTGGTTTATTTTCTTAAGAAAATAGACTGAAAATAACAAAAAAAACCCTTTGTAAGTGTGGAATAAAATTTAAAAATGGGAACTCAAAAGGCTGAAATATGAAAAGGCAAAAAATCTGAAGAGAAAACAAATCCTAATGCCAACACAAAGAATTATATTCAAAAATCATGGAGTTAAAGCAGCCTCCTATCTTAAAGCAAACAAAACAAGTAGCATGAGACATGAGTTTGTGTTGAATATCTAAAATATCACCACATGGAGTGAAGTTGATTATGATATGCCAACGAAGCCAACTCAGTTGATGAAAATCATCGATCTTGGAGTTGTTTCTATGGGCTGTCAAAGAGAAGCTGGTAAATGCAATGACACCAACGAATACCCACAATGAAAAACAGTAGAAACGTACTTTCTCTGCAGAAAACAACTGCCCCATACTCTGGTTGCTTTCTTCATCTACAATAATCTTACTTTTCTGCATGCTGATGCCCTCACAGTTCATGCCACCTCCTATCCTACACCTTCCGTAAGGCAGTGTCTCTTTACTCTGAAAAGCAAAGGTTATTTTTAACTTTGAGATGGCAGAGAAAGCTACCATTCTGATAGGTAAAACCAGAGATTATTTGATATATATGCTCACTGAGCTATTAAAACACATCCTGCATAGTTGGGAGTCCCCAGACTGTAATTATTTTTAAAATTTCATAATCTGCTTAAAATACAGTAAAACCAAGATATTAAAGCATGATATAAAAACTGCTTCTTTAAACCTTACATTGGTTAATTGCAAATAAGCTTCTTCAATAGACTAATGGAAGAAAGCAACTCAGTGTGTTGCGGGTTATTCCCTGGATTTAGTATCAGCAGGCCATTCTTTTAACAGACATACAGGAAAGAGAAGTGTGCCTGTTTTTCCTTCGGACATAAGACGACACATCCAGAAACACAAGAGTACGAAGACTGCAATCTCCACTGAGACAATGGAAGAACTCTACATGCAAATTCAAACAAGGAAACTGTATTTTGCACTATTAAATAGGGCCGTCCTCTGCGTGATTGAGATATCCCATCCCAGACATCTCAGAGACAAACACTACAAACCCTAAAGCAGGCAAGTAGTTCTTTAGTTTTCCAGGACCGCAGCAACTGAAAGCCTGTATGGCACCTCTTTTCCCAAGCCTGTAAAACAAACCCCTGCAGTTTCTGTGACATTTGTTTTCCTTTGTCATATATGGGACAACACAAAACAGACCTCAAGGAACATTTCATATACCACTGTTTTAAAAGATAGCTTATATGCTGTAATGTTCAGCCAAGTTGCTTTTAAAGTATTCATTGTATTTGTCCAGAATTCCAGTTTGAGCCTTTCCAGCGCCTTGGGTTGTAGCTTGAATCTCACTTTATTGCTGTGTGCTGTAAGATCATTAGATACACATTTGGCCTTTGATTTACTCAGACCCACATACCAAAAAAGAGAAGGATCAATTCATTAAAATGCATACAAGTTGCACAGAACCCCAAATACATTACTAACACCCTACTCAGACCTTCTATATTTGTATCCCACTACCTACAAATTTAAACAATCGGTTGCTGGCTTAATTTTCATTTCTCATAAGCGACAATTAAAACCGCAACATAATTTGGGAGCAGCTCTAAAATGTCTGAGCTGACTCATTTGAACAAGCCTGAAAAAGACGTGAACCACTTCTTTCATAAATATTTTAAAATAGTAACCGTTATTTGGCAAAAGGTTAACACACAAAAACACTTATCAAAAGCAGGCTGCATCCATCCATGCTTCTCTGTCAGAAGTATAAGCATTGAACTACAAATTTAATGAAGGCAGAAGTTCAATGAACTGATATGCTTGCCTAGTACACTGATTATATTCATCCCTCGATTGCTATTTCAAATCTTGCTTAGATACAGTATTCAGAGCTGGGCATGCAGGTTTCTGCACCACTTGCCCAACGCAAATCCCCCAGCATTTGTAGGAAACACGAGCTGTGTCTTTACATTCTACACTGTATCTACATTCACGCACTTCTCTCTCCACTTCTGCTTGCATGCAAATGGCCATAGTGTCTGATGCACGGCATTATGGATTTTACAGTTGGACTTGATGATCTTAAAGGTCTTTTCCAACCTAAATGATTCTATGACTACAGGAAAGATGCCAAATTTTGGTAGCTCCAGGTTATATGGGGAAATAATGAAGGATTACGTTTCAAAGTTCGTATTCTTAAACAAGTACTTTCCTTTGAGCCCTCACGGTTTTCTCCTGAAGTCTCCATTTGGGGCACTGCAGTGTCATTCTGACTGTGCTGGAGTCCACATGAGACTCCCTGACTCCTGGAGTCCATATGTTGCTGCTCTACAGAGAAGAATTTCTGACCCAACATGTGTATTCCCACAGTGGCCAGAGAGCAGTGCTCTGACTTTGCAGTCACGAAGAGGCTGTACAGGACAGTTAAGCTCTACATCACCTTTCCTGCATATGATGTATATGCTGCATTGATTCTTTTCCCATTAAGTGTTAAAGATTGCCCTGAGCATCCTTTTCTGTCCGCATCACTCCCCATTTTAGGCCATGATGAAGACAACACCCAATGGGTCTGCTGTGCGTCTGTCATCAGGCACACTTACAAGTGGCAGAGCCTGGCCTGTAGTGGTTTAAGAGAAATTTTATTTTGTTCACTTCTTTTTGTTCCCTTAAAACTTAAGATTTAACATAATAAAGCAGAAGGGCATTTGTTGGTGCCAGTAGTGAGCTCTAAAGACCAAAACAAAACAGCCAGCTTCTCTTAAGTTATCTTGATCCTTGTACTAAATGAATTAGTAAAACAAGTGATTAAATTATGTGTGTAATATATGAACATAATAGAAGATATATTGAAGAGTAACAGACATGCAATTTGATAATAACATATTATGCTCTGTCAAGTTCTCCTACGAAACCTAAGACAAAGTCAACTAACTGAAGACAAATTTAACGATGCAGCCCACAGGACTATCTTCCAAGTGAGTACAGAATACCCATGAGCTCATGGCCTGTTTCTCAACAACGACAAGTAATTATCCCTGATGTAATGTTGCCTCTTAAAAGCACTTGTAATAAGAAGAGAGCAAACTCAAGTGGCCTGTGATTTCATTGGAACTGAGGGTTACATTAGTCACCATTTTCCTCTACATTTTATAAACTATCTGGAGAACCACTAGATTTGTAACCATTTTTCCCCTAATTATGGATTCACAGACAATTTTGCACGTCCTTGACTGTCACCCCTGCACAACAAAAATGAATCAGATTCCCTAGATAAGACTTTGATCATTAGGCATTAATGAGAGAGGTGCAATTTTAAGGGTCCCTCCACCTGAGCTTACTGTGCCTAGTTACTGAGTGGATGGCTCTAGCCTGGCTACTAAGGCAATTTGCCTCTGCTTGAGCAAGTTCAGGTCTAGTTGCACATGTCCAGACAGACCATGTCTTCATGCAAAGCAGAGGGCATACTGCAGTGACAACTTTAACAGCTTAAGAGCAGCATTTTCCTGGAATCTTAGTGAAGATAGAAGTAGCCATACAAGAGAATGGAAAGAAAAAAAAACAAAAACCAAACACAAACACACTTGAAGAATACCAGTGGATTCAAGTGTTTAACTTCAGTGTCTGATTTGCACCTGCATTTTTTCAGTGCTTACTAAAGCAGTCCTCCTAAAATAATTGTGTGTGGCTTCCCCTACGTTCAAATGAAAAAGTGAACTAATGCTTTTGTTTCCTGAAGGGGCACGTGTGTCTGCCTCAGCTAAGAGCCTGAGGTAACGAAGCAGAAATTCTCCCTGAAGGCCTTTCAAAGAACCTGAGTGCTCTATTTAGGTTATAATAGCAATTAGAGGTTGATGAAGCAATTGGAAGGTGACGTTTGGTGACGTTTAGGTGTCAGGCAAGTGCCTAAACTTGGCATATTGTAGATAACTGTTTTACAAACTTTACAACTTTCAAAAATGTAAGCTAGCATTGAATTAGGAAAAGAGACTCTAATCCTGCTTTTGCTTAAGAAACAGTCCTCCTGAACTCAGCTGGACAATGAGGCAAGGTGCCTTTGCAGACCCAGCGCTCTTAAGTTTCTTTTAGCAGAGCAGATTAGAAGAGACACTTTTCACACTCATACCAGAAAGCAAACACAGCAGCTTCAGGGAATTTGGCTTCCCTAACTAGTTAGGATAGTTCTTGCATCACAAAAAACAACCTCTATAAGAAAAGGAGATGAAATTAAGCACAAACCAGCTAAATTTTTTTAACATACAGGAAAAAAAATCCCTCCTTTCATGCCTTTAACAATGCAGTGTATTTGCAATTGTTTCATCTCATTTCAGCTGCAGACTAAAGTAAATTATTCAGGATAGTATCACCAGACAGAGAGTCATTATTCAGTTCTTTTTCTTGCAAGATGTCTCCAAAGAAATAAATAGTATTCCAAACACACTCACGAAGTGTAGCCAAACAAATAATTTTCATAACAATTCATAGTTTTATTTCCAAATCCTCCTCTTATCTCGCCACTGAGCTTGATTAACCCATGGGAAAGGCAAAAAACATAAGCAGAACATGCCCTTTTATTTTTTTTCCATCCTTCCTCACAGCTGTGAATCTTGCTGGGGCTCAAAAGAAACCCAACTCCCCAGTCTAGCTTGAGATACTTGTGGTCTTTCAATAACCTGTGCCATAGCTCGTTCACACAGCTAGATGATCATGGTTTACTCTCACCAAATTACCCTATCTTTAAATAATTATTTATTAGACTCCATCTTGTAGGCTTTTGCTTACTGAAGTGTTTCTTTTTTTGTCTTCTGTTATTTAAGGAAGAGGGAGGGAAGAGAAAAAACTCCATAATTCAAGGCAAAAATCTAATATAAGATCCCAAACACATCTCTAATCTTTTGCACAGAGCCTCCCTTCTCAGGGACCCTCAGGGAGTCAAGTGTTCTGAGTGAGAACTGCTTTTAACTCTAGTTACCAAAGACACATTTCCTCTGATCGACATCACATCTAGACTCTAACGCTACTTTTCTTCTACCACCCCGGCTCAGTTGTGCCTGTCAGACCTGGGTCAAGTATGGCAGAGCCCACCTAAAGTTGCCTGGCGCAGAGACAGGGCACTTCCACGAAGTCTTTGCTGATGGAACCCTGTGTGATCCCTGTATGTTGACTGTCCTTTAAGAATCAATAGAAGTGAGGGAGGTCCACGATACCTTTTTATTCTAATACCAATGCCTCTGTGCCAATACTGCAATAAAACCAGGCTTCCAGGAGCAGAGAAAAGCAACTGTGACCGCTCTCCACTGTGCATCTACATAAAGTCATAATGTGATCCATTAAGACTTTAGCAATACCGGCTGTCTTAAGAGGTTATTGCCCAGATATTATTAGCAGCTCTATTACAGTCAGCTGTGACGTACAAGATCACAGTAACAATACTGACCTCTTCTTAAATAACGCTTTGAAATGTAATTATGTAAAATACTGTATGTAATGCTACAGTAGTAATAACAATGACCATTATTATACTAATATACTATAGTCCTGTTTATAGTAACTTGATTTATCCATCCTAAGAAAAAGAATTGCATGAAACTAGAAAGTTTCACACAAAAAATTATCCAGATTTTAACTGGGAAATAAATTACACCCTTGAACATATTCAACCAATATAGATATTCACCACAAAACCACCAACTGTGAAGAAACATCATTCATCACTTCAAAGACCCACTGACATCAGAGCTGAAAGGAAGACATGGGCTCCAGTTGTTTGGGATGGTGACTACGTGCCATCAATCCATATGTAACATGAAACAGAACTTTCTGCAGCCCAGGAACCAGATGACATGGGCTGACACCATTCTGTAATGTGTACAACTACAGTCTCGAGCATTTACGATGACAACAGTCAGTCCTCTCCATAGGCTGCTAAGCTTTACTTCAATGACGCCAGCCAGCTTTGTACCCACACTCAGCCTCATCTTCCTTGGCAGTAACAATTCATAGGACACTGGGAGAGTTACTGCCCTGGCCCTGAGTTACTCTGGAGTAACTGGGTTAGATGGAGTTAAGGTATGTCTTACTAAAAGCCCTAATAAAAACAAACAAACAAAAAAAAACCAAAAAAAAAACACCCAAAAACAAACAAAAAAAACCCACCCAAAAGCTCCACTGACTAATAACCTGAAAGATTACATATCAAACGTTAAAGGCTTCCAAACAGGTAGAAATGATAGGCCTTATTACAAGAACATTTAAACAACCATAACCTTCATTGCACCTCTTATAAATGTGCCTCAATTCAGCGAAAGCTGGACTAGAAGCAGGTCCCCAGCCACCAAGAATTAATTTTAAAAAATCTTTTGCAACACCTGCCTCAGCAACATCTGGCTCCTGCCACCAAGTGCCAATTCCAGGCTGGCTATAATGCTGCCAATTAGAAGTCACGCACCGAAAAATTAAGTTTCATTAGTGGAATGGAATTTGTGAGCTCAAGCTGGCAAATCTACATCATTTAATAAATCAGCACAAGCCTACAAGCATTCAACATTAGGAAGACTCAACCCGTTTTCATACAAAACAGCTATTCCTCTTTGCCATCTTAGCCACTTTCACATTAGTTACAGCTGTGCCACTGTCACACCTGCTCACCTCTGTTCTTCTGAGTGGCACAGGTCAATCTGGTTTCTGCTCCTACCATCACAAAATCCATCAGTTTTTTCCTTTTCTAGCCACATGCACCTATCTACTCAAATCCATCTTCGTTCAACACAAAAGCTAAACTGGCTTGCCAGAAACCAGTTATCTCAAAGCCAACTGACCAATCCACACTGTGAAAAAGAATAACTTTGGAAGTAGGAGGCAGGAAGGCAAGACAAAAAAACTTTATGGAACTTTAATGGAAAACTGACTTCTTTGTACTATTACGTGCAGTCAGCATCCATTTACATCATATACCTAACACCCCCCTTCTGTTTCTGTTCTCCCTGTAATTCTTCTTCCTTAAACCACAGCGCTCATACAGTTACTTGGGATATTCCCATCTGTTCCAGGGGGCTGCATTCCGCCCTAGTCAAGATGAAATGAGATACTGACAGGCTTATGCATTTTCCTTGAAAGTGATGTCTCAGCACAAAGATTTCAATTTGGTACAATGGTGATATTTCACCTCCAGAAGTAATGACTCCATCATATTTAATACTGCCAGTGTTACATTTTTCCTAGATGACAAAAATTGCACTCAAACCTAATGTATTTCAAAGAGACTGTCCATGTCTCAAGAAGAGAAAAAATCTCTTACCAAGTGTACTGATTTGGCCTTTCAAAAGTTTATTTCCGGGGCTTCTACCTGTGTGGTAAAAAGTAGCAAAGGCCTTGTTTTCTGACAAGGTGATTCAGCACCCTGAAAATTGATCCCCATGGACTTTGCACTCTGAAAATTGAGCACCGTGGACTTTGGACTCCAAGTGCTCCAGAACTGAAGCATTCAAAGTCACCAATCCCTGCTGGACAAAGCCTCAGCCACTGCCTACTTCCTATCAATTTTTGCTATGATGTATCTGTGCCTACCACACTTAGAAAACATCCCCTAGTGTATGAAACTTAAATTTCCATTTAAAAAAATTAATGTAGCTTCCAGCACATGCAACTGCAGATGAAATCTCCTCAAGAAAGCCTAGTGGAACCCACTGCAGAGCTGCTGGAAACACTATTACACAGTACGAACATGTATCAGCTAGACCAGAACTGACAGCTGTCATTCTCATTTCTGACACAAATGAGACAGAAATCTGCACCTTTTTTTGTAGAAGTAGGTCCAATATATATGCCCTACTTTTTTTTTCTTTCTCTTCAGAACACAGTAATATCAATGAACATATCCTTGGTCTGACCTTAGAAATTCAAGGTTTAACATATGACAGATCAAAGAGTTTTTAATAAAAAACACATCTGTGAGAAATGCGAGTAGGCTGTTCATCCGCATTAAAGGTTTGTCACTAAATAGATTCTTCTGCATCTTAAAAACACAATCAGCTTTTTATACATGCCCCAAAATAAGACTGGATATACATTCTTGAGACCACAAGATTCAAAACACCATCAATCTATTCTGAGTGAATGGCACTCCTGAGATTTCCAACAGGGCCGCAATAAATGCCTGTGGCACTTGAGAAACACAGGTGGTAAAGGGGAAAAAGCTGCAGTCTTGCTCCTGGGAATTCTCAAATTATAGCGCACATCAGCTTTGAAATGTCTCAGTAATAAAACAGAAGTCAGAAAACAGAAGTCCTATCGCTGTATGACTGTCTTCATTTCTCAGACAGGACTGCAAGGAGCAGGAGATGAACACTTCCCCCCTCAGATCTCAGACGGATCTTTCTGTTGCAGTACAAGGGACGCTGCCTCGAGAGGTCCTGCAATACGGCTGGTCTGGATGGAAATACTGCAAGACTCAAGATACTGGAACAAATATTTATTTGAAACATTCCATATGGACAGTTTCACTCCATACTAAGCAGAGCACAACTTGAAAATAGGATGAAGTCATCCGTGATATACAAGCACATGACAAATAACTCTTGCTTTGCTTTACATCAGGGCCCAGGTACGATCAATAAGAACCATCATTACCATATCTTAAATGAGCAAATTTCTCATTATTCATACATGCCTGTTATTTGAGGAAGAAAAGTTAGACCGTTCCAGACAAGCTTTCAAGTGCATGCAGCTTTCTCTCCTCTTCCCAAATCCTTGATCTTTCTTCTCCTGCCTGAAGCCTAACAGGAATCAACACTGACTAGAACTGGATACCTTTGTGCGCGCACGCATACATGCAAAACACACACACACACGTTAAGACTATCTCAGAAGAAACGTGAGCAGATGGGCTCCCACTAATGAGATGATTTACAGAAGCCTACCCTTCAAAATGAATGTTTGATAAAAAGGAAATAGAACAGGCTTGCTCTACATGCTAATTTTTTCCCAATACAACTATACCAGGAGGAATTTTTATTTTTGTTTTTTAAAGAAATAGCTATACCAGACATGTTAAGTCATAGAGTTCCCTGAAACTGTCAATGGGATGAAGTTCTGGCCTCCTCTTCTGCCTTCTGATGCATTTTGGGGCTCCTGACAGGTATATAATCATTAATTGCTACAGAGAGGCAGTATTCTGTGAATCAGACATAAAGGGTGATACAGAAGGGAAGACTAGACTCGTATGGAAAGCTTGGAAAGGAGCTGGGATCATGTCTCAGCTCAGCTAAATACAAAGACAAATCCTCAAAAATGTAGTGGGGACATACTTTTCTCAGGTAGCATCTGTGTTTTAAACCTCACTGCGTACATTATCTTTAGTTCAGCTGGAAGAAAAGCAGATTAATTACCGAGCTTTTAACCCATTTGCTAACCTGTGGTCTTGCCGGTGAAACGGATACTGGAGGAACGCATAAGACAGCAAATCCTCACACAGCTGTTCACTATATACAAGTTGTGGAAGTTGATAGAGTTAAGGTACAAGCTTTTCATATAGCTACAAAAATTGGTAATATTACAGCCATGTCCGTAAAAAGCTGTCTCTGCTGGGGGAGAAGGTAAAGAGCATTTGGATACAAAGAGGGTAGGAAGAGACTCCGACCCACGTCCTCTTCTACCCTGGTATAACCAGGGTATATGAACTCATCATACCAAATGTAAAGGTTTCCTCCACTGGGGCAGCTTAGCTAGCGAGAACGAGCTGGCATAGTAATTTTTTTCTGCCTTCCCATAAGGAACAAGACGCACTTTGTTTTTGTCTAGATTTTCCTTTATCTTAAAAAACAATACCTAGGTTTTGCTTAACCATGGTGGGATCATAAATAATTCAAAACATGTACACTGCAATTCAATTCCTTATGCAAATCATATGACACTGCATCTCTTCTGTGGATGGATAAACATGAGTTTTATACAGCAGGAAAAATCCTGGGGAAGTTTACTGTAACTTTGAATTTCACAGGGAAGTGAGAATTAGTATCTGAGTAAATCAGCTGTTATGCAATGGGATGTTTTGTATATGTACATGTGCTGTGCGTTCCCTGCTGCGGAGGGTGACAGCAGACTCTTTCTCCAGCCTTTACAATTGCGTCTATGCCAACGCACCGGGCAAGGCATTTTGGGAATATTGTCCCTTGCCGTACTAAGTGAAATCCAATCCCCAATAAAACACACCACTTGTGGTATGACTGTCCATGCACGTGAAGATTTCCTTTACATTAATACTTGTACAATAATACTGGATTTTGCAGAAGTTCATTTAATGAGAAAACAAAAGGAACACACACACGCTGCAAAGGAAGTTTTAAACTGGAGTGAACAATAGAAGAAAGTAACTGTGGCAGCTTTACCAAAGCATCTACAGAAACATTTAAAAATTCATAATTTAGCTGTGACAAGGAAAAACACTTTTTTTTTTTTAATTTTCAAAATGAATAGGTATCTGAAAATATATCTAATCACTTCAAGCTGTCACCACCCACCCCTGGAAACTGGGGGTGGAAATGAGGAGGAAAGGAACTGCTGCTGATGGAAATGCTTGGTTATTTGTTCACTGTCAGGGAGCAGGGACAGAAATAGCTCTTCCAGTGTGCTGAGATGATGCGTAAATTTGTCTGTCTGAGGGTCAGCTCAGCTTTTTCAAAGCTAAGTAATGCAAGTTGATGTTGCTGCTGCAGCTGACTGGGAAATTCAAAGGATATAAGTTCAATGAGATTTTAAATCGTGACTCTCATGAAGGTCCCTGAAAATTTCAGCCTAACACATTCATCGCTGCCTAGTGTCCCATCTACCTAATCCAGAAGTTCCAACAAATGGAACTTTTATCATGTCACACCACATGTGGTGTCATCTTGAAACTCCATCTATTGAGATCAAAAGCAGCATACTTTTACTGTTTATTTCTAAGCTCACTCTGATAGATGAAGAGAAACCCATCTCGAAAAAACAGATGGCAAAACAGGGTCGAATAAGAGAGAGCTTAAGTTTTTTAATTCAGTCTTGGGATGTCCGTTCCCAATTTAAAAATGGAAAAAGACTACCTCTTCCCCTTGCTCTCCGTTGCCTGGTAAGGAGAACACTTTTTACATACAGAAACTTTTTTTAGTTGCAGATGCAGAGACTGGAACAACTTTATGTCCTCAACTTGAGCAAACAAAACAGACCTTTAAGGCAAAATATTTGTAAAAAGCCAACTATGACCTCATTGGAAAAAAAAACAAAGAAATAAAAAAAACCTCCATCCCCACCAAAAAAACCCCAAACTAACGACCAAACCAAACCCCCCAAAATCCCAACAAGGTATGCCTCCTCTCCAACATTTTAGTAGCATTTCTGAAACGCCTCTATCAATTCCAAGTCTTTGGTACTTAACTGTATGGGAAAAAGGTTAAATACAGTCAAATTTCATATCCCTAGCTGACAGTAGCTTTCTACAATTACCCTTAAAGGCCATTTGATTTGATAATATATTCACCATGATATAAAATTTACATAATGTTTTTCAATGACTTATTAATATGCAAATATTAGGAAAAAGATTGAAAACGCAACTCCAATGTTCTTAAAGCATGATGATGTGCTATTTAAAACCAGAGGGGGGAGGGGGATCAAATGGAACCTCTTCATCGCACAAAGAAAGCACAGCCAGAGAACACAACAGTTTGAGTTCTAGACCAGCTGCACTGCAAATCCTGTAGATGTGCTATGTGTTCACAAAACCCAAAATGTATAATTTTCATACACAAGGAAATAATTACAGAATCACAGAATAGTCAGGGTTGGAAGGGACCTCTGGAGATCATCTAGTCCAACCCCCCCACCAGAGCAGGGTAAATTATTAGAACTACCCTTCACTATACATAAGGCAAAGAAAATGGAAGGGGTAGCTGGTGGCTCCACTGTTGAAAGCTGAAGGAAGAGAAGAATTCCAGGACACACTTCCAAACATCTCCCTGTAAAGCTCAAGAACACCTCACAAATAATCCATAAGACTTCTGATGCCTTTAAATACAGCACATCAACAAAGTACTATTGTAGATCAGTGATCCCCTAGTCCTTCCAGATGACAGGTATATGACAATCCTGATCATGGATTACTATATGAAAAGTCAGTCAACTTTCCAGACTGGAAGTACATTGGACTCCAGGATGTTAATTTAGGCAAAAACTACCACCATCTAAGCCCTTAGGCTGGTACCAAGGCCATGAGTTCTAACAGCACCCGCAGCTGGTCACTGCAGGAATCTGCTCCAGGCCCTCGCAAAACTATCTGAAAAACAGTGATACGGGAAAAGCAGGCAATAAAATTAAGAAGCTGAGAGCTATGCTGTCCCTAAAGTTTGAAGTCTTTTTAGAACAAAAAATTCACTATTTTTCACAGTAATGGTCAAGTTGCACCATGGCTCCACATAAAGCTCGTCTTTGTTTGATACCTGCAGTACTGTCACCTCTGAAATCCCAAGCCTTCATGCTTTATAAAAAAAATTATTTTTTTGGGGAGGGGGGAGGGGGAGTGAGGGGGTTTTGTTCTTTGTTTTTTGTGTTTTTTTTTAAATCAAGAATCATAAGAATTTTTTCTATTGCAAAGCATAAAAATAAAAAACCTAAATTATTCCATTTTCTATGGAAAACCATTCACATCCTCACGACTTCTTTTCATCGGCACTGTCTCTGATAATTTTTTCCTCTTCCAAAATGGTTTCATCTATTTTGATAGCAGTCTCCGCCTGTAGCAAAACACATTTAGCAGTAACACTCTTATGTTATGGCTCAGCCAATTTTTTGCCTCTGATTTAAGACTTAAGATAACTTTTCCCGCTTAGGTAGATAGCCTGTAACGTCTGAGGTGAGGTTTGCCGTCTACTCTGAAACCCCCAGAGGAACAGCAACTGAGCTCTTTGCTGAGATACTCTGCAGCCCACAACTTGGAATGTGACAGCCTATGGTCTTGAGAGCTCTGCTCCATCCTGTGATAAACCTATGCTGAATTCTGCTGTGTTCAGTCCTATTTGGTTCAGCTAAACAATGTCATGTCATTGATGAGGATGAATAAATTGTATTCTACGCCAGACACCAAAATCTACGGACAGCTGAACACAGGAAGGACAAAATATATTCTCACTAACAGACGAACACAAGTGAAATGTATGGCTATAAGGCGCAATTACCTCTGCTTTCTGTTTTGGAAAGTTTGGTGGTTGAGTGCTGGGAGAGGCCCAAAGAACAAACTATCAGAGATCTTGCTTTAGAATTTTACTATGCAAATACCAACTATATTTTGTGATGGGAGGCCGTAAACTTAAAATGAAATATACCCAAAGAGCAACCAAATGACCAAAGGACTTATCCACCAGAAGAAAACTTATTGCAAAAAGCTTAAGAAAGTCAGCGTCACACCAACAAGCTCTTTCACACTCAGATGTACACAACCAATTATTTTTTGTCTTTCGATAACCTACTTCAGATGAACAGAGTCCATCACTTTTCCTTCGCTCCTTATCAGTCACTTCATACATGCCTATAGCTAACATGATTAAGCTATGTTTTTTTTAGTGTCTGTCATCAAGTGGGTCTTTGATAGAGCTGGATAGGGCTGATGCATGTTTTAAGTCCTTTCTTAGAGGCTTGACAGGATAATTAAACTGATGCTCTGTAGTGGTAATTAGGAAAGAAAACAGAGCCACCAGCCAGTTGGGGGATTATTAGCAAGTAACTTAGCAAGCTGTGCACATATAAAACACAAAGGCCCAGAAAAAATGAGCAGATAGCTTGATCCTGAAAGAGTGGGAACCTAGAACTGCTGGAGGCCAGTTAATACACAGCATTTGAAACTGCAAGAAAAAGAATAAAGTCTGCACAAGCTTCAGTAGCAAACAAGATTTAAGGGAAAAAATAGAGATATCTCCAACTGGAGCCATGAATTTTTCCTTCAAAAACAAGTTAGAAAGATCCCGAACAGGGTCACAGGTCTCTGTGCCAAAGGGGCACAGTACATTAAAAGGTATTTAGGGGCCACTAACAATTTGTCTGTCAGAAAGAATCCACATATCTAATAACTCTTCATAGAGAGCTCCATTTTTTCCCCGATATCCCTAATGCAAGAAATAAAAAATTATGGAGGCCTAAGTTCATACGACAACCTGGCTTCAAAGACAAAGACCAAGAGTCTGTATGGGTGCACGTATGCGCATCTCCCTATTAATAAACTGCCTACTGTGACGGGCTCCTGGAGTAGGCAGCATATAATTATATTCCTCTGATGACTTATCAGCATACATAAGCACACAACTAGTGTGCACAGAGTGCAGCTCTAATTTGTCCAAAAACTGGTGAGCAGGAATTACAGGAGACTGCTGTTTCTGAGAGGTGCCCTGAGAGCACATACGGACCTCCTGAGACACTGAGCAAAGAAACATGAGAGGAATTGTATGTCCCCAAGAAGAACTAGGGCCGTCTTCTTTCAAAACTCTCATGAAATAACAAAATGGAAAGTCTAGCTATGCTAGCTAAAAAACGGGCCAGGCATCTCAACACTTAAGTTCCCTAATGCAAAGTTTTCTAGGAGGCCATGATTTCACCTCCTGGCTCCATCCCACAATACTACATCACATTTACAGTTGTTTTAATGCCATAAGCCAATTCTCCAGACTATTTGGAATTTCTCTCCCAAAATCACGGGTCTCCTTCCCTCTCCTTTACTCGCAGGTATTAAAGCTTTATATTTAAAAATAACACTGAAGTTATTTTTCAATTCACAAAAGATAGCCGTGGCAAAACTTCAGCACAAAGAGACCAGAAATGTTATGAAACACGAAATTCGATTCCCTATCCCATATAAAGAAATCCACCATGAAAATGCATTCACAACATTTAAACATTTATGCAAAGTTTGTGCTAATCCAGGAATAGAGAAAGAAGTAAAGCTGAAAGGGCAGTTTCAAGAGTGGCTGCGCTCACATTTTGAATCATTCTTCATGGGATACAGCAAAATATAACCCCGCAAACTCCTGTTATTATTTTACTGAGCAAGCACTATTAAAAGTTCTCACTGAATGTGAACATCTCTAAGGTCTGTAAAAGGCCTGAGGCTCCATAGCTTTCTCCTGTCACAGTTCCAGCTAATCTATGCTTCTTCAAGAAGGGCAAATGAAGTTTAATTGTTAGAAACTAATTTTCTTAAGCTTTTCATTAGCAAGCATTTCAACAGAAATGAAAGTGACGGATGGTATTTCAACACGTACATGAGTAAACCAATGTTAAAAATCTGTGTTGCTTTCATAGCACAGCTCCCGTCCTTCAGGTTACTCACCATTACTGTTATTTTTAATTGCAAAGACAGAGCTTGACTGGTAAAGATTTACAACAAAATACATTAAGGGCAGTTTGATCATGCTTTCCAATTAAATGCTACTAGTGAACAACAAATAATTTAAAGAAAATGTATTAAGATCTCAGTCTCTCATTACTCCGTTTTCATTGTTGTTTTCATCAACGCTGAGAAAACACTTGCAAAAAATAAATCAAGGAAATTCCCTTTTTAATTGATCAGGAATGATCAATGGCCAAGGGTAATCCCTCCATGAAAATGGTTCTTCCACCAGTTTCAAGTAGGTATATGATCAATCAGTTTAAAGTAGCTTTCCAGAGAATCAGGTGGTGCCAAAAGTCAAGTACAATTATATGACAAAAGTTAAGTATTTCCTGCTTTCGCATTATTTTTTTTTTCTGAGAATGCCTGCATCTATCTCCTTGGTCCACCAAGCAACAGAAGGAATCCTCGTGGCTTCCCAAATAAACACAAACAGTGTGTTTACAATGCACAGCGCATGGCTGGAGAAGCAGCATGCGTTAAACAGAGAAAAGCTTCAGATAAATGCAACGAAGCTGTACTCAGTGCCTGCCTTCGCCCCAGTTAGTACTGTGTCCGCGCACTCTGCCTGATCTTCTCTCTCAGAAGCCTGGCAATTTGATTTTTAAAGACTTTTAAAGCTCAGAAGCTCCCCTCGCAGATTCAAATTTTAAAAGGTATCTATTTTACTTAGAACAAAGTTTAAAAGTCTGAGTAAAGCTTTCTGACAGAGGACCTGACTACACAGTCAGTAGCAATCCAGAAGTGCCTCCAGTGCCCTGCAAGCATCTGTGAAGCTTCATGTGCAGGAACAACTTCGGACAATTAGTGGTACATTCCCTACCTCAGAGCCAATTCATTAGAAGGCTGTTACAAGGATATTCACCGGCTTAAGAAAAGGGACATTATTTGCAAGGTCTCGTATGTTTCCCAGAATACTGCACATTTTCTAGCCTTTGCAAGTACAGCCTCGTCTCAGGAACTACAGGAATTGGCAGTTAATGCTCTTCTCATGTCAGCAGACATCCTGCTAATGCAATTGTCCTCAAACCTCAAAATCATTCTGCCTTTTCCAGATACCAAAACCTAAAGCGCACCTCTTCACCTGCAACATGTCTTACTTCCACACTGAAAATCCATTAGCTTTGCCAACCCAAACATTTCAGGAATATACAGAGCAACGTTAAAATACAGAAAGTTGCCATTAAAACAACATTGGGCTTTAATACATTGTTGAAGTCTGTGTACAATTCATTAAGCAACTACATGCTTCTTTTAAAAGGAGCAGCTGCAAAATTTCCAGTCTGCTGCACCGCAGCGCTGTGATGAAACCGTGAGGGCTTACTTCAGATTTTAAGCACAGCTTGCTGCAAAATACAAGAGACTTTGGCTACTTTTAATAAATCCTTATTCATAAAACACTAACACAAAAGTGAAATAAGAAGGTCCAGAATGGATTTCAAAACGATTTATCTCTTCATTTCAATCCGTTCAGCATTAAACTGTCCCTGAACAATGACCAACCCAACAGAAATTTTTCCAGATAAGCAACAAATATTTGGCTGAATCTCAGCTGTCTGAAGCTCCTTCTTCCTGAAGATTTGCAAGTGGACTTTAAAAGCCTGAATTTTGTTATAAGATTTTGCCTACTGCTTCCTTCTTCAAGGCAGACACCTTTAGGATCACAGAGTCCTTTTGGTTGGAAAGGATCCTTAAGGTCATCAAGTCCAACCAGTAACCTAATACTACCAAGTCCCCCAACTAAACCA
The DNA here is from genome assembly GCA_013398815.1 of Ibidorhyncha struthersii. Taxonomy (NCBI): domain Eukaryota; kingdom Metazoa; phylum Chordata; class Aves; order Charadriiformes; family Charadriidae; genus Ibidorhyncha; species Ibidorhyncha struthersii. The sequence goes on from VZSZ01003607.1 coordinate 544,764, forward strand.
TGTCCCTAAGCACCACATCTACACATCTTTTAATACCTCCAGGGATGGTGACTCAACCACTTATCTGGGCAGCCTGTTCCAATGCTTGACAGTGCAAGAGGGAAGTTTGTTATTGTATTTCTCAGTGTTCACTTACATCTTCTTCGGAAACCAAGAAGTGCTGTAGAACACACAGAACGAACAGCTAACAAAGTTCTTCAAGCTCAGAAGAGGTGCAGAGTTTTCAATATGGGAGATATTTTGAAGATTTTATTTTATCCATACTTTTTCCTATGGCAATAATCCAAAATATTTTAATATTTCTTGTTTGCTGCCACATCTGCTCAGCCATTTAAGTTACTACATCATCCATTATAACCTATAAAAAAAAAATTTTAAAACCCTAGAATTGGGTTTCAGTAACCACATTAAAACAAGTTAGAGCTGTTATTCTACCACACTATCAAATTTGCCAAAGCCATAACTTCCAGTAATCACAGGAAATCGACATCAAGATTGTCTTCTCTCATCATTCTGTAGCTTTCTGTTCTACTAGTTCCTTACTTCAGCATCCTCACAGCTAATGGCTATACCTTACTCCCACTTTGAATTTATCAGGCTTTAACTTCCAGGTCTTGATTCTTGCTATCTCTTTCATTACCAGATGAAAGAACTCTTCACGCTTAATCAAGATACCTCTTTGTTGTCTTTTGGATACATTAATCAATTTCTAAAAAAATCCCTTACAATCGAGTCTCTTTCTTGCCCTTAAGTGGTTTTTTTTTTGAGTTCCCACACACACCCCGTGCTTTTTACTATTAATAATAATATCGAAAATCGAGTAAATGTAACTTTAAAGAAGCTAAAGAATCCTGCGCCCAGAACGGTTAAGCACTTCACGTATACAAAACAATTTATGATCGCTGCTCCAAAGAGATCAAAGAGCAGACATATGGCTGTAGACAATAGGAAAAACCACAGGAGGATACCAGACAGACTGGGGTGTCTAGCTAACTCACGAGAAGCCAACATTGTACCAACTTTGAAGCCAACAGTACCATGTGTAGAAAGTTAACATTGCAAAATCTGTCTCACTAACACTCGGAGATAAAAATTAAACATCTTGCTCAAAAGATGCCTGCAGCTCCTTTGCTCATGTTCTCAAAGATTACACCAGGTATTTTGCAGAGACTTTACAGTTTACCATGAACATGAAGGAAGTAAGAATTTTTAGAGCAAGAAGAGGTTAGTTGCAAAGAAATTAGTATCTCCCTAGAAAAAGGGAGTTTCATTCTGTCTCTCCTGAGGGACTGTGCCAGCACACAGAACAGGACTGTTTGATAAAATAAGATTCTGCTATCATACCCAAGAAAAGTACAATTCAGACTACTCAGCAACCAACTAGCTTAGCATCAAGAAGGACAAGCATATTTAATGTCCCTATAGTCAGGAATGGCTAATTTGCTAGTAATGTTTCCAAAGGAACTTTAAAACTCAAGATCAATATGGGTTGCTTTAGATTTTTTTTTCCCCCCCTTTCACTGCTACTGAAATTGTTTTCAAATGTTGTTTATCTTCTAGCCTTCACTCAAGATCTGCTTAATTTTTGCTGTGACTGGGAGTTATCCAATATGGTGATGGCCTGGACAATAGCATAAAAAAGTAGATATGTAAGAAAGAATGTAGTAAAAAACTAAGACAAAGAATTTCTTTTTAATTATTTTATCAAAGTCCAAAGATAAGATAAAAGTTCAGGATGAAACAGAAAATTGCTACCTTTCACTGAATATCTTTTTGGAGAGAAAAGTTTTTCAACTTCCTAACAAACATTTCCTGACTCGTAAAATGCTTCAGTCTCCAAAAAATGAAATTACAAGAAGAAGGGTGAGAGCACTAAAAATTCTCTTATCTAATTTTATTTACTCTTTCTGGAGCTTTATTCTATTTAAATTTAAGAGAAGGAGGAGGAAGAGGAGGGTGAAAAGGCAATTAGCTTTCAAGCAAGGGGAAAATTTTAAATTATGACATTCAGTTATAAAAATATTGGATTTGCTGTAGCAAAAGGAAAATCAAAGCAGGCGAGCCCTCAGGTCTAGAATACTGATCCTGCAGTGACCAATATGCTTTCAGGGAAAGACCAACAGGAACAAACTACACTGCAAACTATGGATTGTGCAATGCAGAGGAAAAACTGTGCAAAGACGAAAGAGTGCTTCCTGATCCTTGCAGCAATCAGCTTACTCCCTGAAGCATGAGATTTGATTACCTTCCGTCTCAGTGGGCACAACCATGAATATCACTGTATATCTTCTAATGCCCAGCATGTTCCGTTTGATAAATGGACAATAATGTAAGAATTTCTAGACCGCTTCAATTCTGCAACCTGGGCAATAATTGCAATGAGAAATCTATGGCAAGAACATGTACAAACAGCATCAAGGGCATTATAATACTTTGGCATTTAGATCTTCTCTTTCGAGGAAAAAAAATCCTATAAATTAATCAAGTCTAACAAACCCTCACAAGAGAAAAGCAAGAAAACCCAGTGAAGAAGTGGTTTATGTGATAGAGGCTTTAGGACAATACACATACCTGACGCGTGGCATATAACCCTGTGGTCTGTCATAAAGCTTGAGTGCACAATTTTGCAAAAGCCCCTAAACACCACCCATCAAAACAATCAAATAGGAACACTGACAGTTGAACATCTGTGTCCTGCTCAAGAATACACTGAAAAATACTTGAAGTCTGACATGCCTTAACTATAGAATAACTTCAGGCGTGGATTGGTATTGGCTTATGAACATCTTTAGACTGCAGCTCTGGTGGTAGCACTGTCTTTCCTCAGTGCGCACAGCATTAATATATCATTCCTCTATCAGCTATGAGCCTCCTCACCAGCTTCAACGCAATTTCACTTGAACCTGTACGGGAATAAGGCAACAAGCCTGGGAAGCTGTACCAGTTCTGCATAAATCAGGTAACACAGTCAAGTACCACCTTCCACCAGGAATGAGAGTTTTAAGGGGTTTTGATGGTAGGAACAGCGTCACGTGCTGAGCAGAGGTACAGAGAACTGGGCATTGTAGGCACAGATCAGAGAGGATTAGGACTACTTATGCAAAATGCCGAGCTCAATTCTTACTTATGACAAATACTAGGTTTTAATGAACTCCAAATCTCCCATTAAATTTACTAACTCCTGTTGTGGAAGGTATTTTTGATCTTCTTTTTAATTTTTAATTTTTTCTGCAATGTTACTGCCTCCCAGCAAAGCGAGGAGTCTGTTACATGGGTACTCCCTCTTCCCTGAGCATATCTCTCATGTACTGAAACTCGAGGGAAGAAGAGGGAAGATGGAGGTTACGTTAGGTTTCATAGCTACTGAGGAGGAAATATGAATGGCCTGCTCTTTCCTGCTCTTTGTAAACTTGTCAGTGTACCAGGGATGTGGAATGTTAAAGTGCCTTACCCTACAGGGGGAAGGGGATTGATCACTGGGTAACAGTGCTACTGTCTGATGTCAGCTCCAAGACATAAAAGGACAAGACGCCAATCATCTTGTTAGCCAAGATATACAAAGGAAGGTATTACTGGAGAAACCAGAATTACCATAGTGTTTGCCAAGATGAGTGCCTTGGAATGCACTCAGCAAAGCCTTTCTCTTCAATGCCTTTATAACAGCAACAGTAGCACAAGATTAAAAAAAATTATAGTCAAATATCCCACTCTTTCCTGATTCAGAGATTTCATTGAAGATGCTTATGGACGTGTTTCATTCTAACTTCCATGTTACTTAAACGCTACACCAACCTTTCTCTTAAGTTTTAGCTCCTCTGCTCTGCAAGTCCACTTCTGTAAAGCAGTTACCATATGCTCAACTCACAGCTTGCACTTGAGCTTTCTTTACCTACACAAGATTTAAACATACGCTTCAATGCTTTGCTGAAGAAAAGATGAATTTCCAAGTCATGAGCATTTTGGAACCAAAGTCAATTCCAGTACCTGGATTTGGGGAAATACAAAAGCAGGAGAGGTGGCGTGCCTTTAACACTTTGTTGTAAGTCCTTGCTGGGATGAATGTGTGCTTGAAAGGACCAAAAATAAATGGCAAAATGTCTTCTTGTTGCCTGAAGGTATTTAATACAGTGGAGCAAGGGGAATATAATCAGCATTAAAGTGTTCTTCATAAATAATGGACAGTCTAGCAGCTTTTATCTACTCTGCACTTTAAGAAAGTTTCTACTGCTGAATATTTCATGAGCAAAAGGTAATTTATTGTGGCTTTTAAATTATACAGTTGAGAAACTGTTAGAAAAAAGTTTTATGTTCCAACACAATAATGACTAGTTTTGAATTTCTAAAGAAACACTGGCAGCCTAAATACATATTTTGAAACCTAACACATACAAACTACCAGGGATACCTTTGCTCTAAGCTGCAACTACTGATTTTTAAGATGTCCAGTCCTATTCAGCAATACAGTATTTATTTTCAAGTGAAGAATAAACCTGAATGTACATTTTCCTAAGATGTCAGTTCTAGTTTGCACTTCTCAACAAAATATATGGCTGATCACAGGTCATTTAGGATGCACATCTGTGACAGCCATTTTCAAGATATTTGCTTTCTGTAAATTATTTTAAAGGTGTATTTTGTTACAGCCTTTTTAAATGACAATTAGAGTTCCACATAAACAAAACCATTAAGGAAACACACTGGTGAACAGGTAAATTGTCAAGATGAGTTAGAGGTAACCTTAGCTCTGTCCCCTGTGAATATAAGGCTACGACGCAATCTTATTGCTGCATCCAGAGACAGATGCTCTGTGGGTGTAGATTAGCATGACTTCACAGAAGTCAGTCATGCTACATCTGGTTTCTGTCAACAGAAGCACCAGTGCACTTCTCCTCAGCATCAAATCTTCTCAGTACAAGTTACACATCTATGAACAAAACACCACGGGAGCCTGCTGCGAACCAGTACACCTAGCATCCCAGTGACTTGCACCTTTAATAACACCAAAGCAAGTGGCTTCAGAACATTAAAAGGTAACGTCCCTTAGCCAGAGCTATCCTTGGGGAATTTTTCAATTTTCTTTCTAACCCCACACTTCCAAACCATAGAGCTACTCTAATCAAAAAGAATCCAAACCCAAAAAAACCCCAAGCCAAACCAAAAAATATGACAATTCATTTTCTTTTTAAAGCTAAGATAGTAAAAATAGCTTTCCTTTCACATTTTCTTCCTATGGTAATAGAGCCCCCACCCCAAATCCTCTTATTTTATTCACAGTCCCCACTTTAAAAGACCAGATAATGAAAAAGTTAAAACACCAAAGGAACTACCTGCAGAAGGTAGAAGCAATCCAAACAAACAGCACCACACATGGCAAATCATCTATATACTGATAGCCCCCTGCATGCGGACAAAACACGTCTGTGACAAAAGAGAGGTTTATTTATTGAATGACTTCCTATGACACAGCAAGGAAGAAATCTGACACACCTGGCTAATCTCTTGTTCAATCATTCTTCTTAGCAGCAAAGTGCAGTGCAAGTCCCATGGAGTGATGTGACATACGCAAAACCACCATGTACAAAGCCGTACTTTGGATTTCAGATATTTTTCTGTGCATTTGTAAAACTAAAATTGATCTTTAGCACTTCATTCAAATATGCTTAAAGCTTTGTTGAGGTGATATGCCCCTCCTACATTTACCAGCAGAAAAATTCCGATAGACCTATCATGCATGATTTGGCACTAGATACCTCAACTGCAGCAGTAAGGTTATTTTAAGGGAGACATATCTGCTACAGTCTGAACTTTACACAACACATTGCCATTGTCATACATCTAAAATAGTTGCTAAACTGTTTATTTATAGACATAGTGAATGTGCTCCTTGATAACTCTGGTTTACTTAAGATGGTACTCAAAAGTAAGCATCGCATCATTCATCCAGGTCTGTCAAATACTGTCAATTTGGAAACTGCAAGCAATGCATAGGTTTTTCTCCTGGCCCATTGCACAGAGATAGATTTTTCTTTTGGTCAATAAATTCTCTCAAGACACTGCATTTAAAAGCTTTAGATGTGTTAACAGCCAAATCATACTTTTAAAACAGAGCTTTTGATGTCTGTTGCAGACCTGGTAGGAACAAGAACCAATGACCCCTACAGGCTTTCCTGCTGGCTTTTGCATTGCTCTTCTCTCATTACATTTCGTGGACTTGGGTGTAAAAGAAAAATCTTTAATAGGGAAAAAATTCAAAAGGAAGAAAACGTCTCTGAAGGCAACAAAGCATCTCAGTTATGCCCCCTGCTTGTGCAACAAGAAAATGAAACTCATGGTAGTGCCTGTCAAAACAGACTGCACCTGGATCCAAAACATTATTGATGGGTAACTGAAGTGTATACGTATCGATAAACACCAACACTCTAGACTAATGAAGACACAGACATGCTCTTCTGTTTGATAGTATCTAACAATTTGTCAAGTGACTGTAATCGAAGCCAAACGCAGCTTGTTTACTCTGTATTAAAATACAATATTTTATATCACGCTGTTAGAGTAAGTGATACATATATCATCTGGTATTTAGATAGAGCTTTAGATATCTAAGAGAAAACAGGATGTGTCAGTTTAGATGACACATCTAAAGGGCAATCCCACAAAGAATGACTATAAGACTCATAAAACCAACCTATGGACAAGCCCATGGAATGCTAAGACCATGAAGTCTCCTACACCGTATCACCCAATGGAAAATGAACTGACCCCTCTAGAAATGGTGAGCTGCCCTGCTTCACACCACACAGAAGATATTAAAAACCCAGATGCCCATTTCTGCTACTCCACTCTCATCCCTGGTATGCCCACAAACTAGTAAGAGACACAGAAAACCAGACAGACATTTTGAATGCCAGTGTTCAATATGTAACCATACTGAGAAACGATTCTTGGGAGAAAATTCTTGCATTGAAATAAACTTTAGGTATCACTGAACTCACTCCATGGTTCTCGGAGGTCAAACAAAGTGGTCAACTTACGTAGCTCTCCTACTTTCAGTATTTCACACAGCATCTTTGTCAGCTCAATGCTACTTCGGCCAAATGGGCACTCATGCTTGTCTTCTCGACTGCTGTTCTCCAGGACAATCTGAAGGAGGAATCAAAATAGAATATAATCATTTTGAAGAAAGAACCCATGAGCTGAAGTACTGTCCTCCGCATCCAACATTTACAAGATGTATCAGGCTGAATTTAGGCAACTGTATGTGGAGACTCCGTTTTCATAGACCTTAGCCCTTCTCCCAGCTAAATGACCAAAGTCCGTTTGAGGCAGTCAGCGACACAGAAGCAGTGCTGCTCCATGACCAACTGGGAAGCTTTGCCACTCCTATGCAATGCTGCTCTTCTGCACCACCCCCGGCTTGGAGAGACTGCAGTAGAAGCCAAACAGAAAGAACCAGCTTCATTTCAAATTTGCCAGTTAAAGGAAATTAGATATAATGCTTTATAGACGTGAACACACCTAGAAGGAACTATAAAATAAAAAAGTGGGACAGAAATTGCATAGCTGGATTCAGGCTCCAAAAAAGGTCCAAGTGTCAAAAATCAAACTTAAGTCCACAAGGGAAGAAAATGTGCACGTTTTCTCTATTATGGAAGAAACTTGCGTTTGTGTGCAAAACATTTCAGGGAACTATCAAGCTTGCATCAAGCCTATGAATGCTGCAAAAACGACTCAAGGAGAGCCTCTGTATTCTCTGTTGAGTGACACTGAAAAATAAATGGGAGAAAAGAATTCCTTGCACACTTTTACACCCACTAAGTTCTGCCATATCAGGTACAGTTGAGATAAAGTTTTCCTGGCACTACAACTAGAGATTTCACTGTAGACGAAAAAATGAGTTATAAAAATACAACAGATTTCATTGAATCTGTGAGCCTGAAAAGAGAGCAAAATAGGGGCTGAAAAAAAAAAAAGAAATGGTCAAAACAAATTCACAGTAAGGACTCTTTGCAGTAACAAACTTTGCTACTTCAAAAAAAGAAATAAAACACATCCTAAACAGCTGCTGCATAGCCTGAGGATAAGAGACATAGGAAGAAAATGAATTTCAAAGGTAGGAGATTTTGCCAAGCACCAGAGAACCTCAGAGGCTCTCTAAATTTTCTTCACAAACAGGTGTTTAGACATTGCTCTCTCCTTTGCATTCCTCCCTACTCCTTACCTCCCCTCTTCTTCGTGGTTTTTGTTTGTTTGGCTTTTTTGTTGGTTGTGGTTTTGCTTTGGGTTTTGTTTGTTTGTTTGTTTTAAATCTTTCAATGTTGGCAGCAAATAAAGCTTTGCAAAAGGCTCCAAGTCTGAAACTTCACCCAAAACTAGGAGGAGAGGTGGAGGAAAGGACCTATGCAACGCTGGATGCCGGCAAAACCTTTCCCTCCCTCCCCAGATCTTAGCTGCGACTGTTTCATGCTCTCTGATGTGCAGAAGCCTTCTCTGTGAAGCAGATAAAGGTGAAAGTGGGAAAAGAGTGAGAACCCAGAAGCAAGTAGGAAAGTTACGTGATTCACACAGTATGCCAAAGCCTCTTCACCAAGCATCTATTTTAGTCCTACTGTACGAAGGACAGCCTCTAGCTGATACTCCGTCCCCAGCCCATCACCCAGGGATTTAAAAGGATGGTTGCTCTCTGTGTTATGAGAGTGGATGATCACTTTCTTCTGTTTTCCAATGTTGTTGTATTGTTCTGTTTTTACATCACCTAGACTTCCCATGGAAGCTTAGAAAGTCATTAGGAACATGAGAAATATTTGATCCCCACAAATTTTTACTGGGCTTTTCCAACAGGACAGGGTCAGAATCACATTCACCAGTCTGCCAAAAGGAGTTACTTTTCCTTCTCAAAGTTTTGGTTTAAATTACATCTAATTATTCCATGTCATCTCTGGATAACAGCTGCACCAAATCAAAGAAACACCCCTGCAATTTTTGTTTTACGTTGCTGCAGCCACTGCTCAAGGAACGTGTGAATATTACTTTGCATTCTGGATGAGTCATCCTGCTTCAGTCTCTTTCATGGAGGATAGCGCTGCATTTCCATACCCAAATGCAGATACCCAAATGATAGAGTAGCACAAGCGCAATGTAAAGCTGTATCTCAACACCTCCCTGAGATCGCTTCTCTTGTTTTGTTATTACTGTGTTTTATCTCTCACATAATAAAACATAAAATCTGCATACTGGAGCAGGGGGCTGCTTTGACACAGATTTAGATACAGCAGAGAAACACTGGTAATAAAATCAATGGAGAGGGAAAATGAAAGGGTAAGGGGGAGGGGAAGGGAAGCACTCAGATCAGCATTCCTGCTCGCTTCTGGCAAATGCATTTTGTTGAGTTTCACATTAACCTGACATATTAACATTTCATGAGCCCATAAATATTTAATGGTGACACCATATATGCATATAATGGAAGGCAGAATTACAGCAATCAATAAGAATGCCAGAAAAATAGTTAAGGCACTGTGTATTGCTATACAGCAAATTAAATGGCAATTTGAGTAATCAATATGTAAAGCAGCCTTGAAATGATCCTCAGACACACTCTCTGAAAGCATCATGTTTTAGCATTTGCTGTGCAAAATAAGGCAGAACTGACATGTTACATTTCTGAAGGAAAGGAAGATGGAAGGCCCTTTACTACATCTAAATATCTGTAGGCAAATTTAACAGATACAGATCTTCAGTAAGAAACAGCAACAGTAAAAAGGGAAAGAAAAAAAAATTCTTATAAATACCCAAAGAAAAATCATTCCTAATCTTGGCAACAGATTTACAACATTCATTATTATATTTGTAATACTCTTTTCACAACTTCGCGACTCATATCCTGTTCCAAAGTAAAATGCTATAAATACAGCTGATAAGGGCATGATTTTAACGTTATTTCCTTTATCACTCTGGTTATGGATGAGAAATGAGTAGGGAACGGACATGTTTACTTCATAAATTGGTGAAAACAATAGCAGGGAAAGAAACATAGCACACGGCTCTAGAGTGAAAATACTTCTGTATCTCTACAGAGCGTACTGCTGGCTTGATTCATGTTTCTATCACAACAGTTATTTTACCAAGGAAAGGAAAGTAGTGAGGAAGTCACAAAGCCCACACAACCTTCATACAAATGGAGGTCTATCATTAATGTTCTTGAAGCAGCTGCACCCTATTATCTTCCTCCTCCTCCCCCTCACAAACCCACAGCAAGTTGCAGATCCACCAGACGTTTCACAATCAGCGGCTATGGTGGTTAAATTTTGGTTCGAGGAAACAAATATTTTAAGGCAGAAGCCACAGATATCGCAGGGGAACTCTTGGCACCATAGAATCATCTAGGTTGGAAAAGACCTTTAAGATCATCAAGTCCAACCGGTAACCTAGCACTGCCTAAGTCCACCACTAAACCATGACCCTAAGCGCCACGTCTACACATCTTTTAAGTACCTCCAGAGATGGTGATTCAACTGCTTCCCTGGACAGCCTGTTCCAATGCTTGACAACCCTTTCGGTGAAGAAATTTTTCCCAGTAACCAATCTAAACCTCCCCTGGCATAGCTTGAAGCCATTTGCTCTTGTCCTATCACTTGTCACTTGGGAGAAGAGGCTGACCCCCACCTCACTACAACCTCCTCTCAGGTAGTTGTAGAGAGCAATAAGGTCCCCTCAGCCTCCTCTTCTCCAGGCTAAACAAACCCAGTTCCCTCATCCACTCTTCACTGGACTTGATCTCCAGACCCCTCACCAACTTTGTTGCCCTTCTCTGGACGCACTCCAGCACCTCAATGTCTTTCTTGTGGTCAGGGGCCCAAAACTGAACACAGTATTCAAGGTGGTGACTAAACAGTGCTGAGTACAGTGCGTCGATCACTCCCCTAGTCTTGCTGGCCACACTATTCCTGATACAAGCCAGGATGCTATTGGCCTTCTTGGCCACCTGGGCACACTGCCAGCTTGTATTCCATCTTCCTTCAGTCCTACCTCATTCTCTGGTCTGCTTGGCTGCTCTTTATTTTGATATTAGGAATCTACTTCTGCCAGTTTTTCCGTTCTTCAGTCCTTGCAGTTGGAAAGGTCCAAGACAGAAATGTGGCTTCTAATACACTAGACGTTATACAGACAAAAACCAAAACCAGCTCACAGTACAGGAGGTACTGAATGCTGCAGATCCTCTTCTCTTCCTCTGTTTCTTTGATCAGTACTGCCAATTACCATGAGGCAAAGCAAAAACCACCATGATGTGTAATACTCAATAACAACAACTTTTTTTTTTTCTTTCAGGAAAAGCAAAATAATCCAGACAAAAATCTCAAGAAAAAGAATACAAAAGGGAAAGAAAATTACCAAGAGGGGGCAGCCAGGAAAAGTTTGAGTGATGAAAATACATTAAGAAGCAAGAAAGGAGAGAGAGTTGATTTTTTTAAAAAGTAGATTGCTCTCTAAAAAAAACAAAACAAACCCAAAACAACAAACCCAAAAATGACGACAAAAAAACCCACCAAAACTGCAGCTCAGAAAAGGGGAGGAAAAAAGAGAAAGTGAGTGAGAGAAGCATAGAATGAGAAGAAAATTATATCACAAGAATGAGATGAATTGACTAGCAGAAGAGGAAAAAGGAAGAGGTTTAAAAATGTTTTTAAAAATGCAAGGAGGTGAAATTTTTCGGAAACCAGTGTTATCCATTTTCTTGACATTTCTACAGATGAAACTCTGTAGCCTATTAAGGCATGGGAATCTGACAGTATTTGTAGCAGAATACAGATCTGTACAGTTTTTACTATTTTAAATTACCTACCGTATAGATTTCTCCTCTGTTATTTACAAATTCTTGCTGTAAATGGAAAAGAAACATTTCCCAACTACCAAACAAAAGCAATGAGTGATCAGAAAGAGAAATGAAGACTTGATTGTGTTTCCCAAGGCAGACATTTCAGGCAGCATTTGTCAGCCACTGGTGAGAACTGAATTAACAACTTCTGGGATTTAGCAATATGAATTGCCTAAAGTACCCTATTTCCTCTGAAGCCAAAAGTCTTTTCAAGAAGTGGAAGGCAGCCCTCCAACATCCAATTGTCCAACAAAGCATTTAGAGAGATACAGGAAAGAATAGAGAATATGTTAGGTTGTTGCTTTTAACTGCAAGATCTTTTGTACTTCCCCTTGTGTTATAATCAATGGTGCTCAGCACCACCCAAGGAAGGTTCACCTGCCTTTACAAGATAGCTACAAGTGGCATTTACAGTAACATAAAATAAATTTAAGTGTCATGCCAAGATCACAGAAGAATAATGCAAAATCTCAAATTGCAAAAAAATAAAATAAAATAAAAAATAAAGACCCACCAAAAAAACCCAAACAAAATCTAAAGATTTTCTAGCTTTATGGCAGTGTTCTTTTATGATCTTTCATTGAATTATTCATGGAGTCCATCACTACCTCAGGACCACAAAACAGACCCTCAAGGAGGCAGTGAACTAAATCAAGAATTTTCCACATTCGACTACCATGGGCTTAAAAATCTGCATCAGCTTCAATAATGAAGCTTCCACCTGCACCTAAGAGTTAATGACTGACAGAAGGCAAAGTTTTGAAGACAGGTATATTCAAAAGCTTCCTCATCAAAATCCAGGGGGATGAAACCACCAGGCAGAAATATTCCTCCTTCACCGGGAAGGAATATCAATTTAGCCAATCCCTTAATCCCTCACATTAAAGATTAAATTGACTCAAAGTATACCGCCCACAGCAACTGCAGAGGTAATTCTCAGATTCCTGAACCAACCTCAGAGCTTGGCAATGGACTAGAGATTCATTATGGTTAGGAAATAATTACCGAAGTGAAAGGCAAGACTCACTACAGCTGCATCAATACTTACAACAAATCCAACAGCAGGCAGCTCAACAAGCATTGCTGCTCTACTGAAAAGGAGCGTTCCCACAGTTCCATTTCGTAGTACTATCTAAAATGACCCTGTGTTAATAGAGACCAAGTTTTCTAGCAGTCTGCTGTAGGTCAATATCAAAAGGTCAGAGAGCTAGTTAGTAAAGATGGCAAAAAGCTCCTTAGACCCAAAGTGAAAAGTCAGGCAGCATTTTAATAACCAAAAGTTGCAGGGATGCTGTTCCTTTTCTTGGCACTGCTTTTCCTTTTCCTAAGCCTCCTTATCACATACAGAAGGCTTCACCATTCCCTTTTCGTTTAGGTGCTTTAAATAACTCTAGGAAGCAAGTCATAGGATCACAGCATGATTTAGGTTGGAGGGGACCCTGAAGATCATCGAGTTCCAACCCCCCTGCCATGGGCAGGGACGCCTCCCACTAGACCAGGCTGGTCAAAGCCCCATCCAGCCTGGCCTTGAACACCTCCAGGGATGGAGCTTCCACAACTTCCCTGGGCAACCTGTTCCAGTGCCTTACCACTCTCAAAGTTAAAAAAGTCCTAAGGATATGCTTCCTGAGAAGGATAAGGGACTCTACTGCAGACAGACACAGTTTCCATTCAACCTCTTCACCAATTTTGCTTTCTTCCTAAGGCAGCTTGTCATTTGCCTCAACTTCAGTATAAGTGTTCTTCCGAGATCCTTCACTCGGCACTGTCCCCTCTAACCTGTCTTTTTATCTTCATTATTTTATTTTCAATTTCCATGCTTCCTCTCTTCCTTATTTCAGCCTTCCTTCACATTCCTGAGGCATTACAGAAATTCCTCATGGGGAAACTAAAATAAAGCAATAGTTATATCTGTCTTCCTCAGAAAGGCACCAGAATTGCAGTTTAAGTTGAGATTTGAGAGAAGAGCTGAGACTTACTAGAGATACCGAAAAAGAAAAAGAAAGGAACCACTGACACAAGAAACGCAGATGCGAAGCCATGCCTTATTTGAGGGAGAATTATAAGACCATGTTAAGGATCAGATACTAAGAGTCCAATATGTGCTTTGTCGTGCACAACTATGAATAAGCACCTGCGGGACAACCAGTGCATCGTTTGAGAAGTGCTCTGTAACCTGCCGCTTCCAGGGAAAACTGCTAACAGAAGGCATGGAGCCCACCATAGCAAAGCAGCCAGGAGACAGTGACACAGTCATACAAGGGCAGGAGGGAAAAGCATCCGATTATGTCATTGTATAACAACATATAGGTAACAGGGTGAATTCAAATTTTCATGGTAATATTACAGCCAGTGTTTGACTCTGCAGCCATAAAAGACTTACAACAAAGATAGTTTAAAATTGCCAATAGTTGGTTTTCTTCTGGAAAACTGTGGTGTGTTTTTTTTTTCCCCTCTTTTAAAAAAGTCTAGTGCCAAACTATCACAAGCTAAACTTGGTTGGTTCTGCAGTTGCTCACCTAGCCATAAATTTTGTTTCTCACACAAACACCTCAGTGTGAAACATGATTGTATCATTTTCCATCGAAAGCTAAACACACAGTGGTTTGTCTTGAAATACTATGCATCTTCTTCCTTTCTTTGCCACTCCATGCAGAACCAACCAAAATCACTGTAAAGCATGGTGGTAAGACCCAACATGAGAAGGCCCAGCTGCAATGCCATCTTCAGAAGCAGCACCAGCGTCTGTTCTTCATTTCCCACAAGCACAGGCAGTGGGGGAGTGATCTGGTATTCACCTGGTCCACAGTTTCAAAACTACCAGCCAGGTAGTCCTTCTCCCTCCATGCCCCACACAAACGTAAGTAGGCAATGCGTTCCCTGCAATCCTCTCCTTGCTCACCTGTGGCAGAGATGGAACGCAGGAAACTGCAGTACCTGCAGAATATAGCAAGTTTTTGAATTTTCTTTTCTTTCATAATGTGAAACAGGTCTTACTAACACTCTAACATTATTGTGGTATGAATATATTATAAAAGCATCAACCTTCATTGCACATCAATGAGACCAGCAGCTAGAGCAGCATCGCAAAAGCTCCTGCTAGAGACTAAATGGGAAAACCTGTGAGACAGTTCAAGGAGGACAGGGAATAACAAAGGGCTACTAAGGTGATTAGAGGATTGGAGAAACTTTCTTATGAGGAAAGGCTGAGGCACTTGGGTCTTTTTAGTCTAGAGAAAAGAAGACTGAGGGGGGATCTTAGCAATACTTATAAACACTTAAAGGGAGGGTGCCGGGGGATGGGAACAGTCTTTTTTCAGTGGTGCCCAGTAATAGAACAAGAGGTAATGGGCACAAACTTGAACATAGGAAGTTCCACCTAAACATGAGGAGGAACTTCTTTACTTTGAGGGTGGCAGAACACTGGAACAGGCTGCCCAGAGAGGTCATGGAGTCTCCCACTCTGGAGACATTCAAAACCCACCTGGATGCCATCCTGTGCAACCTGCTGTAGGTGACCCTGCTCTGGCAGGGGGGTTGGACTAGATGATCTCCAGAGGCCCCTTCCAACCCTGACCATTCTGTGATTCTGTGACTCTGTAGCTACTCATCTTCTCTTCCCATGTACACACATCTCAGCTTTGCAGATGGAGGGATCGTGGGTCCACAAAAAACAGTGAAATCTTTCTGTGCTACTGCTGGAATTCATGCTATGACTCAAAACCTTCCGAAGACAATAGCTAGACTTGTAACAACTTCTGGGCCCTTTGGATCAGGACTTCGTTTAGCCACCAGCTAAATGTGCGAAAGTTTAGGCGTGCTATGAATGGTGAGAAGTGATCTGAACATACGCTGGCCTGTAATACTGTCATATGTACCCCATAGCACATACCACACCGGGCTGTGCAGAGGCTGCCACGACTCCCTTACAATTCTCTTTCTCCCTCAGCAGTAACTTAACTCTGCGTTTATGCTGCAACCAGCCACTCCAGGCTTTTGCCTCTTTACTGTAGGGCACCCACCCCAATTCTGCCATCAGCAGGCCCACGGAGCAAAACCACACAACTTGGTGTGTTGTTACGGAAAGCAGAGATATTGAGTGATGTTTGGGGGGGAAAAAAAAAACAAAAGGCAGGTAGAAAAACAGTTAGATATCCAGTGGAAGCTAAGAACAGAGAATGGAAAGACCGGCAGAGAAAAGAGAAGACAAGAACAAATGAACTCTCTGGGAACCACTGGGCTTAGGCAATTAGGTCTTATGTGGAAAACTGCATTCCTTCATGAGACACACCAGGAAGACTCATGTAGCAAAGTTCCCTTTTCTCTCTACCTTTAGCAGAACAGAAATAAATTGCATCCCTTCTCCCATGGCATTCCCATTTGCATGGCAGTTTTATTTCAGAAAATGCTGAAATTATATGTTGGACTACTCATATCTGATCAGGCTAGAATGAGTAGGCATGAGGAGACTTTGTGAATTGGCGGAAGGATGTGTAGGCAGCCTCCTATACAACAACTGCATGGGTTAGAAAGTATACGGCAGACAGTCTGGCTGTGACTCAACCCATTAAAGTTCTGAAAGGTCTCTGCAGGATGCCAGCAATCTTCCTGCCTGCATCACCAGCACTCGCAAACAGCACCTGCTCCTCCACTGTGACTTCTGAAAGCTTCAAAAGGAAAAGAACTGCCTCCTCAACCTCCCCAAAAGCAGCAACTCAAGTAGCTGCTGGGAAAGAAGTGTCTCTGCATCGCAGCTGTGTGAATAAACGATTTTCCAGTTCAGCAGATGCAGGAGAAAGGAGATTTTCTACTTCTGACCCTAAACCAGCTCAATTTTTAATTTTCAGGTAATCAAAATAATTCTTGGCGCAATCAAAGTCCAAACGTTGTTTTGATTTGGAACATTTTAATAACTTTTAAAATTTGTTTTAAATACAAGAACACAAAATTTGGGACCACTAAACATCTTACACATCATTCACAAAGATGTAGTAGTAACGGATCTATTATAAAACATACAATGAATAAGCCAAACTTTTCAGCATGGATTTCAATACTGTTTTCCCACCCTGGTGACAATATTTTATATTGAAAATTTTACATTCAATATAGAATCATAGAATTAGTTTGGGTTGGAAGGGACCTTGAAGATCATCTGGTTCCAATCCCCCTGCCATGGGCAGGTACACCTCCCACTAGACCAGGTTGCTCAAAGCCCCATCCAGCCTGACCTCAAACACCTCCAGGGTTGGAACTTCCACAACTTCCCTCGGCAACCTCTTCCAGTGCCTCACCACCTTCATGGTGAAAAATTTCTTCCTAATTTCTCATCTAAATCTAACTTCTTCCAGTTTGAAGCCATTACCCCTCGTCCTATCACTATATGCCCTTGTAAAAAGTCCCCCCTCAGCTCTCCTGTAGGCCCCCCTTAGGTACTGGACAAATATTTGCATGAAATATCGAACAAATATTTGCATGAAATAAATAAAAATCAGTGGGAAAAGGAATAAACCTTCCCTTCCACAGAAGAGGGACTTGAATTTCAGGCTACAGTAAAATTATCTCTTTCCAAGGAACACTTGTTTTTCACTACACATATGAAGAACCTACTAGTCTAATAAAGAGCAAAGAATTGGGCATAAACTTGGGTAGCAACCTGGGCAGAATCCAAATAGGTGGATAGTCAACACTCAGACCCAGAGTTGCTAAGTTTATTTGCAGTTTCTGCCTGAAGCACCCATCTCTTGTGTTCAAACAAAACGGGGAGACACAGTATGTGTCTTCTCAAGGCAGAATCCCACCCAAAGAAGCAGTGAGACGTGCTAGAATACGGCTGGTCGTAAGCACAGAAGAAAAAATATATACAAGTCACTAGCTTGTCAATCATCAAAACCAAATTCATGAGAATGAGAAGTCTGGACTGCACCAGAGACAATGTTGTATAGGACTTCTTTATGACTCAGCTGATTAACTGTGAAATACACTAACCTCTAAATAAAATCCTACACGCCCTCCCCAGATGAAGGTTATCACTACAGTTTGATGCCTGTGAGGAAAATGTAAAATAAGGGAATATTTCAACGGTAGTGCATGAGAGCTAAGGTGTCGTTGCTATAAATTCAGTTTACCCAATGGCATCTGCTCTTTCTGCCTGGAAACACTGTAAAATTAGCCAAGATCCAGGATGAGTCGCAGTCCACTCACAACTGGAGCAGTAGCTTTGATTTTGCTGCCTGCTGTCAAGAACACCTGAATGAACATTGACTGTACATATAGGGGTCAACTTACCAAAACTGCAAAGCTGGTGTTTCTATAGAAGCATCCCAGGCACAAACATGGCACGTTTAAACACAGGACAACAACGATCAAATATCTCTTTTTGGGTTACAAATAAAAGGAGTGCTCCATTTTGCTTCCTTTAGCTTGCACTTTACACCAAATTAAGTAAATATCATTATTTTACATCAGTATTAGCAATCACTTAAGTGCATGCATACAAAACCCCAAATCAGTCAAATGAAGACACACCTACAAGCACACATGCATACAAAATATTGCAGTTTCATATATTTATACCTCTCCTCTCATTGTAAGCTGAAAACAAAATGGATCTGAATAGTCTTGCACCACAAATTCCCAAACAAACCAGTGACAAAGCACCAATAAAAGGAGATACTAATAGCAATGGTGGCATAATAGTATTTCCATAGAAAGGTTTTTCCTCAGACCCTTTTTACACTCAGAAAGTTTCTGAGGCACACTGCTACAAATTACCAGTGAAAAAAAATCTCAAGATGTCTGCACTGAATAGAGTCTGTTTTAAATGGTAAGTTATAATTTTATTTTTAAAATTAGTAGAATGTGAAGCTGAAGTAGTTTTGGAAAGGAGCAAATTGGAACTAGGGGGGAACTTGTCTGCTCCAAAAGAACAAAAAAACCCAGATTATCTGTCACAAACCTTTATTCCAATCATTTTCTTCACAGTTAACTTAATTATACACTCTGACTGTCCTATAATTATGTAGCTTGGGAAGCTGCCAATTATTTCCTGTGGAAAATTTTAAAATTTCTTGCAGAGATTCAACATTACTTCCATCAATGCATTCCATATACTATGTCACCACCTTTTAAAAGCAAAGCCTCTGATGATAGCGATTGATTATTTAAGTGGAACATGAAAAAAATGCAGTGCATAGCAGCCACGAATAGCATGAGACAATTAATAAAAAAAAGATGGAAAAGCTAACTTAACAGGAAGCTAATTCAATAGGAGACTTTTTAAAAATGATAGCTAAGGACACCACATAATCAAAGGAAACATGGGGTTGTTTCTCCCCTCCACTAAACATCCTTTCTTCTGGAGGATCCAGTCATATTGTACAGCAAACAATAAAAAACAAGATTCAAAAACAATTAACTCAAAGTCTAAATGAAGAAAAATAACACTGTGTTTATCTGAAGGAAGAGGGCAAATAAAGAAAACATATTGCTGTGATTTCAGGAATAAGTATCCAACTGGAAAAAGGTGAATGAGAAATGGACTGTGGGGAAGCAGGTAAGAAAGAATCAAACGGGGAAAAAACTCTGGTTATTTTTGTTTCCTTCTTCACCGTGTGACACCCCTTGTTGTCACCTTGAAATGCCTTCTGCTTTCAAGATGCATCCGCTCCACTGCCTTCATACCCATGTCCTTCAACACATTGCAATTTACTCTTCCTATGAGTATTTTTGTTTGGTACTGGTCTTTGAAGCCCCACTGCCCTCCTCGCCCCCCAGCCCCAAAGGGCACTTCAGTTTCAGACATCCCTCCCACCTAAGTCATTTATAATGCAAACTATTTCTAAGCAGAATCACTTAAGAGAGGCAGTACAAGGAATGAAAAGGGAAAAGATTACTTATTGCCTGTCTTCTCTTAACTTCTCCTTATGCATTTTTTTCAGTAATACAAGAAGATACCTTATTGAGGGCCATGCAGCTGGGGCGTCCTAAGAAAGTGGCAAGTCAGACTACAGTGATTTGTGCTGTCCATTAACATGCAGCACTGCCAATACCCTCAGTGAAACCACTGTGACTTCCTGATAGTGTCTGTCCTTAATACACCACATTCTGTCAGGAGAAACTTCATATTTTCCAAATTCATTTCAAACCAACTCTGGTTTCCAGTCTCAATTTTTAATTACTGCATAGCCCAGATATATTATCTCATTTGGGGACATACAAATTAACCCATGGTGCAGCAATCAACTATACTGCAAATGGCCAAGTTGAAAATACTCTCTTCTCCTAGGAACCAAAGTATTTCCTAGGATCAACGCTAAAAAAATAAAATAAAAAAAAGGTAAGAACTCAAGAAAAGGTAAGAACTTGTCAAACAAGTTGTGCAATATGCAAGTACTATTTGTATAGCTAACAATTTCTTGTAGAAATTTAACGTTGACCACAGAGAGAATTTTTGTTACAGTATAGGAGTAGAAATATATCTGAAAAAATAAGCAAGACTGTACAAGTAGAGCAAACCGGTGTTGTGGGACCTTTGAGAACCAAGGGCCATGAAGAAAAGGTAATGTTTGATGTGAAATAAGGAACTCAAAGTGAGAAGGAAACAGGCACATCGGGGCCCACAGGAAACTACTGTACACCAGCTAGTAAGCCAAGGAGAAGAAAAGATAGAAAGTAGGTGTCTTCTGACCAAAGGCTAGCAAGGCTGTAGGAGTTGCACAACACCATTCATCTCAGAGGTGTTCAGCGTGCTGTTAACATGACAAGGTGGGCTACCGCAGACGAGTGAGCTACCATGCCAGCAACGCTAGTATATAAGCATTAAGTAGAACTACTCAGGAAAGACGGGTGGGCGAAGATATTCCCCAAGGTGCATTAAGAGTTCCCAGAGTAGCTCTGGGTAAACAATTTAATCTGCACATGCCTCAGTATGACGTTTCTAGCATATGTGTATTTTTTCTCAGGTGGGAAATACATGAGGCACCCATACAGTCTCCTAACAGGAACTGTACAAGAATAAGAACAGGCATTTCAAAATAACAGCAAAAATTCTCAGTAATGCAACAGCAAAAATACTGCATTACAGAAACAAAGCTGAGCCAGCAACAAAGTCCCCTCTAAAAAGCGGCTAATTACACGCTACACTAAACCCAATTTTTAAGACAGCATTTGCAACATGAAAAAGAAAAATAAGAAAAAAATTGAGAGATGTCAATGAAAGCTCTATTTCAACAGAATTTCTGTCCTCTTTAAATTATTTCAGACTTCTTTAAAACATGACTGTCTCACTTGGGAGCACTGGTTACCCCTACTGAATATATTACCTAAACTTAGAATTTTCAAAAGAAGCCTACGAAGTAGCACGGCCCAGATCTCACCAAATTTTAATGCGAAACAGTAACAAAAACCACAATTCAGCATAGTTTATCCAGAAAACACACTCTTGCCCAGTATGTGACACAGCCCTTAATTTCAGGGGTTTATAGGGGTTGACAATTATTGCTGTATTGCATGCTACCACACTTTCTTTTAACAGTTATTGCTAGATTCAGACGGAGGAGAAAGATATACTTAAAAGAGCAGATCTTACAATCTTGTGGTCTCCCATTATGTCCACGGATCATCCTGGCCTGGATATCAGCAGGCTCTTTACAAACCTATCAGAGCTTTGACACTAATCTACTTTGAGCAAAAACTAGATGATAAAGCATATTAAAAGTTTGCTCTTCACTTTCTAGTAGAAATGACTGGGGTGTTTACAGTCTCCTTGCTATACACAACCTTCTTTAAGCAGGTCTGCGCGTGCGATTTTTCATGGCGAGTTAAGCCATCACTAGATTACCATCAAGACATTGACTTTCTAGAATATCCGCTACTCCCATCTGTGCTCACTAGGTTTACGCTTGGCAAATATTTGATTTCAATCAAGGTCAGGAAAAGTTGTCCTATTCAGACACAGGTATTACTCAGCTGTATGTCTCTTCTTATAAGAACGCAACACATAACTTGCTTTAACTACCTTTGAAATAACAAACGTAGGAAGTGGAGTGGGCGGGGGCAGGAATGGGTTGTGCAAGTGAATCATGATGCTTTTCACCTATTTTTCTCCAAGCATTACCTCACCTATAGCAGTAGTTTTAGCGGGAGCATCTTAACTCTCAGGACACTGCCAGCTCAGTCACTTATTGAGGCATTTGCTCATCAAAGCCTCCTTTCCTGACAGTTTTTGGTAGACTTAGAGCAGGACAGAGAATTCTACGCAATTACTCATTTCTGAGCTTATGGACATCCATCATGCATCTGAAAAAGGCACAAGCTCATCTCCCTTCTCTTTGCAGGCCTAAGCAAAAGGTAATATTTGCAAAAAGTAATTATCTATAATATTTGACTCAGCAATGACAGACTAGACAGCTGTACAGCCTTCTCCCAAAGCTTTAACAGACTTGTGTCGTGTTTTAGTGTTACGTGCTTTGCCTTCCTAGAGTTTGTTGTTAATGATATCAAGGATTCTGAACCTCCTCTTCAAAGTCAACTGTAAACGCGACATAATCACTGTGAACAGGCAACCGCACAGATCTTAAAGAGCAGAGGTCTTACCCGTATATAAGCATCCTGGTGATGTTTAGCAAAGTACAGCATGTTGTCGAGGGCCAGCATTCCTGGAGGGGTCTGCGTAAAATCCATTGCAGGGTTTACATGATTCTGTAAAAAGATAACAACTTCACTCAATTAGCATCTTTACAAAAGCTATCAGCTCCCCGCTGATGTGCACCGTGCTAGCATGCTGTGCCAAAAAAGTCCAGCAACTGAGCTCTTTTTGCTGAGCAGAATACTCTTAACAAGGAAATGTTCCATGCCTCAAAGAACTTTAAAGCCAAATGCAAACACTACCAGGTTGGCATATCAGTCATTCACTTCCGTAGCAGCTACGGAATGGAGTTTCCTAAATGCTGAATGCTTTCGGAGCACAGATCTGTAAGTCTTCCATGGCAGATAGACTCCTCGGTGGTACTACAGACTAAAAGCAGTATTTACATGAAAATGTAGATATATATGCAAACAGCCACCAAAACACCTATTTATACAACTGCTGTGGAACAATTTCAAATAAACCATGAAAAGGAGAAAAAACTACTAGATTCAGAAGTTATATTAAGTCTATTGGATCTTGCAGACTCCTGAACACAAAGGGCTTCAGACAAAAGTGTATAAAATTAAACAGATTTGCCTTGTGGAATTCAGGTAAATGTTTCGTTATGTTCTCAATCTATGAATTCTTTCTATGGAATTAATGAATGAACATACCAAATATAACCAAAACTCGTTAGCTTCCACATGCACCTACAAATTTCAAACGTTCAGTTTCACACACTACATGAAAAACTACATTTGCTCAAAAAATTCATTAACCCAGTCCATCTTTTGAGGATGGAATTAAACGTACATTTGAGCAAGTTTCATGTAGTTCATGGTTTAGATACAAACATTTGCCTGGCTACAGACAGGCTTGAAAACACCACAGAAGCTGCTCAGAAAAACAAAGACCCAAGAGTATGTCTCCATCAAAAAATGCCTATCGTCTGCTATGCTCTTTTATCAGTATCACCTTTGTAATATCTCCAGCTCCACTCATCATTCTGACACAGAAAGATTTCCCTAGTTGCTTTGCGATGGCATTTCTATTCTGCAAGACCCAGCTGACAGAGACTTTAAAAGTGCATTTACTAGCAGAAAACTGACTGGCAAAGATCAGCACAGATTTCTTTTTCCATCAGTCTGTTTCTGCTGTGTGCTCAGGGTCTGATCCACCCACCTCACTGACAAAAGCACAGGTTTTACTACTTTTCCTCCTGTTGAGTCTGTCAGGCCATAAAGTTGTAGAAATGTGAAATTCTACGCTCTTGCCCGCCTTACCTTTAGATGTATGATAGGTTGGTTTTAGCCAGTCAATAATTCATGGTCACATGAAAGATTAGAAATATTAGAAAGTGAAAATTATACATTAAGATGGCTGGCTGCTGCAACTTTAAAAGTAGACAAAGATTTTGGGCTGAAGACGGCATGCACAACCTGTTCATTTTACATCTCCAGCTTAGGAGAACCGGTATACAAGCAAAACAATCATGGACTCATGATTTTGCAACAGGGATCAAGAGATGTCTGTAATCATAGATTTTATACAGAAATATCTATGCAGTATATAATTCAGAAGGGTAGCAGTCTAGGGCAAGAAAACAAAGGCTTACTGAGTTGTGTTTTCCAAAACCTCATCTTTTTTAACTTTTTTTTTTTTTTTTTTACACTTTCATTTGTTCCTCTGAATGATGAGCAAAAGCCCTTCATGGCTATTTCCCCAGCTCAACCTTCCATCTTCCTCATGTGATACATTTATCAGTCAGAACATTTGAAATCAGTACAAGACTGCTTCACACACATCACAAGTCCAACAGACTTCAGCTTCTGGGAGGAGGAAACTTCCCTTCCCACAATTTTCAAGCATTCCAGATAGTGCATTTCAAGAGAGGCTGAGTCTGGCAGACACACAAATGCCCCCCGCCCCAAACCCAGCATGAATGTCTTAGCAGGACATCCTATGCATTTGAAACCAACTTCATTTTGGGAGTAAAGTGCAAATCCTGGGGAACTCCACTTGATATTTAGCCTTGCCATGAGGTACGTTTCCTTGGGAAAGTTGTTGGGCAGCTTTCAACGAGGAACCATACAGCACCAGTTTTACAACGCTTTTTGCAAGTAGAACTTCAGCACAGGGCTGCACGTACTCTCTTCACCCCCATGCTATAGCACAAAGAGAGTATACTTGGATGAACAGCTGGCAAACAGAGAGAGGATCAAAACCCATCTACCTTTCTCCAGCTATTAAAATAGTAGCACCCATTTCACTGGTATTCACAAAGAATGTTAAAATAAAAGCAGAACACTGAAATAAAAAGGCTGACTTACTGTTGCCTGAATAGTTCTTTCCTTCACCCCATTCTACATCTCAAATTATATAGTAACATCAACAAAAAACAGAGAGGGCATGAGAAATCTCACCACATTTAGTAAGGAAGACTCATTTTGTCTCTTACTGTGACTATTAATTCAATGTTCAATCAGAAAAGCCATCTCTCCATCACTTACTACTTTTTATCCAAGTCAAGCCTATAAACCCAGCTATTTTCAGTTGTTTGTTTCAAAAGTTTCTGTCACTTTGGATCCCAGGATAACTAGGGCTTGATCTTCAGCTCTGTTAAGTCAAATAACTGGAGATGTGCTAGCTGATAATAGCTGAAGATACACAAGACAGTTCTGGCATGTGAGACAATACATTATCTTCAATTATTCTTCAAATTCAAAAGGAATAGCAGCTGCTTTGTTCCCTTCCTCTTCCTCCCCTCCCCTAAAATAATCCCTTTCTTAACATGTTGAATGTTTGTGGTTGAAATATTAACTTATTGAGAGTGGGCTTAAAAATGAGATACAAAGATAAATTATCTAAAATGCTGTAGTGAATAATTCACAAGTATGTAAACACCCCCACCTACAACATAATTTATTAAATATATGGAACACAATGCTTCAGGCATATTAGTTGCATCTGTTTAGTATAAAGTCTATTACATTTTTCTCCTTATAAAAAGCCAAGAGTAAGAAATACAAATGGAACAGATTTGTTACCTCCAATTTTTCAGATGATTTTTTATTTTTTCCACTAGACTGAGTAATATCTACGCATCTTTCAGCTTCAGCATCTGAGTGGTATTTAACAGCTTATGCTCTTATACCGTACATGCTAACACACCAAAAGCATCAAGAATTTGTTAGCCAGCTTAGTAGAGCACTGAGGAAATGAAAATTCATTCTTTTGAATAAGGTGTAAACCCCAAATCACGTCTGCGTATGCTATTAAAGGAAAAAGAAAAAAACAAAACAACAAATCACCTGGTATGTTTCACAAGATTACAGCTATTCTGGATAAATTCCAGTGAAGTAATTATATTCAGACAACCTAGCATTCTCACGTAGTCCTAGCTGTGTAAAGCTTTCTTCTCTGTCCTGAATGGCTCCACTGTCTTACTTTTGGCTTCCAAGGCAATCTCTCTGAGGGATGTATAGATTTCAGTCATAAGTATGTGTCCTTGCACTGAGATGTTTAATCACAGTAATGGTGTACTGTCTGTAGATACCCACGAATGGAATAAGCACCGCTTGTTCCTTATATTATTTTTAAACAGCAGTCTTCCACGTGAGTATGCTGAAGCACAGAAACCATTAATTTCCCTGCATTCCTAGCCTATCAAGGTACAAACTTTTTATTTTTGTCTTGACAGATATTGACAGCTTATCACAGATTTTGCATCGGTGCTATATGGAGGTATGTGAATCAGTTGCCAAGTTGTGCTAGTTTGTCCTGAAAGCTGCTTGCAGTAGGTGCTAGACCCAGCAATAGCTGTTCTACACAGAAGAGCAAACTTCTGTTTTCCCAACCCCAAAGCAGCTCAGGTGAAATGCTATTCTGTCTGCCTCACTTCTGCAGGTTTTGTATGACAAAACCACTATGGAAGTTCCCAGGGAGGAATTAGGACTGTAAAAGAACCAATGATAGAAGAACTTCAGAACTAAGAGTCCGATTTAAATGGTGTCAATCTAAAATGAACCCTCTCAAAACTGGTCATATTTTTTTCTACAGAAAAAGGAACAATCTGTCTACAAAGATAGTGCCAAGGACAGTAATCACTTTCTCCCATCTTCAATTACTTGCACTTATTCATCTTCTTTCTTTTAAATCTAAACCACAGTTCTGTCGGCTAGGAAGGAAAGTAATCACCTGGTTCTACAACACCTACATGAAAATGTGCCCTGGGTCAAATGAGGATATCACAGCAGTACGTACATGGATGTTTGTTCACAAGTACTCAGGACCAGGAGGGTGGGAACTTTTTAAGCGATATTCAGTGAATTATGAATTGATAAACTTATGTTGGAAGTATCAACGAGCACACAACCTCACCATTTACCCCTTCCCTAAATAATCCTGAAGTTTTACACGTAAAATGTTCCCATCTGTTCATTTACACAAGAATTATAAATATGAAAAAATGCTACATTAAAAAAAAACATTTGTGAAGAGGTAGTCAGCTAAAATTCTTAATGAGGAAGTAATTTTGTCTTTTTATTAAATAACACTGTATTCAAAGAGATGATGATGCACACAACTTCCACCACCCAATTTAATGAGATAACTTTGACTTGGGAATTTTCAACCTCTATGTATTCAATGAAAGCAGGAACTAACAAACATATTTGGTCTTCTCTTGATAACGCTTTTTAAATATGCATATTTTTTTCTTCCAAAGCCAATTTTTTAAATTTTCTGACAGAACTCTACGATAGAATGAAAATGTATCTGGAGAATCCCTAAATTAAAAAAAACCAAAACATAACAAAACAAAACAATAAAAACACTGTCTACTTCAAGTCAGAAGTAGATACAGCTCAGCAATTGCTGCATCTTTCAAAGAATATGCAGAAAATCTTTTAAGATACTTTCAGTGCAAGTCATTTAAATCACATCCCCACTACATATAGAGAACTCCAGCCTATTTCTACTGGATATAGTTTTCATAAAGACTTACAAATTATGTTTGCATACAATGATGGCAGTTTTTCCTTTAACTAACATATTTCTAGCTTTTCCCAGCATTGTGTTTCAGCAAATATTTGGCCATTTCTACCTGTTCAACTGGTTGGTTTTTTTTAAATGACAGCCTTGCAGTACATATTAGTAGACTGCAAATGTTATCCTCCAATAATAAAACTCACTCCAATCCGCATAACATGCTAAGCAATAGCCTTTCTGGATCAAGTTTGACTTCACTAATATAAAACTGACCTCAACAGAAAAGAAATCATAAGCACAATCTGCACATAATTTGTCCTATAAAAGGTTAAAAAAAAACCAACTCATAATTTGACTACTGCATTCCCTTAATTCACTGAGCTACCATATAATCTAACGTAAAGCACCAGAGCGCTATACATCAGTGACCACTAGAAGTCTGTCCCAATCATGAATGAATGCTATGGTGGTCAGAATTGCGAAAATCTGAACGTTATGGTCCTGTAACTAAATCAGCTAAAATCATCAGATAAACACTACAGGGCATGTCAAAAGACAAACACTGCACATTTTCAGCCATGAATAAATCTTGTAAAGCAAGACAAAAAGCTCTTGCATAATTCTTCCTATTTTATACATACCTATATTATAGCTTTACAGTTACACAGAGTTAATGCTTTGGATTCCAAGAATTTAAGTCCTATGGATTGCCAATAGTTTGAAAGCCTAAAAGAATCTCAGTTGAGTGCTATAACTTAGGGTGATCACATCTTGTCCAATGCATCACAACTATGAACCACCTTTCAGGTTTTATTTTAGTCAACAAGGACAGACTTTAAAGCTGGATACATGTTTAGCAATTCACAGATTGTTGATGTCTTATTATTGAAGTAATGTTCTCTGGACAAATGAAGTTATCAAGCAGTAACAGGTCATATACTCTGTCAGGGATATTTGATATTAATCAACGCAACATGGTCATTTCAATTACATTTTTCCAGCGTGGGAAATTCCTACCAGATATCTCCCAGTATCCACTAAGTTTACGGAGTAACTGAATAAGCAGTCAAACATCCACTCACAAATCTAGCTAGACTAGGTTGAGAAACTAAAAGCCATACTAGTTTTTTACTACTCCACACTTGAGATTATTGGTTCATTTAACAGCCACGTCAGCGAACCCTGACAGGTTTCCTGTCCCACACTTTTGGGCAACATCAGTCCACTTTAGATAAAACTGGTGCTGGATAAGGCATGAGCTAATCCAGATGGCTTTTACTGCAGGGAATTAGGGACCATTCCCAGGAGAACTTCTAGAGGCTCAACTGAAAGGGTGTGAGGCAGGTATCCCTCCAGCCAGGGCAGCTGGAGAGCAACCAAGAGCTACAGCTTTTCAGATACCTCCAGCTCTTCCAAAAATCACGATGGAAGTATATTACCCACATCCTGGCCAGCAAGCGATTTTTGTGGTGTTTGAACTACAGCAGTCAAGGAGTACACCAGGATAAACTGGTATGGAGTATCCCCAACCTAAAAAGAAATAGTGTTATAAATATAGGCCTTTTTATGACCTTGGAACCTGTGAGGAGATTGACTGGTTTAATTTTACCAGTGTCTTTAAGGCAGTTTACCTTTCATACATGGACAGGATCTAAGGCACAAATTCTTATCCTGCCCAGCAGGATAATTATCAAGCTCGCAAGAAGACAGTCATGTGAGAAAACAGTGTGAACAGTGCTGGCAGGAACAGTAAGCCAAAAAAATTAATCCATCTAAACTTGAATATTGTAAACAAACACAGATTAAATGTTTGCAACTAGATGGAAGTCAGACATGGCAGGATCAAAATCTACCTGAGTAATTTTATCTCTGTTAATCCTATCAGACGTGTAAATTAGTTAGACTTAGTGTTCCTAAGTCTAATTTTGGCATGAAAAGTCTTTTTTGAGTTCAGGTAAGCTTAATGTCTGTTGAGTAAGGTACGTTGTGACTTCCACTCATTATTTAAGCATAATGGCTGGCTGGCACTGTTGGTATATTGGTGAACAAGCATTAATGGTCCTGATTGATGGTTCAAAGACTACTTATTAAGGAGACATTCAGAGTTCTTCAACAGGCATTTTGTTCAAAAGTTAAGAAAGCGATACAAAATAGTTAACAAGTGTACATAAACATAAGTTTTAGCGTATGGCCAAAACACGTGAGTTGCATAGCCTATCAACAAAAAAAAAAAAAAGAAAAAAGAAAAAAAGAATCTCTAGACCTTTTTATTAAGTAAAATGAAAGGTTCAAAACCAAGTTCTGCCAAATCTTGGGCTGCTTGAATCAGAGTCTTCTAAGCATAAGACTACTCGGAGAGCACCTTTTTGATGATTTTTATTATACTTCAGGCAGTTTTATCTAAACCTAGCCTTTTTGACATAACATTTGCCCCTGTAATAAAGGCATTTTAATTAACAAACCTAAAAGTTGTGGTTTCTTTTAAAGAAAAATTACTTAAATTATAAGCAAGCGAGTAAAATCAGGGTAAAAATAATCATGGGAATTTTCCCGAGGATATGTATCTACAGGGAACCCACACGCGAAGCAGCCCACTTAACTGCTGCAGTTGCCCCTCCCATACATCATCATCATCATCACACTTGAGTGAAACTCTGAATGGGATCCTTCCAGCTGCAACAACTATCAGCTCCAGCAAAGGATATGACACTTACATACTATGGTAGGCACAGCACAACCACAGAACGAGAAGACTGGCACTCCATTTGTACAGGGTATTATATACTTCCCTTGGAACTTCATTAATAACGATGATGGCGGTGGCTGGGGACATCTCTGCATCCTTACAAACCGCATTGCTTTGAGAATGGTGAGCTTTGCAAGGAACCTACACCCGGTGCTGTGTATAACCAAAGGTAGGCTGGGATGAATCTTGCTCTCCCTCTTAGGTATTTCTGTAGAAAGGGTTCACATTTTTCATTTTCAAGCAAGCTAGCTAAAATAGCTGTCACGTGCAAAAGGAAGGGGCCAGGCTGTGTTTAGTTCAAATAAAGAGTAGGGACAAGTCAGCCCTGTGTCTGAGAAAACTCCACTTCAAAATGAATCAGCCACGTGAAACTACTGGCTGCGATACAACAGCTGTCGAAATTTCAAACTGGGGAACTGAGCTGAAATGTCGTCTGTGGCTAGGCATGCAGACTCACCGTCCGAGGTTAAAAAAAAAAGCCTGTTGCCACTATGGAGCCCTGCGGTTCACACACTGCCACTTCTTTTATTACCTGTGACCAGGTCAAGGTTCCAGTAACCACAGAGGACAAGCTGAAAGCTAATCTACAGTAAAGGAACTGTCAATTTCTATGGTATTTTTGCTACCTTTGGACATATGTCCCCACATACAAAATGACTAGCTCTATAGCCAAGTCTTCCCCCTGCCTGAGTACAAACAGCCAAGCTTTGCAGATGTCCAAGATGCATTTGGAACAAAGTACCAATCCCTCCTAAAACCTTTGAATCCATACTTCTGTCTTAAGTCAACAATAACCTATGCCCGCCCTATAGCATACCCTCATCTGCCCTCAGTAATGAGGTAATAAAAGACAATAAAACACTGGATCCATTTATTAGGGATTTTCAGTTCACTTGACTTCCATTTTTCTTTGCCTCCCTCTACCAGAATGTGAAGCTCTCGTGACTAGAGCTGTACTCTGCAAAATGCAGATACCTTTTGCATGTCTGGGCACTGTTCTGCTCTGCCTCCAGTTTCCTCCAGATTGACAGCAAAAAAAGAGGATGGAGCTGCACCAAAATGTAGGAGGAGTTAAAAAAATTAAGGAATATTTAAAAGAACACATACCATTACCACTCATGTAGGGGCTATGTAATAAGCTGACTACATTGAACAATCAAAACATTCAGAATTCAGATTCGAAGGTGTTTTTAATTTGGGGAAGTAATTCAGTTATTCACAAATGAGTCACTTTTCTTCCCCTTGTCTTATATTTCATTCACAGGCCTAAGTTAATGAGATCACATATTCAAAGAGAATGTCTGTAATTCTTCGTAACTGAAGAAAATCTAAATACTTTGTGTGCTATACCATTTACTGTCCTCTAAATCTTACAACAGGCAAAAAAAAAAATTCAACATAAGCAATGAGAGGAGGGGGAACTGAGCGATATGTACATTTAAGTAACACACATATCTGTTTGCCTGCATGCACACACTGGAAAATTGCATAGGCTTAAAAAAAAACAAACCAAACCAAAACCCAACATTAGCAGTACTTAACATTAAACTGAATTTACACTGTTTCACAAAACTACCATCACTTCAATATCAAGCAAGGCTTTGTGTGGAATCAGCTATCCAAGTCAAGCCTTGTGAAACAGATGAAGCCCACCCCACAAAAGAAAAGATCTCATTATGTCTGACCAGTTTGGGGGGGGCCTGTTTCTTCATCTTTTTTTTGTATGGAAATTCTGAGGCACGTACAGTACACAATATCCAGATAAAGATGTCCAAGATCCATCTCTAAGAGAAGGGGTCAGAAAACAATTAGCAGTAAAAGAACTCTTCTGTTATTTTACACAGCCTCACTACATTCAAATCCATGAAGCTTGCCTGCCCCCATGTGTTTTTAACTGGGATGCACAGAGTAAATGACCAGCAAACAAGAAAACAGTACAGTGAAATCATACATAATATATTAAAAAAAAAAAAATGCCAGAAATGCAATATTCCCTTGCCCCTAATTTTAAATTAACACATTTACATTTGTTAGTGGATTTTCTTCAGAGGCACACTTTTTCAAATCACAAGTAGTTTAAGATTTTTATTTTACAATTTAACAATGAAAAATATTGGAAAGGTATAAAAATTAAAAAACCCTTTTACCCTCCCCTCTGCAAAATAATGTAACTTATCCTGTCATTAAGATACTGATTTAAAGGATGATTCCTCCAAGTAACACTTTTATAATAACCACAAAAATGATCAAATAAAGTATTAAAAGAATCAAAACACAAAGAGATCAGTTCATTCACACAGACACACAACCACAGATATTTCATTATGATTAGTTTTAACTTCATTCTTAAAGTGATACTGAAAGGGCAAAGGAGGTTGGTAGCCCATCAAAATGGGATTTTTAATTTTTTTCTTTCTTTCTTTTAAATCTGTTCTCCTCTGGAAGGACCAAAGCTGAAACGAATACAGCAGTATATAGTAAAAGGCTGGTTTATTCATTTTAACAATGTGCAAATTGTTAGATGCCCACAGCTTCTGACAAACAATCCTGATAAATCATATGCAGCTGCATGGTAAACAAGAACAGCAGCTTTAACATACGGATTTTCTGGCCCCAGTTGTTGGTCCCTATAACGATGCATCTGACCCAGGTGCCTCCTTCTACGCAATTACTGGCTCAGATCAACAACCAAGTTTATATAAATGTAGTAGCTCCTTTAATACGCAGATACGGTCTACTGCGCATGTCATAGGTCAGGCTTTCCTGGTTACAACTGATCCATTTTTGTTAATAAAATAAAGCTTCTCTGGTTTTCTCCCAGCCACTTAAAACCCCATGCCTCTGAACAGCAGTAATTATCTTGCATCCCTCTGTTAGCACTCAGGAACAGCAGACAACAGTCTGACGATGAAGAAAAACAATGCATTCTCTTTGTTTGGATCTACTGATCAGTTCGGTTTTCATCACCCATCTCATTTTTTGTGATTCTCCAGTATTCCACACTGCAGTCACGCTTGGCTGAGAAGCTATGGAGTCACCTGACAGCATCGGCCCCTGAGGCCAGAGGAGATAGATCATCCCCTCTCCCTTGAGAGGTTTCACCCCAAGCCACCCTGACCAGCTCTGCCCCACTCACAGGAAGGGCAACCAAACGGTTCCCCTGCTTAAGCCCAGCAGGCATCTACCCACACTTCCTTGCGCTGCTCAAAGTGGTTCGGGGGCTCAACAGAAGAGATGCGTGGATCAAACACTAACCCTGGTGGCTACCCTCCACTAAGTTATCCCAGAGAAGGTATCTCCCACAGCCACAAACTGACTCGAACGCCTCAGCAAATCTAGATGTCAGTGTGGAGAGTGGAGTTTCAGCGTGAATTCAAAGTTGCAAACCCCAGCGTGCAGTGCTTCATTCTACATGCAGCACTTTATTCTACGTGCGGCAATCCTGTTTCCACAACCCAGCACCAAATACACAGCACGACATGACACCACCAAATGCTTCGTCTATGGCAAACGGTAACTTAAAACTATGAAACTATGCTTATGGGAAAGAATGCGGTAGGTCACACACCTATGGGCTCCTAACAGCACCAAGCACAGGATCGTTACGAGAGTAAGCTTGCGCGGCACCTCAATGATTTCTGTATTTCTGCCTCTCAGGTCTGGAAAGAGATCGATGCTTTGCTGCTGCTGCTCACATTTGTAGACCATGGCTTGAGCTGGCAATCAAACATATGTTTTTCTGATTAGATCTTTAACTACATTTACAAAACCTCACCTTTTACAGATTTGCAGAGACTGTTGAAAAAAAAAAACCAAAGAAATAAATAAAAAAACCCAAACAACAAAACACCCCACCACCTAAAAAATCCAGATCGCAAGAAAGCATCCCTGTCACTGAGCCTACACAAGGCTGATAAACACGCAGACGCAGGAACAAACTATTGTTTCAGAGGGGAAATAGTATCTCACCAGTAAGTGCCAGACAGAAAAGAAACTCTGCTTACAGTGTACTGTATAAACAACTGTAACATACAAGCCAAATTAAGTAGCTTTTCATTGCCCTCAGAGGTATCATTTAGCCTAAACATCAAACATCTGCTGTCCTTCAATGGAGAAATGGGAATTTACAGCCCAGAACATTTATTTCTACTATTTCTAAGGCTGAAATGATTCTGTACCCATGCAAGTGAGCTGCTGAACAACTTTTATGAACAACCTACATCTGGTATGATGCTAGTGCCCTCTGCTGTGCAATATTACAAATCGGTTAGCACCTTTCCTTCAAAATGAGGTTCAGCTGTACTCCAAATAATATCAAGCTATATTAATACAGTAAATCAAGGATTTCTGTCTTCAGGTGAGTATTAAACAATCCTGATAAGACATTCAGTATTACTGTAAAGACAAGATCTAAGTATTCACTTAGGAAACCTTCTGTGAGATTACCATGTGGAGCTGCATATTGTAAAATAATCTAAAATATTAAGCTAATAAAACATTCATTTTTTTCAACAAGTGAAATGGAGACTTTTTTCTAAAATAAGAAAATAAAAAAATACCATTTTCAGACTGAATTATCTCCATATAGATTCAGGAAATTTAACTGTAAAATTAACAACTGAGCTTACTGTTTGCGGCTCCTCCAAATACCAGTATAGACTAGTAAAACCCCTTAGTTACATCTTTAGTATCATCAACAGTTCTTTTGTATTTCTTTCCTCTTCCATTCTGTTTCTCTTTTCTTGTACCTGTGGTTGCTCTGCTAGAGACCTATCAAGTAGCAATGTTCACAGAAACATGAGGGAAGCAAGATGTCAAAAGCAAATGGAAACTTGAGGAAGATGTTTAAATTACAAGTAAAACTGGTTGTGCCACCTGCAGTTCAGGTTGTCTGACACTCCTCATTTTCAGACTTTCTTTTGCTTCTGATAGTTTACAACTATTTTAAGTGTCAGGACAGAATGCCTAGCATCTCCTTTAGGTTCAAATGCCTTAGCAAGTTTTAGCAAATTATTTGCTCATTTTTAGGAGTGTTTTATTAAGCACTGTATTGCTCTTATTAAATCAATTTTTACACAACTGTTCTGTCAAGAAACTCCAGCCCACTCATGCTATGCAAGAAAAACTTCTAGGTTAGTAAAAGACTTGTTCTTGTGTCAGTCTTGACATTTCCATGGAATGTAGGCTACATTTGGCCACGTTATAAAAACCCAGCATGAACTGAATTTAACAAGTCTCTCTGGAGCATGCAGAGTTTTTTCTGAAGGCACCGCCTGTCCTGAGCATTCCCTGGCTCCATCTTCAAGGCTTAGAGAAAAGTAAACCAGGAGTGGAGTGGAAAGAGAAGTAAAGTAGGAGGGCACACAGCAACAGTGAAGATGGGCCAAAGTCAGGCATTTGGGAGAGGGAAGGCATAAGAGGAAGGAGGAGGGACAGAGTGGAAGGGCAGAAACCAAGACAGATGGAGGACTGCAATTATCAGCCTGGGGCTGAACAAGAGAGAAAGATCAGGACAGAAATGCAGAGCAAAGTGTAAAGGAGGAAAAAGCAGAGGCAGATAGAAGAAATACTGCACATGCATGTAATTAAATGTGACAAAGAGGGAAGGGAATGAATTAAGGTTTTAAAGACTTATTTCTGCCTTTTCCTAAAAACATTCAACTTTGCTGCTCTTCTAGTGCAAGGTGGTGTTACACTTATAATGCAGACAATATTAATGACATACACAAGCATTTCAAACATTGACATGTTTGTTTAGATGCTCTCATCGGTTTAAGATCAACATTACATGAGTTACTACAGTCCTGGGCTGTTATTCCCCATGACTAGATATTGTTAATCTGATATTCCTATACACAGCAATAGGATTATAAAGATAAATGTTACTCCCTGAAAACAGGAATGACAGAAATGGTCCTCAAATTCTGTTTTGTCTCAAGTACTTCCAAGTAAGTGTTTAACAAAGCAAATACAGTCATATGAATCTCTATGTCTTTTTAATTAAAAGGTGATAAAATACTGCAAGTAACAGTCCCTATACAACTGCAACTCTCTCATAACACCTAGAAATATATATGCACCATTAGGCCTTCACCTTCCAAAACTTACCCTGAAGCAACAAATCAGCAGTAGCTTGTTTCTAAATCAGCGATAGCTTGTTTCTAAAACACCTGCTGAAAAAATTCATCTTCAAAGCTGAACAGAATGGAGAGTGAAGCTTGCAAACCATGAAGAAGAGCAACCTCTAGTGGTCATAAGGGTAAAAATGAGAGAATAAATGCTACACACATTCCTATCTTACCCGTTGATTCAATATTAAAGGGAATTTGAGTGGCAAAGGGCAGTCCATTTAATTCTGCGAATTTAATTCTGTTAAATAAAAGGACACTCAAATCTATGAACCGTGTACTACAATGAAAGGTGAGATGAAGAGTCTCCTTTATGGTGGAGTCCCCTTAAAAATGGGTTCTGCTCTGCTGCATGGTGCTTAATTATTAGCTATCATTAATTAATGACAAATACTTTTATTTTAGAGTGGGCCATTGTTACATATAGAAATATGTCAACTAAATTGAGGGTCAGACACTTCTTTCTTGAGGCAGCTGCATATCTGAATAGGTCAGCAAAAGGAAATCTTTTCAAACTGATTATTTTTTCAGCAACAAGTGATTTCGCAAGTTTTGAAATAGTAGATAGGGAAAGAGAGAGTTGTGGGAGTAGAGAGTGGAGGAGGATGGAAAACTACAAATCATTTTCAGTAGTACAGGCAACCTGTCATGTATGCTGTTCTATCATTAAGCCAATGATTAATTCATATCAATTTAAAATTCAAAAAAGGATCAGATCTAGATTGGCACACAGACAATACGGTTCTAAAAATGTTCTTCTGCCACTGCAAAAGCCAACAAGAGAATCTGAATGTTAAAAAGCATTACTGTTATTATAGTTTAAAAATTCCCCCAAAGGATAAACCATGCAACACTTCCCATCACTGCAGAATGTCACCAACAGGAGGAAACATCAGAGAGGAAGCATCAGAGAACAGCTGAAAATGACCATTCGAGACCTTTTAGATAAGCTCTTCAGCATTTTACACCAGTTGCAGATTTTAGTCCCCACATCACAAAACTTCAGCTTCCTGTTCTGGGCTTTCCCACTCCTGCAAGATTTTAAGACTTCACACACTCAGGCTTTCCATTTTTAGGAAGAAAAAGGATGACCATCCTCAGGTCTTCAACACGTATAGCTAAGTAAATGCATCACATGAGGTCTGCTCTCTCCATCTCACTCTCACCTTCCCTTCTAGGAAAGTTTTATCCTCCCTAGCCAGGCAGACTGCTACCATCCAGATGACCGGGTGGAACAAAGGGCCTTCAGAGATCTCGCTGACATTAGTAATTCCAGAGAATTTAAGGACTATTAATACTCCTGCAGGGCATGACATCTCAACCCCACTCCAGTCTTGCTCAGTTTTTCCTTTTTAGAGCCCATCTCAATCTAATGCTTAATTGACTACCACTAATCCACACTGCAAATTACTTAGATTTGTGCACTGCTGTTTCACTGCGTGATTTCACTGTGACTCTTCACTTCTTTCTATCAGTCAGTAATACAGGATGAATGACTTTCCCTCAGCAATCTAAGTATATATATATCTACTGCCTTCCTATCAACAGAAATGTGAACTTTCTTTTAATACACACACACCATCCCCAGTAAATCCATGCCTCAAATCTGTGCTCATATGATTTATCATTAATATTAGGTTACAGTAAATCAAAAGTTTAAGTTAAATTCTTCAGAACTAAGATGCAGCTATTTCACAGCCCAAAATAATAAGCAAAAAGTAACACCATAACTTTAGGAAAAAAATGAATCTAACTATGGTTGAGTTATTCAGGTCAAAATCCCCCATTTTATGTTTAAAAAACGAAAAGGAAAGCGTTTTGTCTACAGGTCAGTTAGAGGTGGGGCTCATAGTGCTGATTATTATGACAGTTGCCCAACACTTCCCATTACGAGATCCTGTTCTCAGTTGTTAATAGCTTGGACAGCACTTATCATGGCAACTGAAATTTTCCACGCTGAGGCAAATACTAGTCTTTGGAACATGCAGCTAAACACAGTCCAGCCATTTCTGAAAATAAAACACAGGAAAAATACAGTTTGGGTCTGTTTTTAGAAAGTCCTGACAACTTCCCGTGCAAAGGCTGGAAATGAGAGCCAGCTGACTGAGCAGGCTTTATACTGCTGGAGAAACAAACAGGGTGGGAAAAGGAGTTGAAGAGAGGCAAAACCTAGAGCAGAACCACATCACAAGGAGGGAGTGGGGGTGGAAAAGGGGGAAATTCATGGAGATTGAATGAAAGACATAATGGGGATCAGCGATCAGACATGCTGGAATGAGACAGATCCAGCCTGAGATCAAAAAGGAACAAAGAGCCCGTGGGCAGTGGGAAATCAAAACCAAAGACTAGGGAAAGAAATGGAGAGAGAAAGGCCAGAGGAGATAAGGAATCAAAAAGAAAAGTGAGATAGCACCACAAGGAGACTGCAATAGAATACAGAAAAGGGGGAGCTTCCGAGCTACAATGGCTCAGGGCGAGCCCAGAAGCCGCCTAAAGACAGGGTTAGCAGAACACAGAAAGAAGGTGTAGTACATTAATGTTGGTGAGCAGCCACTCACCCACCCAGCTGCTCACCCACTCCCTTCCTCAACAGAGCAGGGGGAGAAAAGAGATTAAAAAGCTTGTGGGTTGAGAGAGGGACAGGGAGACTGCTTACCAGCCACCATCATGGGCAAAACAGTCCTGACTTAGGGAAAAAACAGTTTAATTAATTGCCAATTAAAATAGATTTGGGTAGTAAAAACCAAACATTAAAACAACACCTTCCCCCCCTCTTTTCCAAAGCTTAACTTGACTTCTTCATTCCCAAATGCTGGGGCAGGAATCAGGGGGACACAGACGAGACATGACATGAAAACGAGCTGGGGGAATGAGCAGCTTCCAACTGAGCACTGAGGAAATTGTACACGAGAGACGTACCAGCTCGGTTCAAGAGGACAGCAATTAAAGGTTGGAGTATGTCAGCACTTGCTACAGTGATCTGAGTTTGCCCCTCTTGCACGTTCTCATTACAAAATATTAATTACAATTAATTGATTACAAATTATTTCCCTGATAACCTCCTTCTTCCAGTGCAGAGAAGGGGCTTCCTCTGGGGAATGTATGGTGCCATGAAGGAGGTTACTGTGCACAATTGTTCTAATTTGTTGGAGGAGATTAAAGTCATACAGAAGACAGCCTGAGAGGAATTTCTATTTGACACAGTCACAGGAATAAACATATGAGAAGAAGCAAAATGGATCCAAGGGGAATAAATCATGCTGGGCAGTTATCCAGGCAGCTACTGACTTTGTCTTAAGTTATTCTTGGCCACAACCACCTAAGGACTCTCCATTCCATATAGTGAATGACTAAGTTTTACCTGGGCGGGGGGTGGGGTGGTGTGGAATTCTCACTGTAGTCACTCTGACACATAAGACGGCTCATGCTTGCAAAGGTAATGGACTTCCCATTTGCTGGTGGAACAGAAACAACCTGAACTTCAGGCCAAACCTCTCAGTTA
Source organism: Ibidorhyncha struthersii (assembly GCA_013398815.1). NCBI lineage: Eukaryota > Metazoa > Chordata > Aves > Charadriiformes > Charadriidae > Ibidorhyncha > Ibidorhyncha struthersii. The sequence goes on from VZSZ01003607.1 coordinate 584,631, forward strand.
AGAAAGCCACAGACTTAGCCTCGTGAGAAAGTTATGTCTAGAGACAAGTGGACTTAAGAAAGACTGCAAGACAGGTAAGGTAAAAAGCAGTCACTAACTATGTTCTTCATTTTCCAAACACTCTGATACACTCAGCTCTGCAGACAGTAACGCAGGTACAACAAACCACGCACTGAGGAAAGCAGAAAGCATTCTGAAAAATAAAGTCCTGAGCATCTTTCCTTAGCCAGAAAATTTAAGGGGAAAAATCCTCCCCTCATCTCATCAGCTAATGAAGTATTCAAAGAGACAATGAGAAACACCACAGAAGAACCCATGAGAAAACTGAATAGCTTTTATCTTCAGAGCGCTACTTGGATATTGTGCTGTGAAACAAGGGATTTTTGAAGAATAAGATCAAAAGATAGAGTAGCTGATCATCTGGGACATGAAGAAGAGTTAAAAAAACAAGTCTGGAAGAAATCTCAGAAGCTTATCAGGTCTACGTTCTGCCTAAGGCATGTCGTATTTACTCTCTACTATTTTCTACATTTCTTTCCAGAGATCGCTACAAGACACATCCTCCAAACTATCTATTCTGGTGCTGCTTCTCCTCACATTAGAAAGTTTTTGTAATGTCTAACAAGTCAGCTATGCTGCCATTTAAGTCATTATTCATCTAACTATCCATGTCCCCCTTCAGACTCTTCTAAGCCACCTTGGGTTGGGTTTTTTTCCACATAGCCCTCATGTGTTTTGTTTCCAGGATCCACCATTGTCAAACGTAGCATAGAAACCTTTTCACAAAGGATCAAGCACCATCTTTAAAGTAGTAATGAATTTTGTCCCCATCATTCCAATTAAAAATCTTTTCCATAAACTGATTGCCATCACTGCCTTTTAGCTTACATATGACATCCTCTCAGCATTCACGTACTTGGTATTTCCACAGCCTTCAGCCTGGTTCGCTAAACAAGCCAACCTTTTTAAGCCATCTCTTGTAAGACATCATCATCACTGCACAGGCCTCACCCTCTGCACTCATCCTACATTCAATCAGTCCACAAGTCACTGCATAGGGAAGTAAGATTATACCGTGTTCTAGCTGATGTCTCAAAATGCAGAAAATGGCCTTAACAGTTTAGCTGAAAGTATCTTTTTAGATATATCCTACCTTAACATTTGACTTTTCTATGGCTACGTTGCACAATCTCTCATCTTTTCTCATAGATTAGATATTTGCCTACAGAAGAAATTCTTGCCAGTGGTCCTAAATGAACATCATTGCACTTTGTATCACTGAATAAAATTATATTTCTATTTCTCTAATCCAAAAGGTCATCTAATTTGTGAATGACATGGTGATGATTCTTTTATTGATGCCTCCCAATTTTGTTTCATCAGAAGATTTCATCAGCATAAGTTCACTTTTTTATGTCACCACCACTAATATTTTGAAAGCCAGGCCCATGACTGCCTTTTGAAGAACATCCCACCATTCTCAATTTCCCTTTTAATTCTCACCTTTTATCAGCCAGTTCCTTCCTGACTTTGTGTCTCCTGTACTAAACCAGGTTTTATTTTGCTACACTAATAAATTCCAGTGTGGCATGGCAGAATTATGAAATCACTTTCTGTGTTGATTTTTTGCACTCTTACAAACCATTTATATTCTACTGAAGAAAAGCCAAACAAAAAAAAATCCAGAAGCTCTAAACACTGCAAACTTAAAAACTGTTTCTCCCCCACCCCAACTTTTTAACCCATTCAAGCTTTTTAGAATTCGGGCATTTAGAATTCTAACTTTAAACACATTCACTAGAGCTTCTCAATGACAGTTAGTGATGTTTAAAGAAATACAATGAAAATATATAGGGTATCAGTTTCTTGAGTTGTATCTATTGCCCGCCTTGGTTATGGGAATTAAGTTTACACAAATGCAAGAAAATTTTAAAAGCTTCACATACAATAAGCTGTACAAAATTTAATCATTGAAAAGACCAGGAATTTTAGGACTGATTTTATCATTACCACTATATGTGGCTTTATCTTTTAAATATCTCCAACACTGAACTATGTTACTATTTGAAAGTCTACAAAACTCTACTTCTACTACCAGAATTGACAGGGATAAACATTGGTTGGGATTTCCCTGCCAAAAGAGATTTTAAAAAGAAGGGGGGGAAAAAAAGAAGAAATTCAGGCTATTTCATTTGCAATTGAGTCAGAAAATAATTCAGTAGGGTGGAGTGTATCTGAGATCTGGGTCATCTTTCATTGTATTCATCAGTGTTTTAATAAACCTCCTCAAGACTGTCTCATCTGAAGATCTCTTTGCCTATAATAAACGTCACATGGGTCATCACAAGCATCTGGAAAGGCCTTGTGGTTTATTTAACTGGATGTAGGCTTCTAACTATGTAGTTTTAGAAATGATATTGTAAACTTCTGAAATCATGTCTGGACTTTGTCTCTTGTTGACATTACATTTGTAGTGGGGTGAAGCTTTTTGATGTGGCCAAGAGAAATGAACAGAATTCTTGTATTTCACATACAGAAAGAGAACAAGCAGTCCAGGAACAACTTGATGGCTAGACATGGTTTTACTCTCCCCCTCGGAAAAAATGTCTAATAAGCTCAAGAAATTAGCATCCTGACCACCAACACCAGTGGAATGAAGACAGCATTTGAAGACAGCCTCCTATTTGGCTGGGTTTCTTCTTGTGCCACACAGCCAAAATAGGGGGGAAGAGAAACCTCCCAGTATTCAGAGCACAGCTCAGTTTGCTACTGCATCCCTTTACCTGCAGTTTATGAAAGCACTGAAGACACTTTAATGATGAGGTGAAAAGAAGTAGACTGGGTGAAGGCAGCCAGGCTGACTGGAATCTAGTCAGAGCACAGCCCATGTGCGAGGCTGGAGATCACCAGTCAGATTTCACAACCGGTCCTGCTTACTTCCCCTGTTCTACGAGGAAGGCCAAATTCCTTTTCAGCTGTGAGAAAAGTTGTACATGCAGTGTCACCTGTACTCTTAGCTCAAATTAAAACTTCTGTACATGAGTAGAATAACTCTCCTCACAGTTCACTATTGACATTTTTATTATTCGTACATTGCCTCATCATACTGTCAGTGGGATAATCTGCCTCCCAGTGAGACTCTTGCTATTGGTGCTCCTTTCACAGCTCACTTTCCCGTATTTCTTCTTGTCTCCCATTATGCCTTCTCCACATTTTCTTCATTGCTCTGATCCCAGTTCCCATTCCCTCCTAGACTTTGCCCCCCATTCCCTTGCAGAAGACTATTATAATTAAGTAATAACCCCTGCTGCAGTTACCCTTGACAACTGTTGGGCGTGTTTTCAGTAGGCTTCCCAATGAACAGCCCAAATGAGAGCGATGAATATAATGGATAAATCCCTGCTGCACAGGCACAGCAAGAGAGTTCCTGCAAACTCAGACAAGATACTTTGATTCACACTGAGTGTTTTCCTCAACCCTATCAGCTAAAACATGCTGTTGTTAATAATTTCAGCTCTGCAGAATTAAAATATATCCTGTGGGACAAACAAAGCATTAGAAGAACTAGTGCCAGCCTGCAAAACTAGTAATCTTTAGTCCTTGTTATGCAGCAGAAAAATAGGATTGGAATTCAGATCTGTGCACTAGTCCCAGTTCAGCTTCTGTTGGATGCTCTGTCACACGCTCAGAGTTTTCCAGCTCCAGCTTTAAGAAAGCAAGATCAGATTTTCAGAAGTGCTATACATTTAGGTGCCAGTGATGGCTGTGGGAGCTAAGAGTCTTCAACATCTCATAAAACTAGACCGAGCAGCAAATATCCGAAAGTGATCAGCCTGAATTAGAGAACAATAGTTTAAAATTTGATCTTCTTGATTCTTCCATATGCCACAACATATACCCCATACATGGCTGCAGCATATCCCATTGTTCCCTCTGTGTTTGTCATCATTTCTTTCTTTGCCACCAGTTACTTTCCCTCCTCCTAGGACACTGACCCCCATTCTCTGTTCTCATTCACCACAAGCTGGAGGCTCTATATCCAGCACATTTGTCTCTAAGCCAGGGCCTGCATTTTCTTTTAGTTTTGGCCTTCAGGGCATAAAGTCCTCTGCTCATCTCACCATAAGAGCTGCCAATCTCAGAACCTGGGATAGCAATGGTCTTCTATCACACAGGAACTGAGAACAGATTCATAGACAACAAAAAAACCCACACTGAGCTTCAAAAGCTTCTTCAAAGCACTAGTTTCACTATCATGCTTACAATCCCAAAATACTGGGTTTCTCCCTTCCCGTCTATTTACTAACGATGCCTTACAGATACAACAGCACTGATAGAGCAGTAATTTTTCCTCACTCATCAGTAATGAAAACAACAATCAGGACCCAGAAAGCCTCCTCCCAAAACCACAAGGGAACCGCATAATGCTGAGTCCTACGCCGCAGAGCTGAGCAGAGTGCTCGAAACTGCACAGCGAGCTTCAGCTTGCACCAACAGTGTTTAAAACAATCCTTTCTATAACTGTGGCTACGATACTATATTCAGTGCATATTTGCCAGGCCAACAGCAAAGTAATGAATCACACAAGATACGAAGCATACTATTTTACCTAAGGAGAAAGAAAATTGCATACTAACCTAGAGTAAACAATAAATCAAGATACTGATTGCAGTGAATGTGTGCATGCTCTGTTTCCAGAGGAGGAAAAATACACATTATTCATTAATATAAATGTATGCAACAGTTTAGCCAGATTGTGCTCTGTTCCCCAATTGTTTCAAGCAAGACCAGAACTCCAATTGGTCTGATTAAGTCAGGGTAAAAGATTCTGCATCCCCTACTCACAGATGAAAGGACTTCAAGCAACCAAAACACAAGGCCCTGCAAGTAAATAACACAGAGTCCTACCTCAGATTTATTGTGCTCATCAGTCCACGTTATTACTAACAGAGTACAATGACTATATAAGTCTGCCACAGATCCATTAGACAATGCCTGTTCATCCAAGATACCATTAAAAGTTAGATTTTAATTATGGCAGTCATGCAAAACTATGTGTTTCAACCTCAGGTAGTTATTTCTTCCAAATAACCCTAACTTCTGCTAAAGCAGTCACTTGGGGTTAACAAGATTTAAAAAAATAAAAAAATAAAAAAATGAAAAAAAAGAGCAAGCTATTCCCTTGAAGGCAATGGCCTCCTATAGGATGCACTACAAGAGGTGCTCACCCACTTTCAGTGTACCACCACACAAAAATACTCACAATAAATCCAAGTTTTTTATAGTCTCGAGTATACATAGATTTGCGTTTCTCAATACTTCCACTACTGTTGTTAGGTTCAGATTCTGCATCAAATGCAATTCTTCGGAGTTCAAATATGATATCCCGTTGAGCCTATGTTAAAACAAGATTAAAAAAAAATTGGTCTCTCACTTTAATAACCAATACCACAAAAGCTGTTTCAAAACACTCTATTCCCTCCACTGCCCAATCTTTCTAAATTCCCTACTTCATAATCAGAGAGACAGCCAGCACGAATGACTTTGTGGTTGCCCTTTTCCAAAGTCCTCCCATTTGTGGGGTTCACATGCAGATGCTTAAGTGTTGACTTCCAGAAGCTGGACCCATGTTAGCAAGGCCACTGGCTGAAGGCTGAAATCAAAAATCGCTCAGCGCTCTGCATTCCTTTTGGTAACTGTCCATTTTTGCTAGCACAGGAATGGGCAAGAGAGGAATTACTACAGTTACACATCACTAGAAATGTCTCAACACAGCGGCAACTACCCTGTCATCAATACTAACACACTAATAGTGTTAGTCACTCTCAGTGGAGAAATACATTAGTTAATGGTGTGTACATTCCTGAGAGTCAAACTTTCCTGCCTCTTACTTCAGAAACAGGAAGGGTAAACAAAAGTAACATAATGCTGTAGGATTTTACAACCATCTCACTCTCCCACCTTCTCTTCTCGAAATTATGTGTCTTAACACAATTCCCTCTTAAAAATTAAATCAGGTTCCTCCTTGTACGCGGCCTAAAAAAAAGGCCACAAAAAATAAAGAAACAAAACACATCTTCTCCATGGCTTATTGACTTTATATTTAAATATTAATCTCTTAGGGGAGTAAGTGCACAATTAACACTATTAAAGCTGGTGTTTGGATACAGTAAGCAATAAACAAATGAACAACTACTATCCAGTTTCCCAGGAACAGAAATGGGGTTTATTTTAACAAATTAACTTCAGCTCTAGCATGCCAGATAGTTTTCATTTAAACGTTCATTTTAGCTCCACAGAAGTACTTTTAGGGAGGACCATACATCTCTGTGGCTTCTGAGAAATACACAAAAGAAACAAATGCTGGACTGCTGCTCAGAGTTTTAGCGTCAGGATGATGCCAAATTCAGTTCACGGAACTACATGCCTGGCCATTTTGTTGTACTTTTGCACAAGAAGTGCAATAGCCTGTACCTCTTCTAACAACCAGAAAACATAAACTTCACAAAGAGAGAGAGAAAGAGAGAGAGAGAGAGAGAGAATACAAATGAATGAATTGTGTAAACGTTCCTAGCAGCATCTTTTCCTCCATAAAGAGCTTTAGGCACAGCAATGAGCAGTTGTCCTCTTCCTGGTCTGACCAGATCATGTCGGATGCTTACCTGATCCTGTGGATCCATTTTTGTCATCATTCTGTCTTCCAGAAGGTTAAAGGTAAGTACTTGCAGAACATAAAGCTGGTGTGCCATTTCATTATTGATGGCCCTCTGTGCCCTGATAACATGCTGCAAAGAAAGAGACTCTGGTGAATACCATCTTATCAGAAAATTACATTAGGTGCACTCAGGTGTTTCCTTTTCTGTAAGCATACATTTGCCATGCAATAGTGTGTGTATACTCCAGAAAAAAAAAATCAAACCAAGACTAGTGCTACTGATTTAGGTATTATATAAGTAACTTTAAGGGGCAGCACTTTACATTAACAATGCACCAAAGCTTTCTCCTTCTAGCCATGAGATAGAGCCTATGCATATGTTGAGAAGCATAAAAAAAAAAAAAATCAGTACTGAGAAGTCACGGCAAAGAAAAATTAACTCCTTAACAAAAGTACTAGATCCCTATATTTAAAAGAAAAAAGAGAGTATATTAAGAAAATATTTATAGAGAGTAGCTGCCTGACCGGAAAAGCATTCAAACTGCAAACATAACCAGCAAATACAGTGATATAACAGGGCTACTGCTGCAGGGGTCAACATCACACCACAATCCTACCTCTACCAGACAAGTCTGTTCTTTATGAGGAAGGCTGTTTAAAAATACACTAGCATACAATGTCCCATGTGTGCAGAATTACCCCATTCAGAAAGCAGACATCAAATGGAGGGACAATTTAAGAATCCCTAGGTGTGCCAGAAAACACCAAGAGTTTCTACACGGGAAACAGACCCAGGTCACTGAACACAGCAGAGTATACACGAGGAAAGAGTCATCAAGTAGGAGATGGATACAGCAACTGATACTGCACAGTTCTGGAGAATAAAAGAATCTATCTGCCAAAGGGCACTGGAGCATTTTATGATAGTAAACAAACACTTAAGAATATTATCCATATGCTTATATCAGATTTCTTAAGAACACAAGCACTGTAAAAATATGCCTTCTGAAACAAATTCTGGTTTTTTTGTACGCATCATTGAAATTATGACAGTGAACGAGAAAGAGCGAGGGGTGGTTTGGTTGCCATTTGGTTTGGTTTACTCTGCCTAGTATCTCATAACAGAGAAAGAGCACTTTCCCATGTTCCCTTGAAGATGTAATCTACTCCAAGGTCAAAGGCAAAATCCTTCTGATTTTCCATGATAGCAGATGCAAGTCTTTTATATTACATTCATTAACTCCACTTTGAGCTGTATTTCATGCTTTTTTTTATGCAAGTGGTGACAAATTGTGTGCAACTTTATAACAAGAGAGAATAATCTGTAGAACCGAAAAATACAGAGGTTCATTTTGCAAGATGGAAAGCCTTGTGTGGTTTGCTCAGCTGCCATCAGCTCCAAACCTTAACACAGAGGGCTTGCTATAAATTCCTCAGACAACCCCTCATCTGCACAATAAAGTTCACATTCTCCACAGGAAGAAAATGCTTGAAGTATTACTTTCTTATTCAGTATTGTATTTTCATGAATAAACCACAATGTATTTGACTGGGAAAATACCCTTTCTGGTAATTAGTTCGCAACCCATTCAACAACCAAACCTTTATCTTGTATACTACAGGCTTCAAAACATACCAAAATACAAGTGCAATTAAGATATATTAAGGTAAAACCTATGAACACCAAAACTGGCGTATCTTCTTCTCTCTGCTATTATATATAAATATAAATTATATACTTACAGTTAAGATGATGGAGCGAAGCTGCTTTTGTGCCAAAATGTTTGCCATTTCCTGATTTATTTAAAAAAAAAAAAAAGTTAAAAATTAGCCAGAAGCAGGTATTTTAGTGCCATACCTAGAAGAACACTGACTTAAAAGGTTTTAGTCTTAGGTTTCTGCAATGTTACTTATAAAGGAAATGAAGCAGCGTATCAGCTATACGATTGTATGCATTATGTTGGGGGTCAGAAACTCAGATTACTCTGCTATGAGTAAAGAGGCAAAGAAAGTGAAAAGTATGTCACAAGCTGAGGACTTTGATGATCCAAAACCAGCAATGAAAGACCTCAGAACAGATCTCTGTGGGTTAAAAGAAGTATTTACACACACTTGTTCAAGCATAAGCTCCCCCCTTCAAAAAACACAGAAGGCAGCACGGAATGGAAGCCAGCCAGGACTTTAAAACAAGATGTTAAACAATGTGCTTATTGACATTAATATTTTGGCTGTTTTAAAGTTGAGTGTTCTGACTTTCACTCAATAAATCAGCCTACAACTCAGTACAGTTTCGTCATAGCAAACAATACATCTCCCCTGTATTTCGGTAGCAGTGTTGACGTTGGTCCACTATTTTGCCTTAACTTCTCTTTCTAGACCTGTCTGAAGTCACTGTCAAGGAGAATACACTTCTGCTGTCATTCGTAAGCAGTTGACCCCGGCTGTCCATGCTGCAAACCATCCTACAATGCATAGGGGGCAATACTTTATATTTACCAATCATGAGAGTCTAATCTTAGCCGTACCCACAAGTCCATACCTCAGTTTTAAGCTCCATGATCCATTAATACATAAATATACGTGTGTGCGTGAGATGTGGATGTACGCTAGCATATGCAATGCATACAACTTATAGCAATTATCATCGCATAATTGTTTTTAAATTCTTGTTTTCAAAATGTAATGTTTAAGGATGGGATAACATACTACACACTGCTATTTACATACTGTTTATATGCACACAAAGGGGTAATGTCTGGAATTAGTAGTTCATTGATTGGAAGTAGACCTCACATATCACAGCCTTACATAATACAGCACAACAAATCACGTCAACACTGACACATGCTTAAGGACGTTCTTAGGATGCACGGTGGTTCTGTGCAGCTGGTGCCACATCAAAAATATTGTTCACCTTCAGGAGAAATAAATTTTTAAAAATTCCTGCTGATCTTTGTGACAGTCGAACAGTAATATAGAGTACATACTGGTTACTTTTACATAACAAACAGGAAAACTGAGACTCTTACGTAAAACATACGAAGAATTGGATTGCTGAAACATGGCTGCAGAAACTACGTAAATAAAGCAAGTGTTAGGGTGAGAACTTGCTTGCAGAAAGAAAATAATTCTAATTGCGGGACAGCAGGCAGTCATGGATACTGACTGTTTTCTTTATACCAGATAAAGGGTGCTGCAACAGAACATGGGAACGATAAGGAAGGAAGAAGGGACCAAAGACAAGAGAAATTCAGCTTTAGTTTTTAAGCCTCTTCTGGCTGAGCAGGTTTCAATTGCACGTAACAGCAAAGGAATGAATGATACAGATACTTCCATCTCTTTTGGAAATGCGCAACTGAGCTGCAGAGGGAGTGCCAAGCACATGATACACTTCATGTTACGGGGAACAGACTGGCCAGTTTTGTCAAAGTATATTCACTGCCAAAAGATGGACAGGTAAAGAATATTAGGTACTCTTTTCTGCATTCAGGGAAAAAAATAAAAAAAGAAGAATTGTTTTATTTTAGTTTTAGGAGAGTATTATCAAATTGTCACTTCTTTCTTATACCTGCAATTTAAAAAGCTGTTATTGGGATACTGCTTTTTTGTCACGGGACCAAAAACTGATAGGAGCAACAAGTATTCACAAAACCAATTACTGCATCAAAATCAACTTTGTCACCAAGAAGGCTATATGGCTATTAGCAGCTGAGGAACTGCCTCTAAAATAAGTAGTGTAGTAACAGATGAGAACAAGAATTATTTGACAAAATTTGCCATCTCATTTCCCATAGCAACATGTCTGCAAAAATGCAGACACTTGCCAAAAAAAGTGTTTCAAACATTCACAGTATCATTTCAATGCCCAAACTCTCAGCTCTTTTCTGATAAAAACTTACTTTTAAAAACAAAAAAAAAACCAACCCTGGGTTTCTCTAGATGGTTTGGTCCTTGACAGTGGCAGAGGAAGCAAAGCAACCAGGGAGTCCTCATTAAAAAGAAAAACCTCGAACCTCTTGACTTTTTGCATTACGGAAATAGTTTTTTAAAAAAAAAAAAAAAAAAAAAAGAAAAAAGAGGGGAAGGAATTCAGATACCAGCACCAATTTAAATCCTTTCCTTAACTGCAGTGCAGGCATCCACATCACACCGGTCCACGTAAGACAGCAGCAGAGAGGGTGCCAAAGCCCCTAGAGTCATACGTGGTTTGGTGCAGTTTCTCACTCCTAACTATAGTAGTGGTGAGTGCTGAACCTTAACTTTTGAGTACCCACCGTCAGCTAATTACACGAGACTGCATAACCTCAGTTTGTTGTCTTAGACAGAATTCAGTAAACAATATCAGTTATCCCTTTTTTGAAGCTAATGGACACCTACCTACTTCAGTGTATGGTTTACTAATTACCACAAGATAGATATAAAGAGAAAACTAACAGATTCTGACTACTTATTATAGCTTATTAAAGGCTGAAATAAATTTTCTGCAAGTGTCAGAGCTATTAGCCTTCAAGCCATATCAGATCATTTTATTTTGATAATCAAACTCCATGACTAACAATTTTGTGTCACAGCAGCAGGTACTACAGGTGAAGTGAAGTCTGCACGGTCTGTCAGCCTCACTAGATGGTTACACTGTTGGTAAAATACAGTTTTGCTTGCAGGGAATACCCTGTGGTACTGTCATATTCAGGAACACATGTACCCTGTGGTACTGTCATATTCAGGAACACATGCCCACTGATTAAAGTCTTACCCACATCGGACATTGTCTTTCAACTTCAAATATGATCAAAGCATACTTTTCATAGAACCATAAGCAGTAGCAACTATTTACGAATGTAAAAAGGGAAATCTTTGTTTTTCTTAAAAGGACCTATCATAGATTTATGGCAAAATTGGAATAAAGTTTTTATTTCAATTTTTGTTTATTAGATGACCTCTTCTCTTAATAACTGAAGACTGCATTAGAGGAAGAAGGAAAAAAAGGAATGGGGGAAAAAGGCTTTTTTTTAAAAAAAAAAAATCATAGTTATACTTTCCCCTGTTTGCAATTTTAAAAAGATTTTTGAAACAAAAAAGAAAAATTACCCGTTAGGGCTTTGATGTTTGTTTAAGCAGTCTCCAGCATTTAAAAATATAAATAAATGTAAGGAAAAGTCCTTCTCAGAACTGATCAGCAGCTCTCAATGAACTTGACAGAAATGTTAAATAAATAAATGACTAAATTTGTTTTAACACAGGCTAATGACTTCATAAACATGGATAAAACTTCTCTATTTCATAACACATCACATTCCATCCTCATTTAACAGCAACTCGCAATCTTGAAATATTTCCTTTTGAGACTTCTGATCTCTGGCTCTAAAGTTAACTTAAAATAGTACACTATAAAAGTCATGCAATGCTTACATGGCAAGATATTTCCATTTTCAAAAGGAATGCACTTTTTATTAAAAATCAGGGGGGAAACAGTTTACAAAAAACACAGCCTGGTTTTACAAGCTGCACTGGCAAAGAGTACAGTACAATAAATACTACAGCCAGCCACAGTCAGTGTGGTTCATGTGAGGTTACAGGGAACTACAAAAGCACAGAAGAATGTTTAATCCTTACTAATACTGGTGCAAGGTGGAGGTAGCTCCATTAAAGTGAACGATATTATAACAGCATGAAACAACAGAACGAGTTTCAGTTTGAATTAACTTCAGGAAAAGTATGACTGAGGCAACTGCATACTCCTGTACGACACACTTTTCCTACAGATACGTAGATACACAAGACCCAACAACTTACCTGCCTCTTGTCATCTGGTGCTTTAAGGAAAAGTGCATTTATTACCGCAATGGTGTATGTCTGGATTTCTTGGTCTGTCCTGTTTAGAACAAAATTATAAACATGAGAGAAGGACATGAATACACACAAGCTGTAGAAACTGATCTTCCAGTTGCATTACTGCAGGCAGAAGTGGAGGGACCATTTGCACTTAATGTTAAGCATGTAAAAGTTAGGTAATCAGTCACAGTTGGTCACGACCAGGTTATTTCTATTATTAAGAGATGAGATGTTCCAGTGGGAGACTCAGCATTCAAGAAAGGTGGAATGAATCACACCCTTGAAGTGCCATTGACCCTACACTGATCATAGCAGGAGCCCAGACAATCACCTTCCGCCAAGATGCCCAACAGCTAGAGGTAGGAAGAGGAATCTTCCCTAAAGGGTTCTGGAGATGAACCTGCTGGTATTAACAGCTTTTCAGGTGAGTAGAAAATGTCCCAGTTGGGAAGCAAGCATAACTATTTGCTATACTCAATACATTGCCCTATGCTACAAGAGGCAGTTTCCATCCATTTAACCACCGCACTTTACTGTCTAAGAAAAAGCCTCTCCCTCTTCAAATATACCTTCAGCAAATTTGACCAACTGCTGTCTTACACACTTCCCAGAGGCTGGCAAGCAAAACAACCCCATCTGTATGCTAAAGGCATTAAGCATTTTACTGCTACAGGGTGCTCTTCTCATCATTCCCCACTTCCAACTACACAGGCGGCTTAGTGTGGGGAAAAAAAAAGAAAAATTAAAAAAAATAATAAATCAATGATCAAGCAGCTCCAGAAAGCTGGTTACCAGTCATCCAGCTACTTATAGTGGATGCAGGAGTCATACAGGTGGTTGCCAGTCTTTATATCACTCTTTTCCCAAATGCTTTGCCGATTTTGGGGGGTGGGGGTGGGGGAAATCCACCATATTCGGTGGCAGTTGAAGACACTCACCCCTGCAGATGTGGGATTAGCTGCCCAATTGTGATCTCCTGTGCCACCTTCTGGTACAGGTCGTGGCTATTGAGCACCATCGATTCCAGGATTGCTAGTGACCGTTGCAAGATAGAGATGTCCGAGGCAAATTTGTTCACATAGCTTGCTATCTACAAATTCAAAAATGTAGAGAATTTACATCTTCTCATGAGAGCAGGGAAAGGGAAAAAAGAAAAATGTGGATGTGACTTAGAAAGGCACTAGAATAAAAGTAAAAGTAGTCTTGTCCACATGCTAGGTATCAGTGAATGCCTGAAACCAATCAACCAGGCACTGCAGATACCTTCAAAGGACACAGTTGCACAGATTCTTCAGGTGGCACAAATCACCATAGATTTACATCAGTGTTCATACCACTGAAATATATGCTTCAACGTTACATTATGAATGCAACAAATCAACATGAAAGAACTAGAATGGTTATATTTTTTGTGAGGAAAACCTTGGAAAGGACAAAGAGAATACTTCTCATTCTCTCCAGTAGAAATCTGTCCAGCCAGTATTATCTAAACAAATATTTAGGCTCAAGGCAACTGTTGCAAAAGAGAAATTTACATGTAGCTCTCTGGCAAAACACTCTAGCAAAATATACACATTTTTTCCCCCTTGCTGTTACCAACAACACTGAAATCTCGCTCCAGGTTACAAATTAAAACTCTGTTGATGATCGTTTATCAGCACAGCTGGTTCCATAACTCCGTCTAGAGTCCAGTCTTTCTACATATTCATGCATTAATAACCTTCACTTTTATTTCACGCTGCCACAAACAAATGGCACATTAATCAAAAGCAGGTCTGACCTCTGCTTTTTTGCAGTGTGGCAATGACACGCTGCACATTCACATCTGCAGAGCCAACACAGCTGTGCAGTAAGATGTGGCAATGTGCGTTCTTCCACACGCTACCCAGTCCTTGGACCCGGCTTCCCTGGAAGAAGCTTGCCTTCTGCTGACACAGGAAGCGAGAACTGCCTGGGTTTTCCTTGAATGCACCAATACCAACCAGCACAGTCACGCTGAAAGGTACCCGAGGAAGCACAGTCAGACAGAAGAAATGTCGTGTGACCACAGTTATTTGCTCTTTACAGCCAAGTAACAGACTGCAGTGGCCTTGTCTCAAGTCTCATGCATTCTTTCCAGAAAACTTCAAGTCCACGCACTTCTTCAGTACTTATGCTACAAGCCACTAATGTGATTATACCATTTCTGACTCTGGATGCTCGCTTAGACCTTGGCACCATTTTCCTTTTGGAGGAAGAAAGGCATACCCTATGCTTGGAAAAGCTGCCTAGCTGCCTGTAAAATTCGCAGTTAAATAACCACGTTGTTTTGAACTTGTGACATTTTGAGTAGTACTGATGGAGCAAACACCCTTTCTGCAACTTTGGCTGGAGATGACAAGGGAAGCGGCACAGATTTTTCTTCTAATCTAGTGCAGCGCTGCTGTTTGCTCTGCTACTTGGTTTGCTTTACCACAATAGGAACATGCTACGCTGAATATAACTCAATTCAGGAAACACACATTGACTTTAGAGAAAATAAAGAACCAACCCATGCACACATAGAGAACAGGAAGAGAGAAGCAACTCGATTAGCCGCCTTCTACTCTGGACCTTCAGTGTCTGCTACCTGCAAGTCCTGAGCCTGAGTAATATTTACATTAGTGTGTGATGCACATTGAGCTTTTTAGAGTAACAAGGTGTATCTCAGAAGCACTGCGCTACGCTACCTCTCTTAATGGTAATCCAGTTGTTTTTGATGCACTGCAGCCAGAAGTGCCAGATGTCCAGAAGGTCCACAATACAGACAGCGCGTGCTCAGAGCAACTCTGCCCTGCTCACACAAGAAGCCAAATGCACTCCACATGCCTCACAGTCATCAGGCATCCATGGATCATCTGTGCAGCAGGAATACATTATGTCCAGACTGTGCCCCAACTTGTCAGACTACTGTCACCGTGCTCTTTAGAAGCCCTGACATGTATGAATTACTCTTGGAGCAGCAGCTCCTTCCCATGACATTTCACGTGGCAGCGTAAATGTTTCACTGGGACATACTCATATCAGAGGCCTGCAGAAATGTAGCAGTATAGACAACTGAAAACTCAGTCTAGGACAGGCAGCCTTAGACACACTTATTCTTCTGATTGTGGACCATAACGTCTTTTAATCATAAACACAAACCCATGGTATGAAGCTGGCTTGTGTGTTTAAAAAGCTGTGACATACCACACTGAACATACATGCAAAAACATCTGCTATGTAACTCGCATGTCAAGCTTGCTGAAGCACGAAGTCCGGCCAGAAATAATAGGCTCATCTACCCTGATAAATAAGGCATGCAAGTTCCAGAGGGAGCAAAAATAGATTAAAAAGAATTCTAATACCATACTTGGAAGTTCTGGATGTGGAAAAAAAAAGATACCCTTCCTGAAAAGAGAGACAAGAATCAATAGGAGTTCAAATTTGTGTTATTTGCTGTTCACTGCTTATTGAGCACCACACGCAGGAAGGGCTTTCAACATCCAAAAATAATCCTGCACTCGTTTATCAAGAACTCTGGTGATAATAATAATAATGCAAGCTCACAGAAATACAGCCTGTCCTCCAGAAATAAGGAACTTCATTGCTTTGCACTTTCACATGGAAACCTGTCACATGGACATGTCTCAGTAAGGATAAAACTATCTGTTCAGCAAAATACCTGTGACCTTCATATCTGCATAGTCCTATGGGGACATATATAGCCACATACAAAAAGGTGGCCGGGTGCTTAACTTCATGCAGAATACCTTTACACATGCAGCCCCAGGGCTCTGATGAGACAGGAGCTAAACATGTAAAGTGAGGGTAGATAAGAAACCTATAGCAAACTAAACAACATCATCCGAGTTCTCCTCCTGTTTCAGCATCACTGAAAGCACAGGAGAGAATTCAAAAGTTAAAAAACAACAACAACAACAAAAAAAAAGAAACACAAACCAAAAAAAACAACCAAACAACATAAACCCTGCCACTAACAAAAACCATACAGGCAAAGAACAGTGAAGGAAACAGATCTGCTTTTCTGAGCAGCAATGTGTTCATTCGTTATTTGCCTGGACCATTTTGATGGCAGAAATGTACAGAAAAATCTGATAAAGTTTTGTTCTCTGTAAAGTCCTAACTCATAGTAAAATTTTAAAGTGTGCATCTCATTTTCAAGTAAGAAACTAGAGTTACACTTGACTACAGAAAAATCAACTGACAGTTGTGAGACACAGAGATACTCCCTGCTGCCACCCCCTTTTCCTGCAGAGTACATTTTAGAAGGCAGAGTAAACAATTCATCAAGGTTAAGACTCTGCATCCCACAGTTATGAAACAGCAATTATATAAATAATTCTAAGAGATATTTTTAACTATATCTCAACCAATACTACAAACTTTATTTATCCTCTTGTAGGAACTAAAGATGGGAGTACCAAATTTGTATAGTGTATTTTGATATCCAATTACCATGACATTTTCTATGAATTGGGCATTCAAATCCTTCAGGGAACTACAGAAGCTGGAAATAAACTTTATTGTCAAAAGCAAGAAAAAGGTCTTGAAAGAATCTTGCGTATCATCAGGAAGTTTTTTCAAATAACGCTATTTTTCCTTAAGATAAGGAACAAAGCTCTCCTTGAAAGTGTCCATTCTTATTTGCAGCGTTTGGAATCGCAGTCTTTAAGTACCCAAAGGATGGGAGGGAGACTGCATCCAAGACCAAGCAGTTAGTCATTAGAAGCAGTTAGAGGTTCCCCTTGAGGTCTCCTCCAGTTTCTACATTTGAAGTTAGAAAACTATACAAGAAAAAAGTTCATGTTAATTCCTCCCCATTCCAGTTTGGGTTCCATTTATCATGAAAGACAGCTTCAAAGGGTAGAAGCACTTGATTGCAAAGTCCCCCCTCAGCTAGTAGAAACTTATCAGCTCCCTTATCCATCCTGTCAACCACTTGAGCAAGCCCATCAGCAACCTCAAAGCAAGTGGCCTGTCAAAAGCCAAGGTCAGAAGCAAGTGAGAATAAAGCTGCAGACTGCCACCAGGGAGATACGGTCCTTTAGGTTTGCCCCTTGCCCACAGAGCCGCACTCAGGGCTCTCCTGTTCTGTGTTCACAGGACACACCTGTGCCTCTTTCCTCTATTTTTGTCATTCTTTGTCCTTCTGTTTCTCTTTTAACTGTCCTATTCTTCTCCTTGGTCCCTTTCTTGTCCACCAGTTTCACTTTGGGTTTTTACTCGCCAATTTTGGTTTTTCATAGGTACTTCATGAGAATGCTTTTGTTTAAGTCTTTAGTTTTGTTTTTTTAAATTGGGTCACTGTCCAGGGAAACCTATGGAATTGCCAGACAGAAGAGATGAGCCATTAACAGAGGTGCACACAACACTTTCTTCTGTAGTTACTATACAGCCCACAGGGAAAAAAGATGCTGACAGTATTAGACAAAGACAATCATTTTGAGTCACTAACAGAGTAGATTGATTTAAAGTCATTTTAGGAAGTTTCTTCATACACATCTTAGTAGGCTCCCCTAGCAAATAAGGCATTCTGGGCTTGATCTTGAAACTCACAAAGTCGGTTAAAATACAGTTGTACTATTGACTTTGCCATTAAAAAATGACAATGATCAACATAACCTATCTAGACTGCCAAAAAAAAAGAGAGTCCAAAACCCAGATCAATTATAGTAATTTATAGGGTTAAATCAGTAACAAGAACTTTTTTCTGAAGTCTGTTAAATCTCTGTACTTAAAGAGTGCTCCCATGTTTCTGCTGCTTTTGTGCATCTGCTACATGTAAGAAAAGAAAAAGATGTTGCAAATTGTGGAAAGATCTGTTTCAAAACCACAGACTTCAACTACAAGATTCAGGAGGACCAGAGTTCAGCTTGATAATCTCAGCAGATATCAGCTCAATTTCAATTTGTAAACTAACTCATTTCTCTTCCTCCTATATCCCCAGAGGAAACATTTCAGTGCTGTTTTTGTTTCAAGACACATGGTATTACTCATTTTAATTTACATTAAATCAAAATACTAATTTTTGCTTTAACTGCATGGTACCTGCACAGGGAGGTCACACTGTAATTGAGCAAACAATTTCTTGTGTAATATGCTTAATACAGTGTTGATCCCATTTCACTCCCATTGATTCCCATAGAAGTTGGGCCAGATCCTGCAACTACAAATATTTATAGTTTGAAATAGCACTTTAATCCCATTTTCATGTACCTTTTTGACCAATGACCAAAATCATGTACCTGGAGAAAAACAAACAACAACAACAAAAAACCCCACCAACCATGACTCACCTCAAAAATGTAAACTGATATAGAACAGGTAGCATTGATTACAAATTTACCTTTTTAATGAATGCCACAGAGAATGTATCCCACGATACAATCCCATGATCCATCAGCTCAACAAATGCAGTCAGTGTAAAGGACAACATATCTCCAAAGCTGCAAGAGACAGGAGTCATGATAACATTTACCAGTGATGCAGCACGGCAATGACCGAGGGAATAAAGCAGCAGGAAGCTTTCAGAAAGGCAGGAAAACGAAGCCAATTATGGACTAAGAGGTAGCAGAAGAGCAAGAGAGGCTGTGCAACAGATATAGTCTCCAAAACAATTTAGCATCAACATCAAGAGCAGTCACCTGCAAGAAAGCAACTTTGTAAGAGAAGAACTAATTGCCAGGAGAACACTGCATCCAATGCTCAAGGAAATCAGATAGTCCAAATTAAACTTCTCTTATAAATTCAAAGGTTTAGATCTAACAGGAGAAGTGAGCTTTTTCTTAGTAGGTTATGGAAATGTTCCTAATTGAACGTCATACAGAAGTGACACGTTTTGGTACCTCTGTATCAAGCAGATTGGCAGAAAATTAGTCAATTGTTTGTTCGTTCTCTTACAAGGAAGCAAATATATTTTAAATATGCACCAGAAGAGACTTTCTATTGAGCAGCAATCTCCCCATAGTTAATGCCTGGATTTCCTTCTTTGAACCTGGAGATGCATCTCCTTCTGTTTATCTATGGGCAACCATGACATGCGAATTGCAAAGTTCCCATAGTTTATCCAAGCGTACCGCTCAAATTGTTTAGGGTTTGCAGGCCACTGCACCGCATTTTACACCTGTACATTTACACTTGTAAATTTGAGATTCAATGCATCTTTGTACAAACTCAACTAAATTCAAAACGGGTTTAAACGCAACATAAAGAATATGCTCTAACCTGACTAGCTGCACAGGATTTTTTCCACGTTAAAACCCAGCTTTTAAAGATTAGCTTCATTTCTATATATAGTCAGGGCACCGAACAGTCAGCAGCCGTAATGATTTCAATGAGGTAACTACTCAATACAAGCAGCAGCGCACAGAGCCCGAAACAAAGCAGCCTGTTACCTTTAAGGGCATGCCAAACCGCCTGCAAGGTACTCTGCCACTAAGCGAGTAACAAGCATAAGCACACAATCAATCTAAACAGCATGAACAGTCCCGCTGATTTTTAAGGCAACAGCTTACCTAATAAAAAGATAAAGTTAAAAAAAAACTGTAAGATTGGAACTACAATGCTCAGTATGTTAAAAACCTGAATTTAATTCTACAGCCATACTTAAGGAATGTAATTACTAATCCCCGTTCTGTCATTTGCTCTCCTACTCTCCTGTAACAACACAAATAAGTGAACATACACTCAGATGGAAAACACAGCGCTACAGAGGAATAAGGCAGAAAATTAGTTTCAACGTGGCAACTCAAATAGCCAGTTTACTGGATTTGATATAATCTGCCATTTAGGGATTTCTGCTTGTAAGATGCAGCCTTTAGTGGCCCCTTAATTTAAGAAAGGAGCTCTTGTTCATCAAAACCCCACAAATACCCTCCGCTAAAAATAAATTTGCTCTTCTTGACATTTTGTGAGTAAAACAAACAAAAAAAACCCCACCACCCAAACCACACTTTTCTCTTCCACAGTAACTAAGGGTATCCACAGTGGCTTTGATTATTTATGACAAAATGAAAAAACTACACCAAATACCAAACAAGAAAAATACAGCGTCTTTAAAAAATCCACTGTAATTCCGCAATAAATATTTTGTTCAGCAAACACACGATTTGGAAGTTTTTGGTTTTGTTTTGGGGGTAGGTGGGTTGGTTTTGTTTGGATGGGTTTTAATATTGCAAATCTTTTAAGAATTAAATTAGATTTAAAATGTCATCATTAGCATTACAAATAACCAAGGAATCCATAATAAGATGACAATAAGACCCTGCAGGAAATTTAATCAGCTCCGGTCCTGTCATCTTCCCCAATCCATTTCTTTTGCATAAAATGCTTATTTATGAATCCACAAATAAATCAGCACCCCTAGGAAAGGCTTCGTTCTAAAAATTTGTACCAAATTCTCGTGCATCTTCATGACAGAAAACTTCCACAAATATACAGAATTCTGGTGTTTTAAGAAGCTAGACTAAATTAAATCCAAATAATAAGAAAAAAAAAATTACCAAAAGATAGGCCATTAGGCCGTATAGGTTGAAAAGTAAAAATATAAGTAAAAGAATAAAAATATTTCATTAAACTAAGCAGATAAATTATTTCCCCTATATTTTTCTCATACATTCTTTAAAAATTTAGTCAATTAACCTGTATTTAGTACGTAAATACTCTTCTATAAAGAACATGAAAGCTAATTCCCATAAACAATGGGTATAGTTTAGAGGGATTACTTAAAATGTATTAAACCTGCATATGTATATTCATCTTCAGAACAGCAGTTGCTGGGATGTAAAGGAATTAAACTAACCTGAATTCAACAGTCTCATTTATTCTTCTCACCAAAACTACTGATTAATCCTGCCAATTAATCCAGCCTCCTCCACAGCTTTGGAGTGGAAACAGGGTTGATGGAGCTGAAAATACCAGTATTAATGTATAAACCTGGTTTTAGTAGATGTGACAATGATACAACCGTTGGGGATCCAGAAGGTGAAAGTGACACCACCAGGTGTCACTCCTGGGACACTGCTTCAAATAATTGAGTGAAGAGGTGCAACGCTGGGACTAATCAAGCAGAACAAAACACTCCAACTATATTAATGCAGCACCAGACACACATAGCATGTTTTTTGTTGGTTGGTTTTTTTTTTTAATATACAGCTATACACATGCACCTGCACACACATGTACACACCAAGTGGCACTGCAAAAGTCAAAATCCAGCCTTAAAGGATAAGCATTAGGAATAGCACAGCTAGAGATGAAAGCAATCTCCAGGCTAACTAGAGCAAGATAAGGATTAAAGTATATGGAGGGGCAAGGGAGCGGTGTTGATTCATTGTTATGTGTTTAAACAGAAGCAAATAGGTAGAAACAGATTTCCAAGCAATTAATTTCAAGACACACAACCACAGACACACTCATACTATTAAGAGCAGAAGACAGAATAGATGCTAGAAATTTCAAGGGAATCAAAGCTTGTTCATAAAAGTGGTAATCTTAGAAAATAAGTGGTAGGAGCTATTTAACTCAAAATCTCAGTCAATAAGTGTTTTAGTCACATAAAAAGTCTGAAAAACTATGGGGCCTCTTTCTTCATAAAATCTTTTCAGACTAATCCATCGCAAAAGGTACGGCAGTTCTGTAAATATCAAAGCCTCGCTGCTCTGGCAAAATGGCTTAATAGTTTGACTGCAATTCTTCATGAAGGTGCTTTTTAGTGTGTGTCACTGCAGCAAGAGGGGAAAAACGATCAGAAAGATGCACTGTGTAATTGCAATTTCACATCTCACTAACACTGACATTTTAATGATCTATGCTCTCAGGCAAGCTACTTGTACAATCCCTCCTGAGTGCTGTTCAGGGCTCTAGCTCTTAGGTGGGGACACCTTACGCTGGGACAGCTGATGAAGTTTCCTCATTCTCTGCTGTCTGACTCCACTCTCCTACCCACTGTTGTGAGGATGAGTGAGCTGGTCATGGAGCACCTCCTCACCCACAGCAGCTCTCAGCAAAAGCCTCTTAAGCAGTGGAAGGCCGTGGTCTGTAACACTATCTATTGGCTGTCCCAGTGTGAGCCTGAACCGTTCCAGTGTGGATGGACGGCCATGCTCCGATCCACAGCCTGTGCACCTCAACCCCTCCAACAAACCTGACTGAAGAGCAGGTCAACACTTGCGTTTCACATTTCTAGGTTTTAGAGAAATATCAGGTCAAATTTAAGAGAAGATATTTCAGGTCAGGTAAATTTACGTTCCTAAGAATTTTCTGCATTCTCACCTTAAGAAACTGTGAAGAAAAAAAAATTCCAAAAACATTTTGACATTAGCTTTCCTAAAAATAAAGATGACAGGAATGCGCACATGACCCTGACCCACCACACCTGTCTCTCACCTGCCTTCCTAGTATGATTTCTACATGGTAAACCATCTTTTTGTCATGTGTGCTAAGTAATCCTCCGATGTATATATAGAACTATGTGTGATATTTTGAAAGATGCCTAAAGCAATTTGGATTTCTTTTCAAAATAAATTAGTGGGACTCAAGCACCCAAACCCCTAGATGTTTTTGGGGGAAAAAAAAAAAAAAAACCAAAAAACTAACAAAAAAAAACCCCACCACCCACCAAAAAACAAACCCAAAACCTCAATCCATGTTTAACACACATACCAAAATGAATATTTTATTGCTGTTGAGGAGGGAAGAATATTCAGCTGTTCAAATGATTCCTTAAATCGAGATAATTAGTCAGGCTCTGCTGTCATCAGGAGCACAGGAGAAACTGGAAATTAACTGTTGCTTGTCTGTTACAACCAGGATCAGCCATCAGCCCGTTACGACCAGAAGCCAAAGACAGTACATCTTTACACAAACCATTTTTCACAGAGAGAACAGAACCAAAGCTGATCTCTAGTTG
Organism: Ibidorhyncha struthersii; assembly: GCA_013398815.1. NCBI lineage: Eukaryota > Metazoa > Chordata > Aves > Charadriiformes > Charadriidae > Ibidorhyncha > Ibidorhyncha struthersii. The sequence goes on from VZSZ01003607.1 coordinate 608,048, forward strand.
TGCAGAGGAAAGGCAGCAAAGAAACAGCCTTAACTGGGTAGGAGGCAACTAAAGAGTAGTGGCCTGCTATCAAATGCAGGACTTAAGGAAGCAGTTAACTTTTAAGTCCTTTATCATTCAGCAACTGTGCTTGAAGCCTAATATTGGGCAGCTGAAAGGCCTGACATCATTGAGGTCAACATCAAAGAGTAAGAACAGCTTTTTCAGTTAGAGTTGTCATAGATAAATGGCCATGAATAAATTTAAACAGGGGAGCAGAATATATCTCATCATCAGAGGACAAGAGCTCTGGAAAAGCCATGGGGGCAAGAACCTAACCAAGCCTAAAAGGAAGACTGATGATGCAGCAGGATGCTCTGCGAGCACAGTGAGAACCAGTACCTATTTTTTATTGCTATGGCTCCTCTTCTTTGCTCCTACACTGCCTAGTTTCTTCAAGTAACCTTTCCAAGGGTGAAGCTAAGCCACCATCAAATCAAACTAGGAGCAATTCACACCTACTTGGTACTTACTCAGTACCACTGAAGATGACTGAACAATCTGCGGGGTAGCTGCCCCCACTTTTCTAGGTGATTACTGAAAATGCACTTAACTGCTACAGTGCAATTGACACAGATTTTTTTTTTTTTTTTTTTGCATCCTGCCAAGAACCACTGAAATACTTCTTTGTGATACAGTTTCACTGTGTTCATACAAGGAATCAGCCCTACTGATTTTGAACCACTCGCATTCTAAAAACCTGAAATAGCTTTGAACCCCTGGTATCAGGGCTTCTTTAAGCTTGAAAATTAACTCTGATTAAAGAAAACAACCTGCGAATTTTAAACAGAACTGCAACTATTCTTGAATAAATTCAGGTGTAGATTCTCTTATTATGGAGTATGACTAAATACGCTTTGGCATACATTAAGCATTTGTTTTCATGGGAAACTAGCCCAGAGGAACTATTGCACACTGGTTCTTCATGAAGATGTGATTAGAATTACCTTTTCTCTTATTCCCCATCTTTTAAAATCCTGGTTTTGCTCATTTCATTGTAATTTCGTTAAATGGACCACATTTTCTTAAAAGATCAGGAATAACTAACTACACAGGAAAAACATCAATCAATGTGGTTTGACTACAGTACTGCAATGCAATGCAAAGGTCAATTGATAGAGCTATTTAATGAGAAATATTTTTTTTTTAAATCCAAGTATTACCCAAATGGCATAAATAAAATCCCAAAATAAAATGGTAACTCCTAAAACTGAAAAGACAGAGAAAGAGAAACTCACATTTTAGAAGAACTTCCTTCAGTGGAGAAAGCTATTAAACAAGGCCTCTCTGTGAAAATCAGGTTTTAATTAAGTCAGGCTAGCATGTGCAAGCTACCAGAAATAAAATGAAAAACTGGCACTTTATGAAATATGTCATCCTGTAAATCAAAAGTAACTTTTTTTTTTTTAATTGCCATTTGGTTTAAGTTTCTTTAGTCAAGACAGCAGGCGGAGGCTGCAAAGTACTAAAGTTTAGTTTAGCTCATTATACCAAGGTCTGATGTGTTTGGTTTGTTTGTTTGGGTTTTTTTAATAGTTCTTGTTTTGTTGGACCTTTTCCCATTAATACGTGGGTGAAAAATAGTCAGGATGTTTGATAACTACACTCACAGAGCACTAGTATATACACTTGACTTTCAAAACGTACAAACAGACCAGCTTCCAGAACTATTGGTTTCACATCCTGACCAATGGCTCTGGTATCTTTTTTAGAAGAAGTCCAAAACTCAAGAATTTGTGTTATTTTAATTGTATTACTTCATGTACTACTGATGGAAATCAAAATATTAAACTGCGTGCCCCAATGTAAACTGAAGCTTCTACTGACAGGATTTAACTTCCAAACTTAGAATAAACTTTAGTCACATACACTTTCTTTTCTGCTGTATCCGCTGATGTGCTATATCTACACTGATCAATAAGAATCCTCTTAAAATGGGTAATGCTTTGTTCCCATGACTAAACAAAACTAAACTGTGTAAAAAAAAAAAACAAATTAATTCAGATCATGAGTATGATCAGGTCCTAAAACCAGGGTGCAGTGCAACTATAAGTCAGTATTTTAGTACTGTCTTGAGGACGATCTCGTAACTTAATGTAAAGAAGCCTACAGGATAACAGAATTTGGAAGCAGAGAGATGCTGAAGGAGTATAACTACTCTTCCACAAAGAAGTATTTTTACAGCAGTGGGGAAAAAGCCGGCACCTAAATGCACGGGACATGCCTTGCCTCGGCATTTTTACAGCAGTGGGGAAAAAGCCGGCACCTAAATGCACGGGACATGCCTTGCCTCGGCAGGGGTGATGCTGTCAAGAATTCTGAAAGCCTCATGCCATTTTAATCATTTTCCTCCGCATCTAAACTTTTCTATCATAAAACAAGTTACTTTTATTAGGGTGAGAAAGCGTATGTAGAGGAAGGATTTAAGTTGCCTGCCAAATTTATTCTTACCGTCTAATTTATTTATTAGACAATGCTTTAATAATAAATGTTTCAGAACTGGGTTTACAGCAGATTTGTGAAAGTGTGATTTAGCATGGATTCAGATAGGGAGCCGCATTTCCTGCATGATAAACCACATCAAGCCTTCAGAGCGACAGATGCATGGTTAATTGACTAATTATTCTATTGCTTCCTTGGGTTTTAGCTATACTTGACATGTCAAACTTGCAAGCCAATCTAGATATTAGAATATCTCTTGGGGTCTCAATTTATCAAAGCCTATGAAGCCTGTGCTTAACTTAAAGCACACAGAAGAGACCCATCCAAAATCATCAGGGCAATAAGCATACTTCTGAACTTTCTGATATGAGGCCCTTAACTGCATAAAGGAAAACTGTAATATAGTAATCTGCAGCAACTAGCATTACCTGGGACTGGCAAAAAATAGGAATTCAAACTCTTACTTTCTTCTCGCCAACATCAACAATCAAAATTGCCTACCATCAATCATGTGAGGCAGACCAATTTAAGAGGGGAATTGGGGAAGGCAGGAAAACGCTTTGTTTGCTCAAATTAAAAAACAAAACAAAAGCCTTACTTAGGAAATAGTAGAAGCCCCAGCAGAAGTTACAGAAATGAAGCACCCATTCCACAAGCAGAGCAAAAAAGGCTTCATCAGGAAATTTTAACAGGCATCAAAGAGCAGAAAACAGAGAATGTTGAAGACTGTCTGAATGAATATGCACAGTTGTATTTACATACAAAGATTAGCGCAAGGGCCTGAACTCAGTCATGCAAAAGAAGAGGAAGTGTGCAAGGTGATGATCTAATCAGGTTCTTACCAGGGCTTCATTATCTTCTGCAATTTCTGATATCGTCTGCAAAATTAAAACTTGCACGTGAGGAGACACACTTTAAAACATCTGTACTCTATTTACTTGTGCATGCACACCCCCCCACACACACTCCCATACTTGATTCATAAAATTCAAACACAGACACACAATAAGAGGCAGTAAATTACTAACAATTCGCTGTGAATAGAAACAGTTCAGTAACCGGTAAAGTAAAGAACGTTCAAAAATTAATTTCAAATATTTGTTCAGAATACTTCTGTTAACTTCTGTTAGGAAAAAAGCAGAAGAGAAAAGACAGTTGATAGGGGAAATATATCAGATTTCTCTAAAACCTGTTTCTCTTGACCATTAAAGCATGTCTAGGCATCCTAAATTAATTAAGTATTTGTGTAAATGTAGTCTTTGGTACAAAACTATAAAGGTTTACACATTAAGCATTTTCTGTCTCGTTGCTACAACATGTAGTCCATTACCTGAAAAATTCTTTTTTATTTACTTCCAGTCTCCATCACTAATACTGATGTCAGAGTTATTAGCATGGTTGAAGGTTGTCATGTAGCTAGGACCAACACAGACCAAAATCCTGACCTGAAGTCAGGGACAAATTTTCTGTTGGCTTCAAAGGGAGTAAAAGAATTTACGCTGGATTTTTAACCACAGAGTTGCATTTACTCAACAAGTCAAAACCATCTTGCACCAGCTCCATGATACATAAATACAGTGCAGCCGTCTTATTCCAACAGAACGTTTAACCTTGCCCGTAGCTCCTCTGCTCTTAAAATTCACACACCGATGGACATGCCTAGACCCAAAGTACTGAATCAATCCACTTGAGAAAGACAATGACCTGATTAAGAATGTCACTTACTGATTCATACTATAAGAGGCCAAGCTACACACCCAGCCTTCAGTGTGGTGCTCTTGCTTTCCTAGTAGCTTCCAAAACACATCGTTCCCAGTTGCAGCAAGAAGTTTAACATACCCCAAGAGGTTTTTTTATTTAGACTTTTCCTATTTTTCTTCTAAGATATACACTGTTGTGTCTCATCGGTGTACCAGAAGATATGGCATCATATTACTATATTCAGGAAACTGGAAGCCAAATATTAAGGGGGGGAGGAAGTGGGGCAAATAATAAGTGCATTTGAAAGCTGCAGCCCACTAATAACAATTTGCAAGTCATCCTCCTTCTAATAACTGGCTTCAGAATTGCTGATTATGCTACTAAGCAAGCTGAAGAAAGAGACTATCAATGGTAAAAATGGCATCCAAGACAAATAACTTCTTAAAAACCCCCCTTAAACAAAAACAAAAAAAAAAAAAAAAAGAAGAAACAAATATCCATCTCCTACTTAACCCTTTCTTGTGTTTCCTAAATCTATTTCATAGCTTTATTTCAGAGGGTTGGCTGTAGCTCCACACTGAGCAGACTACTGTTCAAAATGAGAACAGAGAGGTCCCTCCTTCCTCCCTGTGCCTTTCGTCCCTTTCTCCCCAGGTCATCCCCTTTGCACTTGCTGCCATGCTGTTCAGCTCACAACAGCTCTAGGACACCAAGGTCTCCAGCTGCTGATTCAACGCTCTCCCAGAACTTGGCTAGATTTGATTTCTTTTTTTTTTTTTTTTTTTTTTTTTTTTNCTTGCATTTTCCATTCTGTTTATGCATAAGTAATGTTGTGCTTTCTGCAGAGACCACATGAGTCTACGTAACGACTCTTTTCAAGAAGGACCGGTCTCAGGGAGGGCAGCTTTTGGGCTGTCTTGTGTAACCGCCAGGGGAGAAAACACAGAGAGTACATCACAGGAACAGTGGTTTGAAATCCTTCATGGCTATCCGTGAGCTGTAATACTCATGCCTGAAGACAATGATGGCACAGTTTACCACATATCCAAGCACAGACTGAGCTATAGCCCAGCTCAGATCAGAAAAGTGACAAGATTTTGATCTTGGATTTCATGGCTTTGGGGTTTTTTTACGCTACAATAGGTATCTGTGTAGCCAGTAGTAATGAGCAAACAAAAAGCATCCTGATGATCAGCCAGCCTTTCAAAGGGGAGAAAACTACCTTCAACATGCTTTTAAGAGCAGAAAAGTTCAAAGCATTTCCCACAACAGGGAGATCCCATCTTCAGCAGAATGTCACTCCTGTGCTTCCAAACAGAGTGCTTCCTTGCTGCGGCAGACTCTGCTAAACCCTAACAAGAACCACCACCACCATAAATGCGCTCTGTCATCTCTCAAATGTGCGTGGAGCCAAGCGACCTTATGCATCACATGCCAGCAAAACGTCATAGCATCCTTTTGAGCCCAGTTTATAAAACAGCTGCTTTTCATCCAGGTGCTGGCTTTGGCTCAGCAGCAAGTAAACTTGAAATTGGTACTGTGTCTGTCTGACATCAAAGAGAAACAAGTGTGGTGTTTGCAAACTGCTAGCACTTCAAAGGGCAGACTCAGTTTTGCCAGAGATCTTTCACAACAGGCTATAATCAGGTGCATTTTCTCCATGACTGAGCCCAGGGACTAAAGAACAAACATCCGAGTCATAGAATAAAACACTGAGACAGCAACTCACTTAGCATTTACAGAACTCTTATCCATCTGCAGTTAATTGGCAAACAGTTAATTTGAGGTCAGAAGATGTGCAATGTAAAGGAAAATATACATTTAGAATAATATGGAGACATAATTGAATCGCATATAGGACTTTTCTGGTAAGGCAATACAAAGACAGCAGATTTTGACTTGAGAGGAAAGATAACCATCATATTAGACCAAGCAATTTCTACTGATCTCTGTTGCTTTGGAAAGTGTGATAAGAGCAGCAATCAATCTAGGACATCAAATGTTGCAGCAACATGGTACAGGATGATTATAGATAGACTTTTACCACCGAACAGGTGGAGGCTGTTATCTAAAGGAGTACATGCTATTTTCTTCGCATCATCGAACCAAAACCCTAATACAGAAGGACCCGGCACGAGCAGGAGTTCATCTCATATTCACGCACAGACCATGCTAAAGTTACCACTGAAGGAGAAGCCAAGCTAACTCTTCCAGCAAGTCAGCCTGGAAAGGAACACGTACAGTCTGCCACCTCCATCAGCTTTCCTCTTTCTATATATACATAACTGTTGTCTGTTCTAGAGGGCTGACTGTGGTAGCAACCAGACAGTTCCGTAAAATGCTTCCTGGGTGAGTTACCACATGTATGGTCAAAAATGCCAAAAGCCTTACAGACACTGTAATTATTTATCTTTTTTTTTAAGAAACCACCCCTCAATTGCACTTGCACAGATGAGAACAAAACCATGAGGGTAAATTAAATAGTGTTTGTGAAAGGTTCAGATACATAGTGGCGAAAGACAAAAAACAGACAGCAATTTTTATACAGGAGGAAATCTCAAAACAAATGCCAACATAATGCAAAATAAACACAAACAACAAGTCACTGGTTTGGACATTCCGCTACCAGAATATGTTCCCTCTTTGGCCTCAAAGGAACTTTGTGATACATTTCCAGCTGAATCCCAAGGCGCAGCAGTTCCTTTCAGACTTCCCCAAGCCACAGAGACTTAATAATTGCTCAAATACTGCAGGTTGTATCACGAGCAGCTTCCAGTGGAGACCAGCTTAGCAAGGACCCAACCAGATGAACTGCTGCTATCCGTTCACGTGCAAAAACTGCTGTACAAGGACCAAAGATATCCCAAATCTAAACCCCAGCTTGGGTAACACACAGTGCACAGTAAGGGCTTGTCAGCACTGGGGAGAAGTACTAACACGTTGTCCCATTGTGGAAGCCAGTGTGGACACATGGGAGTTAGCAGTGCCAAGAGCTAAAGCAGTCACACCGCATCACCACAACCAATGTTTGTGAGCCTGCATTGTCTAAAGACAGGCAGCGTAGGATAAAAACACCACTAAGCATAAAAGCTTTTCATGCAGTACGGCCCCGGAGAGGGCCATTATTAGCAAAAGTAGAAGATGTTCACAAAAAACTTCCTCCTCTACAGAAACACTGACGGGGTGATGGATGAACAACCTGCTAACCACATTAAATCGGTATTTGGCTACGGCTTTTCAGGCAAACACAAGCGTAGCCCTCATTCTCGATAAAAGGCAGCGTTCAGAAATGTGACAAGACAAATACACAAAAGTAGGTAATTCTGGCTTCCGTCTGTATCAGGTGTGGCTATCACATATAAATGAAGTCTGGGGAACACTGGCCAAGAGATTCAAATAAATTACTTGGATGAAATCTGCAAAATTACTATTAAGTTATACAGCAGCACTCCCACTCCTCACAGCTACCGCGGTATCCCACAGCCACCACCGTCCAACAGACAAAACCATCCTGGAAAGTTGCAGAAGTGGAGATTTTAAGCCTCCTTGGTTTTGCTGGTTCCTCAAACACTACGCTTTTGTCTAGAGCTAAAGACAAATAAATTAGTTTTGTCCAGCTTGGCACTCTGAAGAACATTTAGAAATATAAATCCACTGCTGGAATTACTCTTTTTAATCACATTTTACTAAAGTGGTTGCCAAATGAAACCCAGTAAAACTGTCTCCTCTCCTCTTCCCTGTTCCTGTCAACAAGGTGTTGATACCATCACTTAGTGGGGGTCATTTAAATGCTAATATTCTTAAGCACAGGCCAAGTAAGAAAAACAACCCTGGAAAAAAGGCGTTTAGGATGGGGGAAGTGTGAGGAGCAGCAACTCTCCCCCTCTCTCCAAAGATGTGAACTTTGGTGGTTCAATCTTCAGACGAGGCTTTAATCTAAAACGCACAGTGTGCACTATGTATATGACATTGATCAGAAGGATATACAAGAAATTGCGCTCATGTGTGCGTTGTGAGGGAGGGTGGAATCCAAGCCTGAAGACTGATGGGGAAGCAAACCCAAAAGAGAGCAAGCAGGAGAAAAATAAACCAACAAAAAAATCCACCCACGAAGAAAACCTACCCCACTTTCTTCTTTTATGGGAACTGCACTGAAAGATTAGGCTGCAGCCCTTTCTTATTCTCCTGCCATTACCATCTCCACAGTGGTATAACCGGATAACCTGATTTTATATACTCTTTTGGATTTTTGCCTCATAGACAATAACCACCCTCTCCCAACATTACAGAAGCACTAAGAAATGAAGACTGTGTAAAGCCCCTGTTGGACGAGAATTGATTTTGGCAGCAATGTCAGATTAAGTAATCTATGCTTCCAGGTGAAGCTTCACAGGAATGGCTGAGCCTGTCTAACAGCCCAGTGCTGTCAAAAATACAAATTATTTTCCTCCCTCCATCGGCTGGCTTATTTTCTGCCAGATTAGCAAATTGAATTGGATCACTGAGGAGTCAGATGAGCACTGGAGCTAAGCAAGAGAGGGAGCAGGTACTGCATAGCCAGTAGCTGGAAAGGGTGGAAAAAGACTATTTAGTGGCAAAGACCTACTAGCTTAGCACTGTTCACATCTTCTGGAAATTCACTTTCCATTTACCCAGTGGGTTGTGCTTGCACAAGTGTTTTCTGGGGCAACACTGCAAGCTCAATCAGGAAACTGACCTGGGTGAAGGAATGTTTTATTGAAAGTGACAATAAAGGCTACTTTCAATACTCTACATCAGTTTTCCAGTCCAGCTTGCTACAAACAGTACTGGCATAACTCTTCAGATAAAGCAGGACAGGAACAAGTGGCTGTGAGCAAGGGCTGCTTAAGTGTTTTGACAGCACTACTGAAATATTCATCAGACTGGGATGGAAAAAACCATTAGCAGGTACATCAGCGACTGTCCCAAAAAGTGTGTTAAAGTCAGAATAACTCCAAACCAATCTGTCTTCAGTTTTCCACTGGGCTGCTATACAGTATTATCTCTGTAAGACAAGCCAAGAGCTAGGATTTCACTGAACAATGCAATTTGTCCCTAAAGCCTGCACAATTGCCGTCTCGGAGACTTCCAGCTGTACAGCAGCCAACTCTGCAACTGCATACGTTCAGTAGAAGACTTCTCTTAGTCAAGAGTCAAAAAACATAAAAATACACATTTATTCAGAAGCTTATATGAACCTGATCTAGCTGCATTTATTAGTTCCAATAGGAAGATGACAAAATTTAACAGCCACCCCAACTTAAACAAGCTTTTATCCTTAATCTGTGCACTAAGCAATTACAACTCCCTTAAAATTATAATCAGGCTATCTGCAACCATGCCCAAGCAGCATTGACAAGTATGCTCCTGTGCCGCAGCTGTACTACAATATAAAGCTGCTCAGCACAGCCACATCGATGCAAAAAGAGCTCTGAAGAACAACGTTCTCAACAGCAGCAGAAACAATTCTGGTTACTGTCAAGACAGCTAGGCTTAGCATAGCCTCATTTTTTTTGGCAAAAACTGTGTGTTATTTTAGCCAAATGACAAGTGACAGAGATTGTGATAATACCAATAAAAAGAATACTGAAAATTCTGCACATGCCTTCCTTCTTTTCCTCCCAGTCATGAATTATTATTATTACTGGTAATGACAAAAATAAATTTAGATTCCTTTTATTAACTCTTTGGTCTTTCAATATCTACGGCTTGTAACTTACATTTTCCTTTTCTTACTTTATAAGGGACTATGAGAGGTTTTTTTTCCTTTTAAGGAAGGCTGACAGTCTGTCCCAGTCACACGACTCTTCTGATACATTAAGGAAAAAAAAAAAAGCACCACGTCTTTAACGGTCTTCTGCTACATCAGAAAGACATGATTTTCTGAAATATTAATTCTGGGCTAGACTATGGAATACAGCTCTGAATGAGGGAACTGCATTATCTCTGTTGGGGTTGCAAGGAGACATGATCGTTTCTTCCAGTTTGTTTCCTGAACACATTTTTCATCAGTCATTACAGTAACTAGGACTTTCTAGCATTGCTCTCCTTCTGCTTCACTTTAGGGCACTGCAGTCTGAGGCGGGAGCAGAAGCAGCACACCATTACACTTCCCTTTTACATTGCCTGTACACCCAACCAGATGGACTGCATATTCTACTCCCCTTAACAAGACACGAGTTGGGCTTCAGACAAAAAAATTGGCATTAGAAGTGCTATGGAAAACTCTTTCTGAAAAGTGTCTGAAAAGGAAAATAACTGTGTGTGCACACCCATGCCCCTCTTTGGTGATACAGATGCTGAGTCTGAAAAATGATTGGACATCATGGATAATTATAAAATGTAATCAGTATTTGCTTGTTCTTCGTGACCTAACTTGTCTTGCAGTCTCTGCTATAATGTATAGCTCACCCAAAACATAAAAATAAACATAAAAACAGTGTGGGGTTTTTGCCCCCCTTTTTTTTTCTTCTGTTAATAAGACACCTGTAGCATGATCTGGAAGCAAGAATGAGCCTGAAGGAAAAACAAAGATGAGCCACCTCAGTCAACAGGATCGAGATACATGTGGACAGTTTCTGAGACATGTAGCATCTCTGCTGATAAAAATATATGCATATTGACAAGATGTGCTCTCAGCTTCACTAGGGCCCCATGCACCCTACAGTCTGCCTACCACCAACCCCTATGACCTTGTCCCAGGACACACCATGTCTACAGTTCATTTGCCCCAAGCAGCAGGCGCTCGAGGAGATATGGCCCAAATTATGATAACTACGCATAGTATTAAAACCCCTCTTGAAAACATACACCACCCCACCCCCCAAAAAAAAAATAAACCTCTCAATTTTTTATTTTTCAAGCTGTATTAACAGCATGAAACTGGAAAGGCTATTCTCTAATGCATTCTAGTTTTCTTCAGTATTCAGGAATACAACATATGGAAAGTTAACTAGGAAACACTGTTAGTTCTTGTCAACTTTTTATAGTACTACTTCTTTTCAACACCAGCAAAATGAAGCAGAGGTAACTAGAAACCCACAGACTTACATTCTCTTACTTTGGTCACTGTACTTTTATAGTCATCTGCTTCACTGAAATAACGAGTAAGTAGCATAATAAATAAAGCTAACTACAAATACAGCATGGGCCTCTTCCTCGGTGAAAGTTATACAAAAAGCTGGAGTCCTGCTTTCCAGAAGCTGCCCACTAAAACTTAACTGCACACTCAAATTATAAATTAAGAGCTGCTCCTAACAAGAGCTCCACGTGCAAAGAAAACCTCAGAGCAACCTTACACAGAGCATGACGGTACTTTTAATGAGCACTGTCTGCCCCTTTGGGGAAAAATAGAGAATAAAGCTTGAATTAACAAAATTCATCGATTTCTAGCACAGCTGCACCACACTGTGAACAGAGGCACCACTCAGCCTGGGCTTACTGATGCAGAGCTGTCCTCAGCTGCATTAACCCACGGGCGGCTGGCAAAGCACAGAGGGGCTCCTTGCAGAGCAGCAGCAGCCACCCCACGGGTATGTCCCATCCCCTCTGACCCCCTCAGAGTCATAGTGCCAGTCTCTGGGTTGCAGTACGAGAGCAGAGACAGCCACTCTTCATGCTATTCCCCAACATGACTCCTCTCAGGCTGTGGCTCAGTGATGCACCTAGGCCAATGTAATGGCCTGTTGCCACAAAAAAGGGCCTTTTCTGCATCCACTCATGCCTACTTCCTCTCTCACTTCTTCAAGTCCCAAACCAAGCAGAAAACTAACTCTGCAAAACAGAAGTGGGTACTTTGCAACCAAGTTAACAAGGCGGATTGGCTTTCTGAAGCATCCAGACACCAGAACCAGCTCCAGGAAGGAAGCAGGACTGAGCTGGAGAGCAGCGTTCAACACACAAGGACCGGGAGGAGAAGGCTAGGAGCTGGACCATCTCTCAGCCGCACCAAGCCATCCATTAGGGTTCTCTCAGCTGTGTGGCTGAGTCATAGCCTCATTCAAGCAAGGCTGGCTCAACAACAATAACTCAAAGGTGGGCACGGTGAAGATATACCTTAAAGGTATCTTTACAAAACATATTGCCTTCTAAAACTGCTCCATCAAAGAAGTTTCTGCCCTTCCCTGAAATTTCTGGCTGCTCACTCATCCTCTAATACTACCCCTCCCTTGTAATGCTAATATAATTGTTTGAGTAGGTCCACCTATGGACACCAAAATGATCAGAGTTAAAAATACCACTGGGGAAAGGAAAGTGGTAAGTACTGGGGCAGGGAAAAGGAGGGAAAAGGGCTTCTTGATTTAAAGCATTTGAGTGGCCTCAGTCAGAGTCAGTAGCACAGCCCACAGCGTCAACCGTGCGGAGGGTGCGCAGCCCAGGGTGGGAGCTCATGGCAAGGAGGCCTTCAGCTGGCTTTGCCTGTTCAGCGAGCATTTTGCAGGACCTCATATTAATGGTATCGCAGAGGGTCCAAGCGAAAACAGGCAGAGAGAACGTAAGAGGACGACTGACTGACTCCAGTTGCTTTTCCTTGACAGCCTAGGGCGCTCAAATGGGTGGCTGTCCTTGTCCCACTCCTTCCTCCGTACATTACCCTTCTTCACCTCCCACACACATCTTGTTTGCTCACAGGCCATTTTAGGGAGCAGTTGTGTTGTAATAATAAAGTCAAAACCCAACCCAAACCAAAAAGTGCTTCTTCTGTGGATGTAGTTTGTCTGTTGGCTTAGTGTGCTGAAACAGCAACGAGTGACAGACCCTGAAGTGGGAGGGCAGGATCAAGTCGGACAAGAAAGGAAAGAAGCAGCACCATGGCAGGCTTAGGCTGCTGAGTCTGCCTATATTAGGATTTGCTCCTTTCATTAAATCTCAGGTTCTGTTAAATATGTGCTTATCAGCCAGTGATGCACAGTATAAAGGCAGAAGGGAACGTACAGCGTAGCACAGATGTCCTTGCTTTACAACTCCCTTCGCAAAGCCAGACTTGGAAAATCCTGACCTGCAGACCCCCTCAGAAGCTGCAAAACATCTATGCTGCTGAACACAAAAAAGACTGCAGCGAGTACTGAGAGTTCATCAACAGGTGAAGCTGCTGGAAACTCTTACAGGCTGAGTCTTTGTGCAGCGCCCAAACTACACACTGGTTCTCCCCACAGGCAGAAACACTGATAAACAGATTAGACAGGCAGATCGATCAATGCATCTTTGGTGGTACTTTACACCAGCTAAAAAGAAAATTCTGAAATCCCTTCAAATGCAAGTCACTTAAAAAAAAACCAAACAAACAAACAAACAAAAAAAACCCAAAAACCAAAAAAGCAATAGACTCTGCTCACATGTCCAGTCTGCAAGCCTGCTGTGTGGTTTGAAAACGTACACCCTCAGCCAGGAATTACTACTAGGGTGCAATTTGCTGAGCAGTTCTTTCAACAGTGGTGCTGGCTTAAGTAGTTTCCCTCCCAACTAGTTATTTTTAATCCTGACCAGTCTGCTAGAGCTTGGCCCATTCCCACAGCTATGAAACACTAGTACAGACGTGTCTGAAGGGTGAGGAGGGCACTTGCTTTAGCACTGATGCAGCTAAAAGAAATGCTTGTAAAAAATGTGAATGTTCCCTATTTGTTTCAATGGAAAATAAAGTGCTTTAGTTTAAAAACTTTCTGCAGTGGAGTAAGTTAAACTATTTAGCTTAAATAAATTGGTGACAAAATAAACTACAGAGGCAGGGACTTTTAATTTGCTTATGTTCTGATCTTCACAGGCATGTGTGAGCCTGCCCGTTCAGTATATTTATTAATTAGTACAGTAACTGTGTGCATATGTTTACATCAACTTAAGCCTGTTTGGTTTTAAATTTAATTTGGTACCTAAACAACAAATATTATATGAATATAAGACAAGCTGACAAATTTGGTAACTAGAAGCATTTTTTTTAATTTTGCTTTTTAAGTGGCATAATGTGTGCCACAGACCACATCACGGCAAAAAAATAAAGGCCATAAACCCAAAATATTGAAGATGAAACCATGAGCTATTGCAAATCCAGTATATAGCTAGAGTTAGGCAACAGGGATTCAAAGTTCAATAAACCATTGACCGTATTAACAGGCAGGGATCAGCGACAGTGTGCTTTAACATTTCCCAATCTAAGGACTACTGGATTCTAAAAAGTACTTAATTTTTCTGTGGCAAATCCCCAGTATATCTTGCGTGGGACCACCAGAGACAATTTGTGTTCCCTTTCGAAGCCCACTTACTACTTTTGCTGTACCCTCTAATACTATTTACTTTCTTGAATCCAAGGGACCATGAACACCTTTGAGAGGGGATTTGGACTGATTTCAGCAATTGACTTCTGAAGTCTGGCCCACAAGACTGAACACCCCCAATGAATACGAAAGCTACTTTCAGAGCATTTTCTTTCTCTCAGGAAAGGGTGCGGGTATTGTTGATTTCTTCATGTGTAGCAGAGGTTGACACTGACTGCAAGGCCCTAAAACTCTTACTTGAAAGCAAAAGCTTATTTGAAATTGTAACAGTTAGAACATAGTTTAATAATGCAACAATCCAGTTGATACTTTTCTGTAGTACCCTCCACATTAAGCCAATACACGCTTAGTCAGGACCATGGTCCTGAATTTCACAAATGGTGAAAATCAGTAACATGTTCTGATAAAGAATAAACGTGTTTTCAGAGGTCAGCTTGCAAATTCATGTCAAAAAGCCACTGCCATTTGAAAAACCCCAGCCAGAATTAAAACAATAAAAATTGAAACAAAGTAAGCACTGGGTTTTTGCTCCACGTATTCTCAGTAACATGAAATTTCAAACACGGTTTTCTGATTACATCACTTATATATCAGCCTTTAAATATACTGTCAATGACTTATCTGAATTCCAACCTGTAGAGAAGAAACTAGGACCAGAGTGTCCCCAAAACTTTATGGCACAGAGGGTTACTGGTGACTTCCTACTTTGCTCATCCCCAGTCCCCACCAGCCAATTTCCAGGAGAACTTAAAAAATATTCTCATTAATAATGCATACGCTATCCTAGCAGCCCAGAACTCTTCAGATCTTTTACTTTATATAATCTTAGAAGTTGTATACAGAAATATTTCAGGCACTCAGAGAATGAGCATGAAAGCACCCCATACGGGAGCAAAGTCAGATTTTAAGCAGAATACTTACTCTGTGCCGCTTTCGACCATTTGTGTTAGGAGGGAAATGCCATCTAGGTTTATAAATTCTTGGGCAAACGTAATATCCCGTGAGTAGTTGGCTAAGTCTTTCAGTGCTTCTAACTTTGCATCCATACTAGAAGACTGGATCCTCTCATGAAGCTGCTGTGCATTTTGAGCCTAAGAGAGAAACAAAACATACAAAACAAAAACAACAAAAAAAGCTTTCATTACAATAGCAATAATGAATAAAATGTTAGCTCAAGCAAGAACAATGGCCATGTTTAATATTAATGATACTTAACGCTTGCACACTCAGAAATGATTAAGTAGCTCACGTACAAATTATTTTTGTAAAAGCACATTATGCATGTATTACTCCATTATTACCTATAATTATTTGGATTGTTGCAGAATCATAAGCTGAGCAATGGATAGAGATCCCATTGTCTCAAGCAAAATGTAAGCATTACTAAAGAGAGACTTTGGCTTGAAGAGTTTATGTGTCATATCAATAAAAGTAGAAACGAAAATAAAACAAATTGCATCAGACAATCTCTGTATAATAATGGCAGCACTTTTTTTCCTGTCAACGTTACTCAGTTTGCGCACTTCTCATGACCTTTAACAACAAGGGCCATATACTGTCCTAATCAAGTTCTATCAGTAGAGACCAACTTCAGGCCGCCTTCTCCTTCCTTCCCCTCTTCCTTTTGTTCACAATCAATTCAAAACCTCACATACTGTCTTACAAGGAGCACAGGAATAATTACTTCCCACATAATACTATGATATTATCACTTATACATCTTTATGTAAGTTCAATTTCCAAATATATTAGGCTATTCTGCCCATTAATGCTTCAAATACAGCATGAGACAGCGAAATCCGCAATGAACGCTGATGATAAAAAGCTAAAGGGATATTTAAATAATGCATACTAAATTGTCTCTCTCTAGTCGTACAAATACTTTAAAATATATCTCACGCTTTCAATTTGATGCTTTCACTTACCTGAACGCAATACCCAAGAGCTTCAGTTAATAGCTAGCTAGCCAATACTTAGAAAAATAATCCTCCTCACTATATACGGATACTTGCAAAATTCAGTTTCATAAAATTCACTTCTTATATGCACCAAATGAAAGGTGAATGAGAAGCTATGTGTCACTAGGAAACCAAATTAATGGTAAATTCTGCTGAGAGTTATTTTCTCTGAGATTATGCTTATTCTTTCTCGGTCAGAAATGAAAAATAGAAGAAAAGGCTGTGCCGACAGACAATTCCTTTTCTGTTCAAGTAATGCATATACTCTTCACAGAGATGGTCATCTCTTCAGATCATTCTGAGACAGTAGACATTTTTAGTGCGAGTGAACATTTAAACAGGGAACACAGGAAAACACACCACCATGCCGTTGCAGATAGATCTTCCTATCTACATAACTTTAATTGCTTCACAAACATTAATAAATTAAATGTGCCAATATCCTCCACGATCAGCAAGGTTTGTTACTTCCCATTTTTACAAAGAAAAATTAATGCCTGCTCTCCAATCAGCTTTTGGCCAGAACCTATGCGGTGAGGGGCATGTACAGGGAAGAAATATCTTATAGTTAGTGTGACTGTGGTTAACATCTTCAGTTAAGACAGCACTGAAAAGAAACAGAATATCTTTAGTCCTGAGCTCTTTTGTGCCTTAAATATTGGGTGGTGCAGCCATAGCAGTTACATTACCTATAAAAAAGCAGAACCCCATCATCCAAAAGGTCTTTCTGCCACCCTAAATTACCTACTCTGTCAATAGGATTGAGTTGTAACGGGGAAACAATGGCTTATACAGTCTCTCTGTAATGGCAATGTCTGTCCAAATGGTACTAAAAGAATATTCTCTTAAACTTAAGCAGCTGGTACGCTAAACCGTTTGCCAAAGTCTATGGAAGAAATAAAAATAGGTCCCCCTAGCTTCCACCTTCCAGGATTACCACAGAATGCTTCCTCCAACCCTTTCCCTTCGTTAGAGGGGTGAAGAAAGTTTTGCTAAAGTACTGTTGTACCATCAGCTACAAAAATCCAGAGCAACCACTATTATCACCTGAACCAGAAGTTCAACAGCCAACTCCTACCTTAAATGACCTCCTTCACTGAGGTGTTTCTACTCTAGACTCCCCACTGTAACAACTCAGGAAGACTCAGAGATGCAAAGCATCCTCAAAACATTACTCTTCCTCAGAATACGTGCAACGTCTGAATTCCTGCCCACCCCAGAAAAGAAACACTTCAGTAAATCTTCAATACAGCCATGGCAGCTGCATTCCCCTGACTTTGGAAATGGGTGCTCAGATTAAACCTTAAACTCATTAAGATCTGTGCACATGCCTTCTTCCACCTGCCATGGTTCTGGGAAGTTACCACCCCCACTATCTGCCTACTGAAGGATACAGTTCTTCCAGCTTTCCACGGCAAGCAGGTCCTCTGAGAGCTCCTGGAGACTCAGTGAAAATGAAACAGATAGGAAAAACGAACGGAACACCTGGTTCAGTGTGACTAAGCAGCCCTCCCAAGCTGCTCAATCAGTAAGTCTGAGCGGGCAGAACTTGGGCAGCACAGCTGTGGCCAGACAGATGGGGACTGTAATGACCTGTAGTGGTAGCAAGCAAAAAAGAACAAGTAGAGCCAGGAGAACATCCTCCTCCAAACCCCTTCACGTCACACTTACAACTGCTGTGTAAACAATGCCTCATCTTTGCACACATTAACAACAGGTTATTAATGGTCAAGTTGACCCTTCCTCTTGAGGACAGATTCCTGCCCCCAGCATAAACATCTGGGGCTGGTGAACTGCTGCTGCCATCCCAGTTAGACTTCCATTAAACCTGAATCAATACCAAGCATGGGAAGAGCTAAGCCTACCTCTCACCAAAGCAGAGACCACCCAGTACGGGGCCGTACACCAACAGCTCACCTACACTGCAGAACAGCAGCGTGAGCGGGACCAACCTATCAACAGAGATCAGTTAATCCTGTTTCCTCTGAAGTCAGTGACAGCTTTGAAATTCACCACGCTAAAACCAAAATATAATCTTAGATCAGAGACACCTTGGTCCCCTCTACAGAGCCCGAAAATCTATAAAACAATGTCTCTCTGACAGTAAAAGTGGTTCAGCCCTGGTTTAAGCACATAAAAGTGAGCTTACTAACATCATGGGCTTTACCTGAATACGCCAATGCTAATGGCCCATCAGCAAAGTTTCTACACAGGTGTACTTTTCTTACATTAAACAAGTTTTGCAAGACACTGCATCTAACAAACCTTGCTCCTTCTACTATTGGAAGAGAAAAGAATTGAAAATGGCACAGCAGATCTTGATTAAAGGGGTAAACAAATATTTGTCTCGGCGAGAGCATTGGTACATGTCTCACTGGTAACACAGACAAAAGTAGTGTTGGCTGTTGCCATCACAAGTGCCCGATGGGTGAAAATATTGCTTCAATGAATACCATGCAGTTCTCACAAGCCTCCCAGTTCTTGTTGCCATAGCACTCATACGTGCTTATGGAATGTACAGCTCACTTATGACTGCATTAAAAAATGAAACCCAGATGAAATATGCTCCGAGTGCTTACCAGGGAGCTATTTTAATGATTTACAATCCATCGGTGGATGGACAGAGAGCACAGCTCATTAAAGCAACAGTAGAGCTAGCTGCCATGTCTCTGCTCTTATCGAAATATCGTTCAGGGAAGAATAAATAAATATATAAAATCTGCCCAACTGAGAACTGTTATGAGGGAATTAACAGAAACAGAGCGATGTTCAAGTAAATGGAAGACAGCATTAGCTGCTCTCCTGTTTAGAAAGGAAGGAAGACAGGAAGCTTGTAAAACGCGTGCTGTTGAAGTCCCAGTGAAGTCCCAGTGTTTCAAAAGGCTGTCAAGAGGCATAAACTGCATGTCTAGTCTTAAACGACTTGCTCCAAGGACAGCCAGAAAGGTTGCCCTTAGGGAGTAGCAGTGCTTAAAAGGAGCCGCTTGATGAGATTGTCAGCTTAAAAAGAAAACTAATGACCTAAATCCAAGATGTGACTTGCTTAGAGACTCAAATAGCCATTCGGAGGTCAGGAATCCTAAGATCATCCCAGCAAGGGATTCTACTGATCAAATTGTCATTTCTTTGCCACCAAATACTTTGTGCAGACTTTGAAAGCAACTTATTACCCAGACGTACGCAGGGTTTCTGTACAGAATACAAAATACAGTGAGCCAGGGCAGGAGGGAGGACACAGATTCCAACTGCAACCACTATCAAACATTCATGTGCTATGGAAGAAGTTTGGACCATTGATTTAAATTGCTGTTTTGCCATTATGTAATGTTTTCTTCTTTACCCTTTACAAAAAGCAAATAAAATAAAATATGAGCATTTTGGTCTTCCTTGGAGATAACTATAACATTAATCAACTTTCTGCCAGAAAAAAAAAAGATATGCAGACCATCACTAACTACCAAATACAGTTCTGTACTAACCAAACAGGTGCCTTTCTGTGGTTTAATTTAAATCACTCAGTGCTGAAACACCACAGTGGTTTAAACTGCTGCCTTTTCCTGGCTTGTTACTGCCACTTCAGCTACAACTGCATATACGTCAGAAAGCAATGGAGCAGTGGACTCCTTACATAAGTGTCTTTACAGGCAAACCAGATTCAACAGACCCGGCCAGGCTGACTAGCGTCTGATGCCAGGTAAGCAATGAGATTACATTTTAATTAGTAAAGACATTAATTGTTAACATTTTTACATTAATACTCAAGCACAATTTCTACATCTAGAGCCCTGTACAAATGTAATACACAGAGCAGTCCTATGCTATCGCTGTACACAATTCAGGAGGCAGAAACATAGGAACAGGGAAATGGTCTTGTCCAGAGTCACATACTAAATCAATGATAAAAGCATTACAGATGCATAGCCGTATGTATTATGTAAATATGCCTAAAATAAGTTTATGCAATCAGTCGTCATTTACGACTGTTTGAGAAGCAATTTTCCCTCTTGCTGCATTTGAAACAATCCTTTTTTCTTGCTATTCAAAATATGCCTTTGGAAACCTGAAAACATGAGATTAAACCTTTATCTATAAAAAGACAACAACCAAGTCCACTTCCCAAATCTTCCTCTCGTACCATGAGCAAACAAACAGAAGTGGCTCATTGACTTCCATGGTCAGTGCTCCTGGTACAGAGTTCAATAATAACTAATTCACCATTTCATGATAAACATAATCACAATCATAGGCTGGCCCTGCAAATATTTATGCATTTAATGAACTTCAAGAACATTAAATCAGTTGCGCACATATTAAAGCAATTGTAGATCAAAGACAATACACCGCATCCCCAAAGATAGAGGATTCAGATGCGTAAGTAGAAATAGGTTAAAAAAAAAAACTCTACGTTTCCTTGTCTGTGTAGATCACATATAAATAAAAAAACCACACTGCTCACAGCTGTAAAAGCATTCAGGGAAAACACTGTGATGACTGTTAATGAACACACCTATTTACATGATTGCTCATGCTAGAAATGCTAATACAGCTGCCTACAACTTAAAGGTTTGAGAACTCAACCAATCTCCAACCAGGGGATCAAAGAAAAACATCCACAAAAGCAAATGATCAAGCACCATAAATACCACATAAGAAAATGCTGTCCATTGACTCAACTTTTAAGGCATACAGCTCGTGATCAAGCTATGTTTTTTAAGTACTCAAGAAGCTGCTTTCAAATAAACAGCGAGTGCTCAAATAATCAGTTCTGTTTGAAAATTATTAAATCAAGTTAATAAGTAAATAAATAAATAGGGCAGTTCCTTCGGTTTAATTTTCCCAGCATTTTAGCATCCTTTCAAAATGATGAGTCATTTGAACGAGGATTTGCAGGACCTGATCAAAGGAATCTGGCAGTTGCACGCACTAAAAGGTTGGACCCTGCTTGTTGCGTTGCAGGACACAACTGTCCCTTCAAAACAGTCTCACTCTCGAGAGCAACTACAGCTCGTTTATACACCTACCCACCTTCCACTGGAATACGGGTATCACAAAATAGACAATAGCAATCTGGCATTTCAACTGCCACATATGTTCAAATACAAAGAAATGTTGTAAGAAACTTTTGATGAGTCCGTTCAGAAATGCAAATGGGCAAAGGGGGAAAACAGGTCATGGAAAACTGCAAAAAACACACAACAGTACAAAGAATTGTTAAGAAAGATGATAGCAGGGGTTAAAAATAAGTAAGAAAGATGATATAGGAACAAAGATAATATGAGAGAAATTCAATCTGTACTCAAGTTACCTAGGAAACAGAGTGTCTGTGTGGTGAGTGGCTTATAGAGGAAAAAAATAGCATTGTTTAGAAAAAACAGCCTTTCAGAGAATGGCACAAACTTAGCAAACAGACCTACGGAAACAAAGAGGCAGTTCAAATTCCCACCAGGCCTAACGACTGGCGTTTGCAAAGTTTTAACTCAAAGAAGTTTAAAATAGACACGTTGTAAATCTCTAAAGGCAAGCTTTTATAATGGATTTATCAGCACACCATAACTGCAGATTTGCCCTTGCAATATTAGCAATGATTTTCAGAAAAAGATCCCTATATATGCATACAAAATAATGTAAAACTGAGATTAAAGGAGAGAAATTATTTAACATTTAGATTTGGGGAGTTAGATTTCAAATCCTAATTTTAAAAAGCAACCCAAAAATGCCGGTTCACTACTTCCAGATAAAACTACCTTTTTTCCGTCCCTCCTTTTAATCTCTAATAGTACCTCCTTCTGGGTACATGAGCAATACACAATTTGAGGTTAATGACAACAGAACCCAAAAAGATCATATCTCATTCTTCTCACCCAATTTTCAATGACTCACAGCATGCAACTGTGAACGGGTATAGCCAGACTACTGTCACGGTAATAAATTGCCTTAAAATTACGAACTAGAAAAGCATTTTAAGTTCATGCAGCCCTCAGAACCGGTCAAAACGATTCCTCTCAACTCTTCAAGGAAAAAAAGTTTCTTCAAAAGACTTGTGAAGTTCAGGACAGATTGTTTTTTTGCCCACAATAGCCAGGAAGCAGGCAGCTCAGGCCTCTCTGGAACTACACGGACATATCCCAGACAATGCATAATCTGTAAGGAGGTCCTCTTAATTTCTTTCAATCTTCCTCTCTTTCTTTTCTAATTCCTCCACCCTCTTCAAAAAGCATTTCTGGTATGATTTTCTTTTTCTGAGGGAAGGGGAAGATAGTTTCAGCTTTATACTGATGTAGGATAGATTAAAAAAAAAGGGGGAAAAAATTTCAGAATCTTAATATTTTCACAGTATGAGAAAAACAGTTCCCACCCAGCTCTAGCAGCTAGGAAAGCATCTTTCCCATTTTGCAGGAGTATATCATGCAGTCTGTTCTTCACATTATCTCCTCCAACTACTGTTGCTCTCATACAGAATATCAGAGGAAAAATGGAAACAGATGGCCTGTTAGCTTCTCAGGGTAAACGACAAGCGTCGTGTGGGTCACCAGTCTAAAAACCACAGCTTGGAAGCCTTTAATCTATCTATTTTAGGTACCTCTATGATGACCACTTCAAGAATACCTTAAAAGCAAAGATACTACTGTAGGGTGGGAACATGCAGAACTTCATTTTATGTCTATTTTAAGAATACACATACTCTGTAATCTGACAAAAACCAATCCAGTCCTTCGAAACCTCCTTCCAAGCCACCTCCCCGATTCTGGGGAAAAAGCTAACAAAACTTTTTAAAAACAGCAGAAAATTTGAAAATAAGCACCGGTCCAGGTATAAATATTAATACTGAAGACTATAAAGTAGACTGGCCTTCTATCTTCTAACAGGGTGGCTGAGTCACTCGTAGCTGCGGGCCAGTGCAGAATGGTCCGTAACTTGGTACGTAACAGGTAATAATACCTCAGTATCCTAAGGACCCCTGTCTTGGTTGACTGACCCTAAGGCAAAACACCAAAGAAACAGAACAAGCAGAAGACAGTCTTAGGCAAAGCCCCACCTTCCTGCTCATAGGTATTAGCAGAAAGCATTACAAATTCAAAATTTGTCTTTTGTGTTCATAGGTCACGTTTCCAATTGCACAAGTAATCATGAAGACAGACAGACAGCCATTTCCATGGATCAGTCGCAGCACAGCCCCTCTTCAGTTTTGCATGGTGCAACCGGTTGTGGATTTTGAGACAGGGAAGGATTCCATGAGTTGTCTCATGCTGTCACTCCATGCTGTGGTTACCCAAAAGAATGATGCAGTGCGTTTGGACCACACTGGCTCTTGACGAATCACAGATGTTGTTTTGATTTCATGAGATCCCAAGTCTGGGCAGTAGATAGCCTTTTTTCAGTGGAGGGGATATTTGTCCTTAAGAAGTCCCAAAGTTAGGAGAAGCTGGGGCTTTCTGTTTCTGAGGAAGTTCCACCAAAAGGTGTTTACCCCACCAGCAAGTGTTTTCCCCATGTACAAGGCTGTTCTGGTGACATATGGCAAGATACTCTGGAGTCACACAGACTCTGACAAGAGCCACGGTCTTAAACTGTTGTTTATTCTCATGACTGTAAAGCTCTGTATATAGCAACCACTGAAAAAGATGAAGGACAATGGAAATCTCTTGTCTTTGCCCAGCTGGCTGCTACTTAGAAGTGCTTTCTGTTAAGAAGCTGCACTCCTGTAGATTAATATTGCAGTCAGTTATTAAAAAAACTTGAGGCATGGATATGTTTCCGTATTGGCTTCTTCAATTTCCACTTATACACAAACCTGTGTACAAATTCAGTCACCTCCTAAGTCCAATATAAGCCATCATCAGATTAAGCAAGCTGGTGAGGAGTGGAAAAGGACATGATGTCTGGAGAACCTGGGAAGTTAGTAACAACATACACTTCTCTTGTTTCTTTACTTTGAGCCTAGGCCCTACTAGCTGGAAAGTGATCCATCCAAAAACGTATCTATAAATCTCTGCGTGGCTTCTAGACAGAAGTCTTCACATTTTATGGCAGTAACTGACTCCACTCTTAACGGGTTCAACAGAAGCCAAAAGTTAAACCACCACAGCTTCGTCTTGCCTGTTCAAATGAGCTGCAGTACAGGGTGGCAGAGTTTGGCCATAAGAATGCTTTGAACCTGCAGATGCCAGAACACCACCATGAAGAGGCAAACCATTTTAATGGCACATTACATTTGTCAGCAAGGAAATGGGATTGCTGCTGCCTTAGACATACATCTTCTGGGACTAACAGTGGCTTTCAGCATGTGGCAACAGTACTGCTCAAATCAGCAGGAAAACAGGCCATTACAAGGCAATCAGCAACTCTGCCGTGCTTTTTGAGGAGCTGGCAAGGAGATGGTGTTGAAAAAAAATAAATCAAAAACAGTAAAATCTCAACATTACTGTTGCTGCTCACTCAAGAGAAGCCCAGAGGGCAGGAAAGCTCCAACCTGAGCTGCCCAGCAGAGCTCTCCATGATTCAGCTCCCAGCCTTTTCTCTTGGCTCTGAGCTCTAGGGCAGAAAAGGAGCACTTGAGTGAGGCTGCAATGCCAGCAGGGATGCAGAGGTATCTTGGACGTGAAAGCTGCTCCCAGTGGGAAAGAAGTGAGAGACAAAAACCACCCAGTTGTGCCAACCCTATCACCAAACATCCCTCAGAGATACCACCCCTTCCCCCAAAACTCAAAAAATGAGAACAACACATACAGTCATCTTGTGGCCACATCATCATCCTCCTTTGCAGCGGGATTGTGGGATAAAGTGTAACTAAAGCTTAAAAATACATACATCTGTTCACAATGATTTACTAATCAAATCTTCACTTTGAAGGGAGAGAAGAACAGAACAATAACTCACTGGAGATGTTGTTAATCGAAGGATCGCTCCATTTTTTATTTCATTACGATTCTGAAAGAGAAAAATCCAAAAGGTTTTATTTAAGACTCACATAAAAAGACGAAACATGCACTGAGCAGAATGCTATGTTAAACCAGCAACAGTACCTTCCCCTGTGTACATGCAAAAGCTTCCCTCTTTCATATGTGAGCTAACGTCTATACAGTATTTTCCCTACTGAGGCATACTAACGTTAGCTTCAAGAAATAGGTGGCTGTTCAAATATTTAACAAATCTGAAGTCTTTCAAGAGCAACTTCATGTTTTTCAAAGTTTAGCTTCCACTGGCAACTTCTAAATATTTCTTTGAAATATACTGTCCTTGGTGTCTGGCTCTGGTATTGTGCTACATAGTTGAGGAGTTCGTAAGTTTGCTGAAACCTGTCATTAAACATCTGCAGGATTTAAAATTTATCCCACTGGCTCTCCATTTTCTATAACAGGAACATGCTGACTTAAACCACTGGAACCAACGCGCTGAGCTCTGCCACCACGACTTTGCATTCTCCCTCAAAGTAAAAAAAAGCATTGCTGTTAGCGGTAAGTAAAGTTCAAACATGCCATAAGTCATTTGCCTTACCCGGCTGGCAGAAAGAAGTGGCATTAGACATTTTATTTTGGTTAAGTTCACATAACGTGTTCAATTAAACTAAAGCTATGGGTAGGAGAAAAAGCTGCCACGGCGTAAGCTATCCTGTAACGCTTACAGTATCCTCACAACTTTGTGGTCAATGCCCATGTGCGTGGTCTTCCCCTGTGGTAAGCACAGGGGAGCCTGCCTCTATTTCAACAAGCTACCTCCTGTTCACCACAGGTGAAAGGGAATAGAGTACGACAACGCGCATACGAACAGGTACTGACTGTACACAGCGCAACACACAGTCACAACTTCGTTCACGGTTCAATGGCTTGTTCGTAGGCCGTTACCCTAATTCATCAAAGGAATCAGAGGAATCCCTAACAGTTTGAGAGATAAATAATTTTGGTCTAAAGTGCACATTGCAGGCTTTCTGCAGACTGGTGTTTAGCCAAAAAAAAATGAAGGTGTATTTCTTCTCAGGCAATTTTTCCCAAATTCATTTCACCCTTCTTGCTCCCATTCCGATACATCTTGAAACCAAAATGCTAAAAACAGGATAAATCTTGCCTGAAACCAGGTCAAGTAGTCCCAAAATAAAACTCTAGTACATTGTCTCTTTCTTGGTACCCAAGTCCTCTGTGGGATTGGTTCTAGTTATATGCAAGATCATCCCCCACCCACAAACGTTTTCTTCACTCCAACTGAAATAACTGAAGTGCCAGACAACACAAGGGGTACAAGGGAGAAGCTTTTGTACAGCATCTTTGCTTATAGATGCATATAACTCATCTCAGCCCTTCGCAGTCTCCTCCTGCCAGAGCAGCCCCAGGGAGGCCAGCCAGGCTATACTTAAGAGAGCGGCAAAAAAGGGTGAGCAGCTAAATACAGAGTGGCTTCTCACAGCACTCACAAAGTGCCACAGTTTCTCCTCTCGTAGTAAAACAGCACCAGACCCAGCTACGTCTCACCACATCTAAAGAATCTGTATGAAGTGGCAATAGTGCATTTGTGTGGTTTAATCTAAATCAGTGTTGAAACGAACTCACTTTGCAAACAGTTGTGGTGGCTTAAACTGTTACGACCTCCTGGATTTGTGGAACTGAATAAAAGTAATTGCTTTAGGACAGACAGCGCAGGCTAAATCTGCCTCCACCAACAGCTCAGGCTAAGGCACTGGACCTCAGCTGCGTTAGGCCAGAGTACATGCATGCACACATACACACCGGGTTCCAGCAGCTTGACTTTAAAGGCAGCAAATCCCAGCATGCAGCAATATCAAAACCAGTTAGGGAATCAGACAACACTTAAACACCTTAAACTGTACCAATCATGCTCACAAGTGAAAGTTCACTGATATCCTTATCAAAATATTGGAGCTAAGTAAATAGACTGTTCTTAAACATAAGTAAGAGCACCCACACAGGCTTATTTTTTTCCAGCAGCGTAACTTTAAGCTCAAAGTTTCTCATGTTTCCTGCTCTAATTAACAGGAACTACCAAATTAGTTCATGGTTTAACAAGTTAAGTCACTTCATCTGGGCCACAATAAGCATCTCCGCAAACAGTTAGTCCACTGCAAACAGGAGGCACCGGGCTTTGTGTGGGAAGGCTACACTAGGGTCTCAGAAGGTCCAAGGAGTTTGCTGAACAGCAGAGCACTACTGCAAGGCGGGGGGGGGNCTGCCTGCGTGCTCCCTCTTCTGCCTCACACCACCTCTGACACTGGACAGACCTGCTGGAGGGATCAGTTGCCCAATCTCACTAACCTGGCTGAAAAGAGCCCAGGCAGGAAAGAGAGGAGAGTTTTCTGTCAGGTTAATAAAAAGACACAAGCTCTGCAAGGGTTGAGCACCAGTGCTAACCCACGAAAGATGGTGGAACCACATCTTTGGGAGCAGGGAAGGGGTCGAGGGGGAAGAGAAAAGGGCAAGCATGAAGAGGAATTCTACCTTCCCTTTTTGGGAGCAGCAAGTTGTCAAGCACAGCCCGAATTACATTATTTCACAGCTGCTTCAGGCTGAACCATGCTCCACATTTTGTTCAATTACAGTAGTTTTGTCACAAGCTGAAACCCCAACTCATAAAAAGTTTGTCATGACCTGATATACTCTCTATGGTGTCATGCATGCAGGTTAAAAAAAATACATCTTTAATTACATGAGGACACTTACAGATCGCATAGATTGAATCCACAACCAATCTACCAAGTGAGAAATATCTTGTTAAAAATACACCATTTCTCTATAGTCAGAGGAATTTAAAAACAAGTGTAAAAAGGGAAGACTATAACCTGGTTGAAGTTCAGTTACCGCATATGGATAATCAAGAGAAGTACAATTCTCCAGAGTGACCGTATGTCAGCAGGTTATATATAAAATAGCAGAGGAAAAAGAACACACAGAGTACATAAAAGCATGGCTGGAAGTTTTGTTTGGGGTCTTTCTGTTTATTTATCAAGCTGAGTCTGAAACACCAAAGCTTTCAGAGTCAAAGCTGCGATGCCTGTCAGAGCCCACAGCACACGAAGCACAAAGAAAGAACTTTCTCTCATCATGCTTGGCTCAGAGCAAAGTGCGTAAGTCTGCCCTATACCATATATTCAATCACTGCTATCACAAGAGACAGAGATCTCATCTCCAACTCCTGATTTAGACAAAGGCTTAAGGAAAACTGCCCATGCCTTCTCCCCAACAGTATTCAAAGCATCAAGTCTCCAACGCAGCAGGCTAGCCAAAACTTGAAAAGGGTTAGCTGTTCCCCAAGCAAAAATCCAATTTTGTTTATCCATCCTAAATAATTACTTAAGCGCCTACCAAGAAACAGCATGTAAGCATACAATTAAGCGAAGAGGATTTACTACATTAACTGTGAGATGCAGTAGTCGGCATGCCAGTTAATTTCAATTGCAACATTTACACACAGTTAATCTGCTTTGTATTAGGGACAGCTTCCTGTGGATTTCTTTTCCAGGATAACAGAATGTCATTCCAATACAGCAGCCCAGCTTTGGCAATCATACTCGTAAGTACCACTGCTATTCAGGACAGGGCCTACCGCCACCAAAAACCTCTTCCCAAGACATTTCCAATCTGTTTCTCAAGTGTATATCAGGTTTGTATATATTGTTCATGCTGTTGATCTGTATTAAGGAAGTTTATTCCTGGGCAGAGAGGGAACCAGTGAAACAGCACTATCCAAAATGCCCCTAAAAAAACTCCGTAACAAGAACATAGATTTGTTGTAAGTGTTACCCAGGACTAAGACAGCAATTATATTATGAATACAAATAGGCCCCGTTTGCAATACTACGTCTATCAAGAGTCTACACGCACTAGATTATTTTATTCTAATCCAGTAGGTAGTATTTCCAAGCAACATGCTTCTGCCCGACACTTTCCAAGCCGAGTTTTCAATCAGACAGACAAGTACTATCATGAAAACACGTAAACAACAAAACACTGTGGGAAGTAGAGGACACCTGGACAGTTCACCTTGTGTTCATGTCTTAGGGCCCTCTGACTTCCAACTCCACCAGCTGGAGCAACATGAACCTACACTATCTGCCGCCAGGTTCTGTTCCTTCTCAAAGCTCTGCCTTTCCTGTGCCACAGGCTACTTTGCCCAAAACACATGCAGGAGAGGGGCATAGACTTGCATCTAAAAAGCAGGCCTCAAGCATTAACAGAGTCCACCAAACCATGGAGAGGGATGAAGGTATGTGAATTTGCTTTCAAAAAATCCTATCAAAACAGTCAAGCCATTTATTAAGAGCTTGGCTGGAGACACACTTCGGAAAACTTATCAAGCAAAATTAAAGTTTATTTTGCCATGTACTTGTCTTATCATTTTAATAATCTGTTATACCCAGCAAAATGCCTCAAGATTCAGCTCACTGTAACTGGTTGGAATGGAATGTTTTCTTAACATATTTGAGGAAGACCTAGAAGCATTGGTTCCCATGGTTATAGCTCGCTCAGCACGATTCTTTAATCTTGACCAAACAGCTTCCTTCAGACTTCTCTAACTGGGCTAAAGAATAACAGCCAAGAAATCTAAAATTCTTCATGTGTTTATATCATTAAGTAATTGATAATTCCCCGTTTCCATACTACTATTATTTTATTACACCTTCCTCCAAATTGACACAACAAGAAAAAAATTAGAGCTATGAAATATACTTTAAGTTAGTGACTCCATAACATTTCCACAAGGATGAGCTTGGGCAAGTAGTAAACAGGGACAAAATGATAAATAACAGAGTTCCTTTCAAAGTCAACAACTCAGGAAAGAGAAGCAAAGTCCTTGTTGGCCGATCTCCCTTAAAGCACTGATTCAATGTGCTACAGCAGCCAGTAAACGTCGTCAGAAGTGGCACTGTGAACTAGACAGAGGGCATCATTTTGCCACGATGAACGAACTTCATGCACCCATATGCAGGGCACTGTCTGCAGTTCTGATCTTCACATCTTAAGGAGGACACAGTAGCGTCAGAGAAAATGCAGAGAAAGGGCAAGTGAAATGCTCAACGGGATTGAGCAGCTGCCTCACAAGGCAAGGTCTCCTCAGTTTGGAGGGACACAGGCCAGAGGAGGGAAAGCAGCAGACGAGCTGAAGGCAGAACTGTTGTCAAATCCTGCAGTATGAAAACTAGGAGGTAACTTGATGAAAGCAGTAAGGGAGCCGTTTAAAGCAGATGAAGATTGCACCTCTTTAGTCAGCAGGCAGTGAACTTCTTGAGCTTGCTGTCAAAAGAGATTGTGAAAGCAGGCAGTATCAGCAGGTTCAAGAAGAGATGAAAGAACTTCACGGACCTTATACGGATACTAAATGGACTAACTGTAGATGTAGCCTCCAACACCTGTAGTACGACAAATGTCAGTGCTGAAGAAGCAGGAAGGGATTGAAAGCCATCATCAGATCACAGCCCTGAATGACATTTGCTACCGTTACAGCTGGACGTAGACTACGAGGCTAGATATAACATTTGGCTGACTTGTAGGAAATTTCTTAAGTTCATTTCTAGTCACCAAAAACTTTAGTAAGATGAGAGTTAAGAGACAGAGGTCATTACCAACATTGTACTACTTGGTATGACAGGACTGTACTGTTCTAGAAGAAATACTGAGGCAATCTCGTGATAAAATTCCTTTTCTGGGAAGCTGCTGGAAACTGGAAGAATATAATCCAGTTTTTCACGATGTAATTTGATGATAGCATTTTCCTCAAATAATTAAGTGTTGGTAGTTCAACTGAAGTTTCTAAAAAGAGGAAGTTTTTTGCATGCTGTTTATCTACCCCTATTCAAGGGCATCAGAAGCTAGTAAATAAGCCAAATTATACCGGTGGTGGACTTTCAGAGTATACCTTATCCAGTGCAACTCTACAGCCCACTGGAGGCACAATTCTCCTTGTATCTTTATAGCCTGTGGGCTCCCAACACTTTCCTTACATCGGATCTGCCAACATGCAGCAGCACAGTCAACCACCTAACCTTAAAAGTTACCTCTTCCTCTCCCCACCATTCACAACAAAGGTGGGGTGAGGGGGGAAATCCAGAATTTTCTTCTGTCAGATCCATGACTTGAACCAACTCACCTTCCAGCAGTACAGTCACAAGGATGTTAGAGAAGTGAAGGGGATGA
The DNA here is from genome assembly GCA_013398815.1 of Ibidorhyncha struthersii. Taxonomy (NCBI): domain Eukaryota; kingdom Metazoa; phylum Chordata; class Aves; order Charadriiformes; family Charadriidae; genus Ibidorhyncha; species Ibidorhyncha struthersii. Next base: position 639,614 of record VZSZ01003607.1, read on the forward strand.
AGGGAGGAGAAAAAGAAAGCTCAACTACCTGTTTTTTCCAGCAACCCACAGTTATACTAGCTGGAATGCCACTGAAATCACAGCCCAAGAAGTCCATGCTTTGCATGATTTACTCATCTTCAGGTGGAGTGATCTACAAGGACAACACTATCAGGTATCACTTACTCTGCAGAGCAGCAGTGGTATTACACTGCACGCAGACATCCTTCTGACACATTAAAAGAAGTTACACACAAGTTATTTTTAACCTGGATCAGTTCCCCAATTCAAGCAACCACACAGACACACAGACAGTTGTACCAGTAACACGGAAGGGGTGGGCAGATAACAAGCAGCCCCATCATCCTCTGGTAAGTGAGAACATAAGAGCTGCACCCTGCAAAATAAACATCAGGAAATGACAGACTTAGCTGGGCTCATACTACTGTTGGTGAGATCACGTGGGGAAATCAGAACAGGGAATTGGTATGGACACCAAAAAAAGAAAAAACCTCAAATGATGATTGTCAAACAGAAGTTCTTCGATGCAATTCACCCAATACATTCACCCCCAGCACCACTGAGGGGTCTGCGCAGGAGCAGTAGCTCATTAAGCAGACTCTGCTACTAAGAAAAATAGCTGAAGACCCAACCCAAGACCGTGGCTCACAGTCACTTTTGCCAAATCAAAGCACAGCTTGCTACCATAAAGCCAAGTCTTGCTTTTCAGTCTCTTGCTCATCCCTACTACCGTTTTTATGTGGCATAAACAGTTGAATAACTACTTGATGAGTCAACAAGGGAACTAAACCAGCTGAAAATTTTATCATTTTGGGTTTTGCCCAGTTTGTAAAGGAAAAGATAGGAATAAGCACCATAGTATAAGCAGGAAAGAGGGCCAGCTCATTTTGCAAGTGCTGCATTTGGAATCGCACTGACACTTGTCTGAGGGGAAGCCTGCAGGTGCTTGCGCTTCTCAAGCACATACATCCTGTGCCTACTGCCTTGCCTGAGCGATTCCTCTCAGACACAGAGAGACTGTAGGTAGAACATCCCTTCTCCATTTGTGACTACAGTCAGAATTTGCCAGGTGTTCATTCCACATCAGCCTAAGCCAGTTCCACAGGCAACTGAGGGACATAACAGCTCGCAGCTGTTAAAAACGCAAAGTTTCATTCCTCTTCTTACCCTTCGTTTAACTTCTTCCTTCTCTGCAGCCCATTCCTGGACATGATTAAAGAGTCTTGTCCCAGTCTTACATCAGATCAGGTACACTTTTTATTAAGCAAATTTAATGAATTAAAGTGGCACAAAATGATCCCCCCTTGCCACCATCTCCAAAAATTGTCAAAAAAGATGCTGCATCCAGCAGAAATGAAGTGGCAGGACCTCATGGGGATGGGGAGAAGCAATCAGAACTGTCCCCTTTCAGCAGTGAGCTGTGATGTCTGTTCACCACACCTTGTAAAACTACCCATCTATCTAAACAGGTTGTTCTTTAAGTATGAAGATGATTTAAATAGCATTACTCCAACAGCCAGATCTTAAACAGAACTGTTTGCTATCAGCTGAACCCAAACAGTCGCATTGTGCCCGTAGTATACCATACCTATCTTCAAGTGCTGTAACAGAAAGATAGACCTTTCCAGAGCCCTTTCTCTCTAGTGATTAATCGCGAGGCAAAATTACAAGTGAAATTCAAGAAAACAGGTATCTATAAAGCTTTTTAAAAAAAACACTTGATCCATCTCATCAGCCTTGATGTGGAACTAAGGAACTAAATAGAAGATACTGTCATACTAAATATTTAAAAAGGAGGCAAGCAGAACAATTAAGCTGTTCATGCTGGGGCCAGAAAGTATAACAGGTTGACAGAACAGATTTATTTTCTTTAGAAAGTTTCACATAAACCTAAGTCCCACAAAATGAGTCCTAAAAACTTGGACTAATTTGTTAAGAGAAGGATGTCCCCTGTTCTTGAAATCAGCCTGAATGAAGCAGGATTGAAAGGGATTTAGTGTACAGATACTCAAGTTTTACTTCTGTTCAATGGAGAATTGTGTCCACTAGTTTTACTGGAGTCCACAGACAGTGTCACCAGCATCCATCATGCAGGAAGGAGCACAGCCACCATGTGCTCCCTTATTGTCAGGAATTTCTGCAGGGCTGTGCAGATACCCCAAAATAGTAAGAAATCTGCGAATATGAGGGAAATACCCCACGTCCTATGGGTGGCAGAGAAAAGGGAAAGTCGGGCATAGTTTGGTCCAGGTCAAATCTGGATTGGAATTTATGTAGCATTACTAACAAATGTATTATGAAGAGTAATGCAAAATGGCAAGTGAGACAAACAGATCACTTAATACATTTCTCCAGTTCCCAGCCTTCATGCTACTTCTCATTCTCAGCTGTTTGCGAAGTACCAGGTCCTCCAGTGAATCAGAAACCTCAATTATTGAGAATGTTTACTTCCAACTCACTGAAGTTCATTTAATCAGTGAAAAACAGATGAATACTAAAAATGTGAAAGAAAAAAACCTCCAAAATACCCCAACCTACAAGTGGCTCATTTCTTGTCCTGTCATTTGCATACACTCCCACGCAGGGAGTCTGTAATGGCATGGTGGAATTTCACATGAATATACAATTACAGGTTGTATTCAGAAAAAAATAGGTCACAAGCAAAAGCACCTTTGAGAAAGAACAAACACCAGGGACTCTACCCAGGTTCCCAGCTTGGGGAAGGCGGGCGGTCGAAAGATGTCCCATCTGCAAATGCAGCAAAGAGCTGAGTAACAACAACGAAAGCAAGGTGTGGGCTGCTCCCTTGGCAAAACAGCACAAAAGTCTCTCGAAATTAATGGAGGGAACTCAGCATCTGCTCTCCTCCACTTCATGCAATAACACATAAGAATGAAAGGGAAATGCGGGAGTCGGGAATGAAGGAGAAAAAACACAGGGAGTCTTCACAGGCATCGGATGTAAAAAAACTGAACACAATGAAATTGTGACTGAATAAAAATGGACTGCAGTCAATAAACAGATGAATGAAATGTCCTTCCCTTTAAAAGATAACATAAAAAAAAAGGCACCAGTATCATCACTGTGTGCTGAACATTGCTCAGAGCTGGCACACAAAGCCCCTTAGCAAAAGCAAGCTAGCTTTTTCCTCCTGATAGTTGCTCTGGCACAGGTTTAAGATCCACCACATTCTGCCTCCAGCAGTGAAGCCAGCTTGAACACTGTTCTTCCCCAACCCCACACTCCTGCCGGGCCCCTGTTGATAAATGTTGTGGTTTATTACACCTTCAGATGTAACAAAACAACCATTTTTGAGGCTGCGCTTGCAATCATCCAGCTCCTTCACCATCTTTTTGTTTTCAGAGAGCAAGTTTGAGCTAGTAATGATCCTTCCCACACCAGAGCCCATGGTGGGCAGCGCAGATGCAGAAATGGATCTAGAAGAGCCAGACCATGTCTGCAAGGCCAAGAGTGAGCAGTGATAAGAGACCAGGCACACCCACCAATGCGCCGCATGAGCCACTCGGATGTCTGTCCCCAGATTCCTCGTACTGCCAGCAGAGGAACACAGTGGACAGATATCCAAGCTGTGGTTTTCAGCCCAGGAATACACGTAGCACACAGAATTATACAGCCATTTTCTATTCTTCATATAGCATTTTCTGTTCTAAACCTGAGCTCGTCCACACTACAGGGTTCCTGAGTTATTACACCTGATGTACACAAGCATCCATTCAGGTACAACCTGGACAGGCTGAAGCAAAGGTGACTTTTTTATTCTCTGTTGTATAGTACCTAGAACAATGAGATCCTGATTCAGAAGTCAGGCCTTTAGACGTTTGACCTACCAAAGAAATGGCCCTCCGTGATATTTAAAATCTTTTAAAAAACCCACACCTATTAATGTAATTAAAAAACAAATACATCATGATCAAAACACAAGCTAGGCTTGAGCACTACACCTGCTTGGTTTTCTTGTTCACATAACCTCCTATTTTATTTCTCCAATTTTTTAAAAAAACTACTAAAATACACAATTAATCACTTCCACTGCACTTTCGGGGCACAGATATAGCCAAACCAGAACCCCAGAGGCATCAGTCCAAACTGCATCTGCTCTGACAAACCCTATCTCTAGTAGGATCCTTGGCTGACTCAAGATTTGTTAAAGACCCCCCCTCTGAAGGAGTTATTGCTACTCCTGTAGAGGCATTTTTCCAAATAATACAGCAAGAAAAAAAAAAGTAAGGGACAGAACTGCTTGGGCGTTGTTTTTATTTGTGTATGGTACAATCAGGAAATATAGGTCAGCTACAAAAGATAAAGAGTTCTACATATGACAACCAAAACACAGATGAGCTGTTTGCCACCCAAAACCAAAAATATAATTGTAAGCCATGTGTTGACAGTCCCACATTTGTAACATTTTCACTTCAAAGTTTCTTGTACAAGAATTCATTAATTGCTTTTCTTTATGGTAACTTTAACCATGGTAATATTTGAAAAAGGCATCTCTACCTGGAAGGCCATAAATCAGCAGTCACCCAGACTCTGCAGAAACACGACCTATACATAATGTTTTCCGCATACGTACAGACATACAACTCATCTTCGAGAGCAGTGAAAAATACTTACTAGAAGCTGTCACTACCACAAAAGAGCTCTGCTCATGCCCTAGTAAGAGGTAGCCATGTGGGCTTTAACAATTAGTGTTGTAGCTTCATTGAAGTGTGTGTTTGTCCTCAAGCCTGTTTTTTTTCATGTTTTAATTCAGAAAGCAACAACATCCTACTGCACACAAATGAGGGAAAGCATGCAGAAGGGGTGATGGCCTATATAAGCCTCTCTTTATAGCCACTACCCAATAAGCAGTGATAAACAGTGAACAATATCTAATAAAAGTCACAGACATCTGAGTAATACTGGTGGCATTTAGAGCTCTTCTCTCTTTTTTATGTGACTCAGAGTCAGACACTCTGCATATTTGCAGTAGGGAATAAACAAACTCAAAGTCCTCTCTGCAGTACAATCCAAAATGTTCTAGAAGACCATCATTTTCCATCCTTATTGCAAGTTAAAGGCAGCCAAAAGCCATCAGACTTCCTTTTATGTGGAACAGAAAACATTTCTCTTCTCCAAAGCTGCAGGATCCTACCCACCAAAGGTGGAGACAAAGCCTGGAAGATTTCTCCAATTTTATCAGCACAACTTCCTTCAACAAGCCTGAGTATTTGCTCAATCCTAGCTTTGTGGAAATATTCACCGTACAATCAGAGTTTAAACGCTAACAGGCAAGTTCAATTGTGTCTGGCTTATTGGAAAATGTTGTGTCAGAATTCAGGGCAATTAGCAAAACAGTCTCACTATTTAATTTGGGTGGAGGCAAAACACAGCAGCCAATAATTACTTCAACCGTTTTCCTTGTGGTGGACTGTGAAGTGGCTGTCAATTGAAACTTGAAAAGAAAGGAGAGAAAAAAAAAAAACAACACAACACACAAGCAAAAAAGGGGAGATCCCAAAACAAACTGTGACACATTGAGAAGGCTGTCTGGGGTGACAAACAGTTAAATGAAAAACGGAAATTGGTCTGCTAAAAAAAAAAAAAAAAGCAAGCAGCACTATCTGATGAGCAACTGCTCTAGCAGTCTTGCTAAATTTAGCCTTAAATGCTTAACTCTGCCTAAGTTGCCTTTATTTCTTGGGTGGGGGTAAGAATTACAGCAAGCAAAGAGTTAGTTCATGTCCCAGCTGTATCTAGCAGATCCTAAACAACTGTAAAATGCAAAACAAAACCAAAAGGCTCTTCCGCTTAAGAGTAATCCAAACTAAACCGATAACGATGTAAGCAAGAGTCATCTACGTCTATGCAGCTAAGCTCAGGCCTATTTAGCTCAAAATCCACTGAGGTTAGGGAATCTGCACGCGGACTTCAGCAGGTCTTCAATAGTGCTCTTTTGCCATTGCTTAGAAATTGTACCTCTGCAGCACTAATGTGTACACTCTTCCAATCTTTTTTTTTTTTTTTTTTTTTTANTTTTTTCATAGTTTCAGTGATTTCAGCAATTCTACCAGTAATGCTTGGAATGAATGTACTACTTGGTCTTGTTCAGATGAACATGTCCCATTTATTTAGACTACACATTCCATCTTTATTACAGCTACAGCCATTTCATTACTCTGTACTGAAATCATTGCATCACTTCATGAATCACCTATTGCCACCCTATCTAGGGACCAAAAAAATAAGCAAATGTAACATACCGAACTGGAAAAGGGCAAGACAACAGGCAGGAAGGAGTAGCAAATATTATACAGTCACTGAAACTTACTTCTACCTGATCAGCCAACGATGGAAGTGACATGCACCGAAGGTCTCCTTAGACTTCAAAGAGCCCTTCATCTTTTACATATTTCAATTTCCTGTACACCACTTGTCAGCAGAATACTAAACATGCACAAATGCCAAAGCTGAAGGGCTCAGCGCTTAAGTCTCAAACTCAACAGATGCAAAGGCCTTGGCACATTCAAACTTTTATTTGCCTTTCCAAACAGAAGGAATCAGTGCAAAATCATTAAAACAGGTCTCCTAGTACCTACCCTCTCATTGGCATCACATTATGGAAAATACTCTGTATTTTAATATATTTTAATTTAAAATAAATTATTGTGGCAAACGTTTTGATAGGCTATGCAAGAATTGTGTTGAATGATTTACCTACCTTCTCTGTGATGTAGAAATTAGAACTATCAGCATGCTGCAGTGCAAACTGATCATGATTTGAAAGTGACCACCTGAGAAGTATGAAAATAAATTAATCACAAAATGAAATCTGAAAAACTCAAAAAGTACCCTTCACATAATTTTACTATGATCAAACACGTGCTTGTCATTCCCAGGTACTTTTCAATAGTTTTCAACAATGAGTTCCGAAGTTTAAGATAAAAGCACGCTTACAAAGGGAAAACTTCAGCACAAGTACATCCTATAAATGAGATTTTTCCCTTTACGTATCTGAAACAAAGACCTAAACTTGACCACGGTCAAGAAAGAAAGTATGTAACAAATACCTTCCTTCCAAGGCAAAGATAAAAAGAAGGGTGTGGGAGAAAAACTACTTTGTCGCTACAGTGACACTGCAGTGCTCCAAAAAAAGTTGATAATTATCTGAGATTCATTCCTGATCTATAAAAAATAGCAAGCATAATTTTTGCTTGCCGTAATCAAGATCACTAAATCACTAAAACAGACAAAAAAAGTACCAGGATTTTATGCTAGCTTATACAATACCCAACACATATAGTTTAAAGTCAATATATTACATTAAAATACCACTTTTTTAACTCAGCAGCAACTTGATGAATATAAACTAGTTTCTCCTGTGTGGTAGCAATTACTTAAAATATCATTTTTGTCACCAGATGTTACCATATTAAAACTAAAGCAAGATTATTCTCTTAGCCAATTATTAGTTCATACTGCAGGACTTGTGATTAATGTTTCAGTTTCATGTGAGCAGTCACATCAACTGTGCTCAAAAAATCAAAGCCACAGCCAGTGCTTTAGTTCCTTAACCCATGAACTGCAGGGACCGCAAGCGTAAAGTCAGTGGGTAAAATGCACCTCTGGGCAGAAAGGCAACAAACAGTCTAAATGAGAGTCACCTACATGATGGAGCTGCTTTGTTAGGAACCTCACCTTGCAAGTAATTGATCCAAAATACATTGCAAATTCAAAATCTGAAGATAAAAACAATTACAAGATTTAAGAAACTAATGACTAGTCATACAGTATATCTAGATTTTCTTCAGAAAAAATTATCTCCTGGTTGGTTTAATAACTCAAAAAGTATAGTAGCTACTATGTACTATATGGCAGAACTTACCCATCACAGACTTCTTTTATTATTGAGGACAGTGGCTTTTTCTGGTTAAGGAAAAAAGAAAGAAAGAAAAAAAAAAGTATCACGGAATTGGAACAGCTCTTAAAAATATGATTCCAAAACCACTGACTGCAAAGAACAAAACAAGTTAATAGTATTTCATTTTACATTTAACATCAGGCTTGATAGGACCCCAAAATTTTCTGCTGTTTTGGTCTGATAATCTATAAAGACAGTAATTCTACACATACACATGATGACATTATCAGTGCTTTTTGTCAACATTAGCCCATACAGCATCAACTCGGCTTCTCAACTGAGAAATCAAAGGGTCTTTTGTGTACACTGCATCTCATTACCCAAAAGAAACAGAAGATTTAGATATCAACACGAGCATTTTCCAGGAATGACATCTGAAGGAAGATGACATTCAATACTTTTAAACCTTCTTTTGTCCCTTTCAGATACGGTCATACAATGACGGTAATCCTCTCTCCTAAGTACACATGTGCAGGTTCCCCTCTGATAAAACACCAGCTGGAAGGTGTTAAGATCCCATATGTATCAGTTCTGCTTTATTCTTTACATCTGCAAGCACGAGCATTTGGACTGACTGAAAACAGCTCTGTTGCTCTGGGTCCCAAAATAGAAGGAACAGTCTAGTTCGGTGATGTTGCAACTCTCTGAATGTTGTTATAAACACAGGGTGAGCACGTAAGTGTTTTTAGAAGATTGCTGGCCAAAAGAAAATGCGTCTTTACAACCCCAAACATACAGGAATTTGCATGGCAAAAAGAAACAGAGCAAACTGCACTTTTGGGTGACTATTGAGCCTTTTTTTTTCCAATACTGGGTGACCATGCGACGTCACACAGATCTGTTGCTTCATGAAAATTCCCCAAATCACCTAAACAGCACAGGAGCCTCCTCTCTACTTACTTCCAATAATCACAGTTCACTGAATTCTTAAAAAGCAAACAAAACAAAAACCAAAAAACCCACTGTAAAACAACCCATAAACCAGCACTGTTGCCAAAAGAAGTCGTTTCCCTTTAGTATTTATGGAAAACTGATTAGGCTAGAAATTAACTCAGTAGCAGGGTACATGATGGGGAGGGAGAATTATTTTTCTCTTGGATTTGTTTTCTGAGCTGTATCATTGCATAGACATAAAACCAGTGACGGGAATCCCTCACCAGGTCAGATTCAGGGAAAGGTTTGTTATTTCAACAGCCAAGTCAACTAAGTCAGTTTATAAACAGAGAAAAGTGTAACGCTAGTTCATTTAAACCAAACATGAATGAAAGCATCTGCTGGAAGCATTGTGTCCCCCCTGCCATACCCTCTCAGTCCTTGGTTTCCATCCTTCCTCCTTCACTGCCAGTACTACTTTCACATGAACACCCAGATGAGCCACATCTAAACTAAAAATTGGCCCAGTAAAAAGGGAAGAAATAGTTTTCATCTGGATTGCCTCATCTGACTTGCTACGTGCCTAAATGACTAGCATGTGGGAGAAAAGGCAAGAACTGCTGGAGAGGATACAGCAAAGGGCTACAAAGATGATCAGGGGACTGGAACATCTTTCTTATGAGGAAAGGCTGACAAACTTGGGTCTTTTTAGTCTAGAGAAAAGAAGACTGAGGGGAGATCTTATCAGTGCTTATAAATACTTAAAGGGAGGCTGCCAGAGGGATAGGAACACTCTTTTTTCAGTGGTGCCCAGTGATAGACCAAGAGGTAACAGGCACAAACTTGAACATAGGAAGTTCCAGCTAAACATGAGGAGGAACTTCTTTACTTTGAGGGTGGCAGAACACTGGAACAGGCTGCCCAGAGAGGTGGTGGACTCTCTGACTCTGGAGACATTCAAAACCCGCCTGGACGCTGTCCTGTGCAACCTGCTGTAGGTGACCCTGCTCTGGCGGGGGGGTTGGACTAGATGATCTCCAGAGGCCCCTTCCAACCCCGACCATTCTGTGACTCTGAAGTGTGAAACTGCTCCCTGCTGCAGCAGCCAACATGTCCCTTCTCCAGCGCAGCTTCTCCCCATTGTGCTGGTTCAGCTGTTTGCGTAGCTGTAGCCAGGCTGCAAAGCAGATCAGGCAGATCACGTGAGAAGGAAAAAGAGTGTTTTCTTCCCCACAATTTTTTAGCCTGATCAGTTACTCAGTCTGGATTACTGTGTCATTTATGTGTGGCTGCTTTGACCTGCTGTCCTCCTGCCCCAGGGGCTTTGTAGCTTCTGCAATCCTGTAAAAGCAATCCCTGCTTCCAACTGCTCTCTTCCCTCTATCCTTCCCCAAAAAATAAACACCCATTTTTCAGGAGGGATAGAGGGAAGAAGGAGGAGCACAGGTTTGTCTAGACTGGGATAACACCAGTTTGCCATCCAGCACACATGTCCCAGCCTGCAGGTGAGCTGCTGCCAAGCGGAGCGCGCATCCCTGCCTCCTCTCAGGATGCTCCTGCAGGTCCCACTCCTGTATTTCCCTATTTTGACAAAATTTTTATCTGGGGTATTAATTCCTTTAACAAAGTTAATTGATATCAGCTAACAGATTGAATACAATGGAGAACAAACACCGTAACCTGCCTCTCCTCCCCATTACTTCCCACAGGAACTATAGCTTCCCATTGGAAACTATGACAAACAGACACTTCAACAACCCAGTCTGGTAATAATATAAACACTGGGAAGGTTGTATATGGTTACTTTCCAAATCATTATTTTGGTACTTCTAAGTCCTCTACAATATCAGCTTTCATGTCCTTTCTCAATCCTACTCATCTCCCTCCCCCTTTTCCTATTCTATACCACCTTTGCACTATTATATGACATTATTTGAAATTAAAAACTTCGGCAAAAAACAAACCCAATCAATGAATCAACTAGAACCTGTAAGGGACAGTTAAAGAAAAACAAAATGAATCTTCAATAATAAAAATTATTGATACAGCCAGCCTTTTAGGGTACTGCTTTGTCCTCCTGTGGTACTATTGCTACAATACTGAAGTGACTAAGTACAACTCAGTTATCAGCAACAGGATGAAAAAAGTGAAACTCTTCTGGGATAGAATATTTGGAATGAGTAATTTGATAGCACCAGAGTGCGCTTTACAAATTAATAAAGGTAAAATAAATACCACTGCAATCCTAGTAAGCTGCTGTTCCTAACCATCCCTTGGGCTGCACTCCCCCTACACATAAGTCTCCAGACAAAATTCTTTCCCCTTCCCTACCAAGGAGATAAATTGTCACCAGCACCCTGTTCACAGCTGCAAGGGGAATGTCGCTGACAGCCGGGGAGGGCTGCCACGACTCCCTCTCTGCAGTCTGGGCTGCGGGAAGGCTCTGGCAGGCATGACGCCGAGCAGGCAGCGGCAGCACTCCGGCCACCCTGCCTGCATGCAGCCAAGTCCTGTGACCCAACAAAACCCTTATTTGCTGTGGGAGTGACAGGCAGGCGAGCAACCAGCTCCCGTGGCCCCTTCCCAGCCAGCTCACAGCTGTGTCCAGGACCCCTTCGCAGTCCTGCTACCGAAAGCTGTAAAAGATAGATCTATGCTTAGGCAACAGTGAGAGGACATGACTGTTTATGCATAGGAACGTAGCAGACAACAGACGTGAGCTATTATATTTTTTTCCACGAGCCATGAAAAATGGTTTTCTGCAGAGTAAATCCACTCATCAGGCCATTCGAAAACTTTTTTTTGCCTGGCTGTAAATATTTGCCTGATGTCAAAGACAACGGACTTGATGTTTTTGTTATTTTAATCTTCATAAAATTACGTTTACGGAAATTTACATAATATCTTTGCTGCATTTACAGTCCTGAAAAGTCAAATTCACCTTATTTGTCCATGTACTTCAAAGAACTCCTTGCAATCAGACAGTCCAAAAATATTTCAAAGTTTTTCCTTCATCAAAATGGCTATTTTGTGCTAGTGCATTTTAGGTTTGGGTTTTTGCCTTTATGTTCTCCCCTACACCAGTAAAACTGAAGTGTACTTCTACACATACTGAGATGCTCATTTAAAGCTCTAAGAAGATCAAACTGTAGCTTTAATGCATGAAATAACACAGATCAAAGTAAACCTTATGCTCCCTATAGGAGATAACCCCTTCAGCTAATATATCACAGCCATCTGTGCTGAGCACATCGGTTAGTATAGAAGTATTTTCTGAGGGTAGGTATTAAATTGATATCTGAAATCCAGTGGGAAATTATAATGGGGCATTATGGCCTTGCGACTTATTGATCTGCACACACGGGGCAAATGCTGCCACTGACACCAAGCATTGGCAGCACTAGAGCTGATGTGAATTTACTCACCCGGTAAAGCTTTATCTGCACTGACTAGTTAGTACAGGTGCCTGATATGCTGGCTAAGTGTAGCCCTAATGACACCCGCCATGCAGTAATACCTAGTCACCACTTCTGTGCTCACCTGCATACGTCTCAGGTCACGTATGCAGGTTTTGCGTGCTAGGATGCACACAGATCCCTAACTTAGTCTTCTTGAGTACCTGCCCTTGCCACTTGTGCAATATTTTGCAGCGCTTCTAAAGTAACTTGCAGAACACGGACTGAGATTTCCCACTCTGATCTCCTCACCAGTTTCATCCTTTCATGCCTACACCTCGGGGTCCCCATAGAGGCAACCAGTCACCAGGAAGCACTGAGCACAGGCATGCAAGAGTGTAGTCTGTGGGAGTCCAGGCCACTGTTTTATTCCAGTGAAATCGTGGGATGAGCAAAAGAAAGCTAAAAACATTCAATACACCAGTGCTGACCAAGCCCTAGGTCCAGTTCAAGTCACAAGTACACTAACCTGGGTTTAAAGCACTTCCAAATCAAATAGCAAGCGTGGCTGTATATATGTGTGAACTGTAAAGAGGACAGAAGCCTAAACCTGGGTAGAAACCTGTGTTATATGTGCAGTTCAGATATACTTTGATTGTGCTATATCAGGGAATTGTACATAGGTTTCTTTTAGGCCAAGGTTGATTATCTTTCCTTTTAAATGACTGGCAGAGATTCATTGCTTTTTTTTTTTTTTTTGGACAATGACTGGGATATCACTTTCCCTGGCTGACACCTTTTAATCACAGAAGTAACAAGAAAACCCTTAACCCTTGCTGTCATTAAGCCTATCACAGAAAAACAGCAGATGCAGCACATCTGTTAGTGGAAAACACTCACCATTAAAAAAAAAGTTCTGTTGCTGATCGGTGCATCTGTCAAAAAACAGACTCTCAAGCCAGTAAATACACCATTCTGTCTATAATTAATGTTACCATTCTACTAACAAATCTTTTAGTGCAAAAGTCCTTTTTATGGCTATTAAAAAACAGAAAAACACCTCTTTTCACAATCAGCGGAGGCTTCATCTGTTACTGTCATACACCAGGGGCTACAGAAACAGAAGCAGGACTGTCCGATGGCAAACACCAGATGCCGGGACACCTGGGTCCCTGACCCACTACTTAGTTGCTGGTGTCTCATGATGTAAGAAGCAAGGTTTTTTACTCTAGGGGAAAGTACTGAGGCGGTTTGGGCTTCAGCCGCCTCAGTCTGCTCTGAACCACTCTGCGAATCAACTCGCACTGTTGACTACAATGGAGTGTGAGGGAGACCAGACTTATTAAACAGGCATCAGGCATCTGTAAAAGTCAGAGAAGAGGATTTCCCTAATTCAGGGGAGCACCAGAGGGAATGAAGACCTGAAGAACAGGGACACCCTGACACTGCATCAGCAGAGACTGTAAAACCCAGCCAAGGCCAGGTCAACACCACGCGGTTCTGTCAGTGCAGCAACACAACCCAAGGCAGGAAACATTCGCAGCCCAGAGCCAACAGGCAAAACCCTCAATAAGTGCAGCCTGCTGATGGGAGAGAGCTTTTATTGGCTCAGTTCACAGCCCTGAAGGCGGTAGTTTTAACGTGTCAGTAGAAACACTTTGGTATAAATATAGCAGTAGGGGTTCTGCAGAGCACACGAGACTTGGGGAAACACGGGTGTTCACGTCCTCTTCACCTTCGCTCTCAGCTGCAGCTTCCTCAGTTACTCCCTTCTCTCCTCCAAAGACATCCTCACTACTAAATCTGCATTTCACCAGCTCTAAGCATTGCTCCACAGATAATATGTTTAGGATGTTAAAGTGACTGTACAACAAGGAAGCAGTGAAACACAACATTATTAAAAAAAAAAAAAAAAAACCCAACAGAATTTTACAGAAGCTTCTTACTCCCCATCTAGTGCCCTAACAAGCCATAACACTCCCTGCTTCCTCAAGTACTTCGCAAACAGGGACGCCAAAAACTCCCACTCAGAGCACTGAAGAGTTGTAAAACACCTAGGGACCTACAGCTGTGGATTACAGCCTGTTTGCGTGCAACATACTTGCACCACGTATTTAAAATAGTCAAAATACAGGTTAAAATACAGTGCAGGGCTTTAAGATGTGGCTCTTCACACAACCACTTTATTAGGTGAGCATACTTTTGAAAACTGAATGAAGAAACCTCAAACCCACAGCTCGTGACTGAGACGCCGCTGGCCTACCAGGGTAGAAAAGTCTCCACGTGGAGGCACAAAACATTTATACTGTGGGATTTTTAGTATTACTCTCTTTTGTACTACAATCTTGGGGTGCTATAAGGAGAATACGATCAAATCATAAAGCGTGCCTGGATATTCCAGCTGGCCAGAATGTGAATGAAGTACCTTGTAATTTATTCATTGGTGCATAACTCCAGGAATCTCATCATTGCATATTTCTTTTAAATATGGCAGAATTAACTTTTAAGACATGAGACTCCTGCTGTTTCTTAAAAAATTTTGCGGATGCTACAATCTTACAATCATGTACAGCCTTCATCTTGAAAACACCTTTATTTAGTTGCAGGCAGCAAAATTCAGGATCCAACAGGGAGGGTTCTGGCTAGCACCATGGTGATAACAAAATCACAGCCAGAAAAAAAAAAAAACTTACACCCCCCCCCTAAAAAAAAAACTCCAAAACAAGGAGAGAATTAATAAAGTGTTTCATCTTTTTCCTAAAATATTATTTCCTGAACTTCCTTTATGTTGGAGATCAGGTATGCTGGGACACTATTTCTGCAGGGCCTCAAGTGTCTCCTGGCTCTATTTCCACATCTCTAAAAAAAAAAAATTAACCGTCCCCTACATTTAACTAATGTTTCCTAACATAGAAGACAGCACCAAGTAGAAAGCATAAACAACATCCATTAGACTGTAACTCACTAAATATTTCTGTATCTTTCCCCCCCCATTTCTTTTACAATTTCTAATCCTTCTTCACAGCTGTTCCCTCTTCAACCTAGTAAGCTTTGCTGCCGTCTCTGTATTCAACAGCATAAGACAATTTTTTATGTATTTTTCAGTGATGAGGTCCCCACCGCGCACCACAGGACATCAGTTTGCAGCCTTGAAAGACTCCAACCAACCAGTGGGAATGTGGCTTTGGACAAGCCAGACTAATAAAACATAACGTGATGATAACATTGCCCTTTTATCCAGGATGGCTGGCTGCCACCACAGCAAAGAACTGGAGCTCTAATGATGACTACTCCAACCCCACAGTCCTGTAAGAAAAGATATCATATTTTTCAACACCCATTGTAATTAACAATGATCGGTTCGTTACGTTAACAAAGTACTGTTAAAAAAATATTGAGACCTCTTGTTAGTGCAACAAAGAAAATGGCACATTAAATTAGTGGATATGATTTCCTTATCATTTCTGTTAATAATCCCTGATGGTAACAAAACCGAAAGGATTATAAAAATGTTAAATATTTTCACTGTGTTTATATGCTGGTTAGTATCTGCTTTATGAACAGTTTCACCTTCGGTTTTGTGAAGCTGAAAAACTGACAGGTACAACAAGGAGCAATAAAACTCATTAAATCATTGTTACCATCTGTTTAACACCTTAAAGCCCTAACTTTAGCAAACTGGCTTAAGATAGCTGAGTGTTTTTCAATCTTTTTAAAAAAGCAGCCACCTTTTGGCTGATCTATCTTCGGATGAGTTTCCCATCAGTAGCAACCAAGGTCCTCCCCTTCAGAATGGCTGAGATACAGCTCCAGCACCTGGCCTCTAGCACCAACTCCCTTTTCTGACCTGACAGAAAAGAGCTGCTGCTAGCAACTCCAGGCAGGGAACACTTTATAAGTCAGTGTAAGATTTATTCCCCGCCCGAGCTGCTTTCTAGTCCTCTGTCTTCAAGAAACTGAGATCCTGTCAGCTGTTAAACACACTGACGTTTCCCTTAACTACTTTAAACTCACCATGTGCAATAACATTGGAAATCTTCACAATACTCATACCAAAAAGCATCAGTAGCTCCAGTTACTGCAACACTACTACACTTTCTGGATTAGAATTCATATAAATCTGCAGGTTTGTGGGAAGGAGGTAAGACCCTCACTCTTCCTTCATCCCCTCAGCACTAAACTCCTTGATTTTGAGGGAGTCAGAGTCTGGAACCAGAACTAAGTGCAGGAGTGACGCTTCATGGTACAGCCTCTGGTGCAGCGAGACATCAATATCCCTTTCTTCTTCACCACTTGAACGATGCTGGTGCTCACTAATATTGCATACGTTTAGACTTGCGATGCTAAGATTGTATCGGTATACTGCTATTACCAGTGACAGCACTTGCAGAAACTACAGCTATTCTTAGTCCACACACATGGCAGAAGCAATGTGCTACTTTCTTTTCTCTAATTAAGCATTTCACAATCCCTTTTGAACTGCATTTCTCCCCACAGTTTGAGACACACTGCACTAAATCAATTAACAGTCCCCAAGGGTCCAGATTTAGGTCTGAAACCCAAAACGATTTGAAAGTTCCCCTTAAAACACAACCCTCTTACTGGTTTTCTTTTGATATACAGTGAAGTACAATGACTTCTCTGAAGAAAAAAAAAAACAAATAAAATGACATTTATAGCATGCACTGGCAGAAGAGAAGAAACAACTTGAAAGACACTCTTAAGAGATAAATTTGCTGACTAAATCTAAACCTTAGAGAAAGCATTAATGTAAAGCAGTCCATGGTTCCTCCCATGTGCTGCACTGCACTGTATTAACACGAAATCATCTTTTGACAGTGGTCCTGTACATTTTGCCCACTGTACCAGATTTGTGCTTTGAAAAGAAAACACAGTTTTGGGGTTTTTTAATCTTCTCTTTGGCTAATGTAGATTCACATCTGCTAATTTAATCTATATTTAATGATCTCATAGATAAAAGTAAACCTGGCGGAAGAGACTGTACAGGCAAGTTTAATTACAAACCATTCCCTTCTGTAGGAACAGCGTTTACCTCCAATGGTGAGGAAGTCCATCCCCGAGTTTAGAGAAACCTGGTTTTAGTACAACTTGTGTTAACACACAAGAGTGGATTTGAATAAGATAAGCTAAAATAGTTCTTGTCCCCAGATATTCATCTTGTGCCTCTCCTGGAAGCTGCTTCCCCTGCAGCAGGAACAGTGAAGCTGCAAATCCACAGAACAAAGTATCCAGGTAACCTAAAAGCAGCACTGCCTTACCTAAAATAATTTGTGCTATAAAAAAAGACCCAAAAGTTGAGAATAAAAGTTATACATAATGGGTGCAAATTAAAGCATGCAGATTTCGATCTGAACACAACATCATCTTACGAAAAGGCTATTTCTGGGACAAAAAAAAGAGAAGACAGCATACAATAGCCAGCATCCTGGTTCACCTGTACAGAACCCGTGTGGCTCTAACTCTTAGTATCTGCCAGAATAATCAGTCAAAAGATTGGGAGAAGGTAGCAGGCAGTCAGCATTACCATTCATTTCTTTCCCAGATCACGCCCCTCAAAAGTCCACAAAGATCCCAATGCAAATGTAGACACCAACGCATTTCCATTCCTCCCCTTAGATGACAGGGAAGACTTAAAAGTAGATCATCCCTATACCCAGCTCTTAAAGTCCTAATCAAATCTTTTCATTAAAAAATAATTTTGACCACGGTACTAATATTGCCAGTAGGGATTTATGCAGGGGGGAAGAAGAGCCTGGAAGTTATTTTTCAAATTTATAATTGAGGAAAGTTATGGAAGTGGGGGGAAATGCAAATGAAATAACCCAAGTATTCTGGAAAAGAGGAACAGAGTTCAGTCAAGTCCACTTCTGAAGGACAAAGCAGAAAAGTACATTAGCTTGCACATGCTTTAAAATCCGCTTTAACGCATACAGGCAACAGCCAGTTGCTAGGTTTACTGCAACTTAATTAGTCTCCACCTGGTAAGAGAAAGGGCAGTAAATAACATGCAGTTTAGCCCTCCTCGTTTCAAGCAACTTTCCAGGAAAAAAGCAGTTGTAAAACCCTGACATCAAATAGTACATTTCAATGAATGAGAAGAAAGGTTAGGCACAGAGGCTGGTTCTGAAAAACACCTAATTATATATTAATTGTGCAGGCAAAGAGTCTCTCAGTGAGACTAATTTTGTTTGATTAAAGTTAAAACCATCATTGATGAACCCAGGTTGTCAAACCTACATAAGTGTAGTGAGAAGCATCAACTACAAAAAGCTCTGTGCCTCATGAAGTCCAAGTTGTCAGAAGTCACATGCCTGAAGGGGCGGGGAGGTAATGTAAAGTTTAATAGCATTTGGTGGAAAAAATACTCATGAGTTCTTTTCAGGCCCAACACCTTCCAGTATACCACTGTCAATCACTGTGGTTTCACAATGACATTTCCTCAGTTTGAAAATATTTTGTTCTCTTCATTGCAAAGTGAAATATGCATATTCACAGCAGGTGAATTGGGATACTGTGCAACTGAATATAAATAAATGCTACCACGCGTATACAACAAGCAACCTAAGAAAAATAAATCCTGATTTTCCTCTGATCTCTTATATGATATTTGTACTTCAATATTTGGAATAGCCTCAGTACCCTGAAAGATACAGAATTTGCATTATGCTACACTGAGTTTTTTTGGTTGTTCTTTTTAAATTAGTAATACAGTGCTGTTCTTTTAAATACTGTTTTTCTTGCTGGTAAGGGATCAGAGAGGGAAGAAACTGGTAAGGCAAAGTTTTTAGGATTTTCTGAATATATGTCAAATGGTGCTTGAATGAGCAGATCCCACCTGGGAGACAGGCACTGACTGCAATGTCTGGTCAATGGGCAAGTCATTTCTCTTTTCCGCGTTCCTCTTCCCTCCTCCCCTTTATCATCTCTGACAGCTAGCCATCTGAGGTATGAATCATCTCCTCCACTACAGCTCTTCAACTAAATAGATGTCTTAAAGGAAACAGATTGGGGAAAAGTTAGCATTAATTGAACCAAGGGCAGAGCTGTGTGTTTAAAACACATGTAGCACCTTGTATGTTTTCAGGGCTCATTCCCACATTGCCACCATCCCTGAAAAAGGCAAATGTGCAAGTTTCTGTGCATGCTATTAGGAAGGGATGTTTCTTTCCCGTCTTCATTTCTTGTCACCACACCTGTATCTTCCATGTCAGAAAGGTGAGGGATGAGACCCTCAAACTTCATTCCCCCACTTCCCCCTGCATCAGGAGCAGGCTGCTGTTAGCCTTCTCCCTTTCAACCTTATTTTCCCTCTTCCTCCTCCTCCTCCCCATAAAGTGGCATGAGGAAGTTTGCAGACAACTTGGCAGGCTGGGTTGGAAGAGCTCTACCCAACATAACTTAGCATTGATCTTTCTTGTCCCCTCTAAATCTTATATAATAAAGGTAAAAACAAGGTTCCAGAACAGTAAGCTAATATTTCAAATAAGGTACAAGGGGTTTTTTGAGAGTTACTTTAAGCCATTTTGTAAATTAAAAATAATCATTTTGGTATTATTTTACTGCTGCTCGGAAGGAGACTGCATAATATTGGTTCAGTTTTGTCCCCACTGTACGTGGCAGCAAAAAGCTGTTCATCATCATGATTAACATGCATCTTGCCCTGAACACAGTGTGCACAGCATCTACCATTCATTATGTAAGAAGAAAAACATAAAACATTCTTTGCTCCACAAAGCAAGAGAATTGTATCTGTGGATATATGCTTACTAAAAAATTTCAGCAAATGAAAATGGAGAAGCTTGGCAGGTCTGGAAATTAAACTACAAAGTGCTAACCACTTGGGAACTCCCCTTTCCTCTAAAGGGGCTTTCACAGTTGCCTAAAAATCATAGTGCTGTTATTCCAGTTACCCTCTAGTTCCATGGCTCTTCAAAGTTCACACAGGAATTTCCCAGGCATATGCCACATAAGAGTTAACCAGAAGTGAAACTTATTGCACTGCATGAAGAAATCAGGATCCCATTTCAGTAAAACATTTTCAGCATGAATTCAAATTTTCTCCTTTCCAATAGATCTTGATAATGTACTTGGTCCCCAGATACACTAGGGTCTAAAGCACATTATGAAATGCCTTCCTTCACTCCGAATACTATTTACAGAAATAATAATTATTCTAAACAGGTAACATGCTGTATGATTTCAAAATGTTATGGGTAAGCTGTTACATATTAAAGAGGTTGCTTTTAATATTAATACATGTGCCACAAAAGCAATCTCAGAGAAGTCCAGAACATAAAACACAGCAATTGTATAACTTGATTCTGTTTGTTCCCCCCCCCCCCAAATTTCCTACAAAGAGTCTTGAATTTATAGTTTGGAATTTTTTAGCTTCTGTACACAGACTGCAATCAGTCCTTGAGGCCACTGCATTGGAAATACCTAGTTAAACGGGACAACCCCTGAGATTCCTGTATGGAACAGCAAAGATCTTCCTTTTCATTACTTAAGTTCCAAAATGTGCACTTGCTGCAGTCATTCAGTATGATCCTACTCCAAATGCAAAGCACTGACTAGAAATTTGAGGACTTTCCACACAGAGGTAACAACATTACCACAATTTTACAGTTGAACAAACTAAGGCACAGAAGTGTTAAGTGGGTCACACAAGCAGTAAACGCCTTATTGAAGCAGCTGATTAAAAAGAAAAAGCAACTAAAAAAACCCAGCTAAACACATCAAAAACATGAAGCAGTAAGAGAGGAAAAGGGTTACACCCCTTATAAAAACCACCTTCTACCACACATGCACTCACAGAAACATACGTGTGCATCTAAATAAACATAAAGGCAGACACAGACGTGCAGAGAAGAACTTATTTACGCACAGGGCCGGCTGAGCACGCGTACGCAGGCACTTACTTGATCTATTTCCATTAACTTGGGGAAGGCACCTGGCCATTCGATCGCCACCTTCACTATATCAGCAGGAGGGGGCATTGCGACGCTGCTGTTCTTCGGAGCCAGTACAACTGGACACTAAATACTGCAGAGAGTCTCTCTCATTCACACCTGCAGGGAGAAGGGAAAAAAAAAAAAAAAAGAGAAATAATATTGCAGTTCAGACAGAACTCCAGCGCTGCCGCTTCATCTCCTACATTTTGCCTGGCAGGGCAGGTGAATGAAAACGTATGCGTGCATGTATGTGCAAGAGCAGAAGAACGGCACATATTAGAGAAGCAAACACAGGACACAACGCCACAACACGCTGCACAGCTCCACAGCCTGTTAGAAAGATGGCTGAAGCACTGAAATATACAGTGAATAATAGGCATGCATTAGATTTAAATAGAGAAACTATTTTTACAGATTATTTAATATGCCGGTGGGGAAAAGGGACAAACTAGTGCCAGCTCCTGTTACAGTGTCACTCCTGGAGTCCCGAGGATCGTGACCGAATCGGTTAAAGCTGGCGCTCCGGCAGAAGAGATTGCCCAGGAAGTTATGGCCAGGAAACACTGTTTCTTTTAACTACAGCAATGATCTTCTGGGTGTTCACAAATAGATCACTGCACTATAGCAACCAGGATGTCAGGAAGAAGGCAGAACACACAGCAGTTTCCACATATACATACACACACACATCCTCACCCGATGGATCCAGAGATACCCATATATATAAATACTTCTTTATGGTAAATCTCAGACATGTGAATACACAAGGATATAGTGTACATTAACAGTGATATAATCAGCTACATAAAACGTCATAGTTCTGCAAGAATATGAATATCAATAGGCTCTCATGTCAAACAGCGCAGGCTGTGAATTTGGGGGAAGGAAAGAAAAGGGGAAGAACCAAATCCTCAGGTTTTGCAGAATATAAGTTCTGTGGCTTTTGGCTCAAAGTTTGTAACCTCACAGTAATAACAAACATTTTTGAAGAGGGTGTAGTGCCTTTCTGGGCTTGCACACAAGCCTTCTGCAGCCCACTCCCCGCTCGGCAGTGGCCAGACGGCCACTGGAGTAGGACAGCTCTGCAATTCTCAGACACGGTGACCCGCGCACCCTCCTGCAGGCTGTGAGCTCCCCACTGGCTTTGCCAAGTCCTGCACACCGACCCCGGTGTTTCCCGCGTGCTCTGCCAAGACCCGGCAAAACACCATCACTTACAGCAAAACGAGAGAAGCTGTAGAAATCCCCAGAGGTGCAGTCCCACTTCTTCTTAGCAGAAAAAGAGAAGGAAGTGGTGAAAGCATGGACACACACTTGCACATGTACCCTTTGAAAGAGCTAAGGCAAGAGATGAGCTGACAGCATGTGCCAGGCATCCAAAAGCCACAAACAGGTACAGGAAAAAAAGGCTCTGACCATCATCAGCTGCTGCTTCAACTAACCCAGTCTAACAACTCTTCTCCAATTGCAGCACAAGCAAGAACTCAGATCAGCCCGAACAAAATCACAAAACCATCCCTTTATCGAGAAATTTTGTACCTCCGTCTCATACTACTTAGGAGTGGGAGTTCGTCCAGCGTTCACGTATATAGCTCTGCCTTTCCTTTTTTCTTGCGTGTCCTCTGGTCTACTCCAAAAAGGCTCGGTCCTCCGTGTTTGCAAGCCCTGCTACACTCTACACAGTGTTCTCAACACATACTATAAAAGCAACTTAGGAACTTTTAACACTCCGGCAATTTATTTACAACAGTGGCAGTTCTGATGCCAACAGGACCGCACATCACCACAATGCAAAGCACAAGGCAGTAAATAACACAATGGCCGATCTATAAATAAGACTGGATTGCAGGAAACACCTTGAAAGACTAAATAGCGCGATTAAGAAACACAATGATACTGTCTACATTTGGCAGATGTGACAGAGACAGGGAATAAATGTAATTAAAGCATGCCACTGGCTTGCTGGCCATTAAGAAGTCAGACACTCACTTTTGGATGTTTTTTCCCTGCCATGAGTGGATGCAAAGTCCCCGCCACTTCTCCCCTCACACCCCACGCTTCCGCCACGTGCATTTCCCACGGGCACTCCCCGTGCTGCGCAGCGCACTGACTCAACCAACCGGGGGGGGGGAAAGAAAAAAAAAAAGAGTATTTTCAGTTATCTGGTTTTTACCACATTCAAGTCAAACAGCTTCCCAGAGGTGGCACAACATGGATAGCGGCTGGGGCGGGGGGAGGAGAAGCGAAACTTATTGGCAGCAACGAGCTGTTAATCCACCTTGACAGTCAAATGAAACCGAGACCTTTGGTGCCTTTTTGCTCCCACACTCACCGTGTCGGTGTTTCCCACCTCCTCAGCAGAACAGCCTCAGAAGTAGTCTCAGCCCGGTGACGTTTCGTTATTAAACCACCCACAGCGCTTAAACGGAGCTGGCTGACCCCGTGCCTGACCGACAGGCTTCTCCCTGCGTTCCCTGGCACGGCCCCGCATCCCTGGCAGGAGGGATGCTGGAAGCCTCAGCCAGAGCCCGAATTTACTGGCTGCAACACAAAAAGAGCAGCAGCTCCTGCCANAAGAGAAGGGAGACCTATAAAAAACATAGAATCCACGTAATGCATGGGCAAACGCACTGTCTTTTGACTGGGAAGACAGGGATGCATCTCGGAGCACTGTCACCTCCCACCACGAGAGGCAAAGGGAAGGTAACTCGCAGCCCAACGCTGCTGTAGGAGGTTAGTTAACTCCAAAGCTCACGAGGAATGCTGGAGAAAAAAATGCTGATTTGTGACCTCTGGCCATGACTACGAAAACAAACCAACATCATGCAGCAATGAATTTGGAGAAAACTTCCACTCTCACATACAAAACGTGGGCATTAACCCTCATTTTGCTTTGGCGAGTTGTGGTCCGTCTTAATGAGTCATGCAGGAAGAAAGCAAATGGTTTAAGAAAGAAAAGTCGAGGGAAGTTGACAGTAAGTTAATCAAATTCAGCTATGGAAAATAAGCATTTGCATTCCAAAGCAACATGCAAGAGAAGTGTGCCACAGCATTCAGAAGACAATTTCAATATGACTAGTTTGTAATGCAGGCTAGCCTAATTCTTCTACACAACTACAATTATTAATATACGTGTGCTTATACAGTCACAAAACACAAAGCAAAGTGACAGATCTTTAACTAATACAAATGGATGTAGTTCCCACCAGGAGAAGACCAACTCAGAGACATCAGTGTAGTCTGAATGCTGAAAAGCATATATAAAATCATCACTACAAATTTCTGTCAGTTTCTGAGCAGCCATCCTAGTCAAATGCGCTGACTTTTTTTTCCTAGTTTGTAATCTTATGAATCCAATGCAGGATCCAAAGAATAATTTAGTTTTGTTCTACCTATATGGCAATGCCAGAAACAAATATTTTAATTTTTTTTAGGCCAAAACAGATGTTTAGCTGTCATCACAAAATCAGGATTGCAAAGAAAATTCTGCAATCTACAATGCTGGCGATTACAAATTACCTACTATTTATTCCAGTGGTACGCAGTGTGTTAGACACTGCCCAGAAAAATAAGGAAGGCACAATCCCCGGTGTGAAAAGCTTCCAATTTAGTAAGCAATTTTCATTATGTGAATGAAGAACTGGAATCGATTTGAACTGCTTTTTGTTATGCCAGCAGCAGTCAAGCAGTGAAAAGGATACAGACATCACTAAAAGGTCTAGTTATGGAGTTTTCTCAAGTGCAGTTCCTTTTTCTCTCCCAGTGGGATCCGAGAAGCAGTGACACGTAAGAGCAACTTTGCAACTCATTTTTACAACGTTTATTTTCAAGGCAGAATCTGAAGGCAACAGGATGCATGTGCGGGCACGAGCGTGTGAAGTGGAGGAGGAGTCTGAGGAAAAGGACAGCAACTTCACGTTATCTGCCCTAACGCATGTATGCAGCTGTAACCTGCAGGAGGTTTAAGCAACTTCCATGCTAAGCAGCAAACTACTTTACAATTTGAGGGGAAAAAAGCCACAACCAAAACATCCCTACCACTTGAGTACACTTTCTTACATCAATAGGGTTTTCAGAATTATGACAGATTAGCCTATTAAAGTGCAAATTCTGCAAGTTATGGTTATTACCATATACAGTATGTTTCTGCATTTCAACCATGCTATGCAGTGCTTCCAGTGGTCTACCAAATCAGAGTAATAAACACTCAAGTTAGAAATCAAAGCATGTTAAATTTAATGCAAAAATGCATCAGCACAGACACGCAAACTCTCAATTTACCTCCCTGCCTCTGAGGGATTAAATCAGCACATATGTCAGTAAAACATATTGAAATCTTCCCCTTCTACCTATGTATTGCACGTGGAAACAGGATTTTATTCGTGTATGAAATGAGTTCTCAGTAGAACTTTTTTTTTTTAAACTTGTTCTGCAATTCCCCGGCATTTTCTATACAAGGATCTCAAAGTTATTTAAATAACTTACAGCTATCTGAGCACATCTCTCAAGAAGTAAACTGTATTCTCACTCTACAGACAGGAGAAAAAGTGAAGGCTAATAGGAGTTATGTGACTAGCAGTTCTAGTCGTATATGGAGCAGCAGCCTGCAACAGCTCATTTCTTCTTTCACAGAAGCGAGGGAGCGTTCAAACTGCAGGCCAGGTCAATCCACGAACAGCTGGAGTAAGGAAGTCAATGATTAAAAAGCTACCGAAGAAATGCCACGTGCATTTGAGAATTTAATAAAGCAAAGCATGTGTGTCTCCTCCCTGGACAAGAGGCAGCGTATATAGGAATCACCTGGTGCTGGCACAGACACCCCCCTGTCCGCAGGTAGGTTTTCCCATGGCATTTCTTCAAGCTGAAACAAGGCGTGCTAAGAGGAGGGCCAGGATGAGGCAGGACAGAGCGGGAGCCGGCAGGGAGCTGAGCCCTGGTCGGCGGCGCAGGGACCCGCAGCGGGAGGAGAGGGACACGGGGGTCCCTCCGCTCAGGACCTTACGTAAGTAACCGCTTCTTGTCAAACCTCATCAGCTTCCTCCGCTCGGCTCCCGCTGCCCCA
Organism: Ibidorhyncha struthersii; assembly: GCA_013398815.1. Lineage (NCBI taxonomy): Eukaryota > Metazoa > Chordata > Aves > Charadriiformes > Charadriidae > Ibidorhyncha > Ibidorhyncha struthersii. The sequence goes on from VZSZ01003607.1 coordinate 665,837, forward strand.
GCAAACAGAAACTGAGTGGCAAGTTCAGCTGGAAGGTCCCTCGGGGACCAAGACTGATTAACCATTTTAGAAAGATAATCCAACGCTGGATTAATAACCCCCAAGAGAGTTATTTCTGGAGTTAAACTGCATGACTGAACAGCCGAGTCTAAGGAGTCGTAAACATGCTCTACCATCTCTGCAAGAAATAAAAACAGGGCAGAGCAGCCAGGGGGCTGGATGTACACTTTGTGTACATAAAAAGGCTTTCATGCTGCCTTTTTCCCTTTTGTTACGTGTTCAGTGCTATTCCCCTCTGAACTAGACAGGAGTCAAAGGCGCAGCAGACCCACGTCAGTAAAATCCACAGACGCTTTACCACAAATGGAAGATAAAGCTCTACAGGAGCTATGAGCTATATTCTAGCAAGTGGTGGAAAAGACGGGGTGATCTCAGAGAGCAGACAACCTATGGGGGTTGCTACCCCCTCCGCAGCCGCTACCGACGCTGCAGGATTCACCCAGCCCTACTCAACAGACTTCCAGGGTTCAGAGCGGTCCATCAGCTTCCCAACGGGAACCTTTCTTTGATGCTGAACTCACAGGATCTGATCAATAATGCATCATTAGCCCAGGAATGCCCCACTTAACATTAAGATAAAATGAGCTTCAGGTTTGAATACACCACTTTTCCTCTCCAAAATACCTGGAAACCTAGTATTGGAGGAGACTTTAGGAATACAGGTGCGAAATGTACAGAACCGGACAGTTTTTGTCACTGGCGAAGCTGCCCAGGAAAGATGGTGAATATTTGTGTAACTGTCACCTGTCTTATTCTCACATACCCATAACCTTTCTTCACAATTTCATTCCAACTATTTTACCTTTCTCACAGTTGTCTTGTTCTTCTTTTAGGAAGCATTTTGTGTGGTTGAGGTTCACTGTCATTGACAGGCCCACTTTCAAAAAAGCACTCTTCAAAACCAGAGAGATAAATAAGCTTTACAGGGTGCTTGAAAAGAAAAGGTGAAATAAAACACAACAGACTGGATGTACTCAGAATACAACCAAGCAGGCTGTCTGGTCTTGCTTCTAAAGCACATACTGAAGCACAGCAGAAAAATTCAGGTACTTATTTAACTTGAGCTCCCCCGCTTCTTGGAAGATCACGCACCTTCTACTAAGAAACTTTTAGTTACGTGTCTGTAATTCAGAAGAGAGAGGACTAAGAACTTGGTTTTGACCATTCAAGGTATCTGAACCTTTGCAGCTATTCAATTAACACTCATATACCATCCAGTCAGGTAAAACCACTGTGTTTACTAAAGATGTTAATATCGGAGCTCCTCCAACTGGAGATAAGGAAAGTACCAAAGTATTCAAAAGACTATTCCAAGAAATAAATAATAATAATAAAAACCTTAAACCAAAACAAAAAACCACACACACACACACCCCAAAAAAACAAACAAAAACACCCACAACAACCACCACACCAACAATAACTCAGCAGTCAACGAGGTAAGCTCTATCTAGTTTTACAAAAAAAGCATGATTTTTCAAAGCTCCTAAGTACCATGGGAGATACCAAGTACAGAAACAAAATCAAACACTGCTCTGAATAAAACGTTAGAATCCACTTAAGACTTTTCAGTTTATCAGGGCTTGCCGTTTCATTTGGGGTTGTTTCTCATTGTTAGGCTCTACTTCAGGTATTTCTAAAGTGAAGCAAGCAGCAAAAAATATCCCGTAAAATCCAGCCAAATACAATTTTTTTTCCCCCTACCTCTCAGTGTAGTCTCACATAACCTGAGAGGCAGGAAAGAAGTAATGGGAAAAAGATGAAGCCTCAATTTCAGCCAGTGGTGCTGCTGTTCTTAAAGGTTTATAAGCAGAGAATGAAAGTTTTCAGCAATAAGAAAGTTGTAGGGGAGAAGAAAGGAAAAAGGAAACGACTAGTGTGAAATAACAACTAAAATAAAGCAATCCTAAATATTACAACTCAAAAGGATGGATGCAAAATTGGGGGGGAAGTGCTTTTTAATGCTTAAGCTAAGCACACTCCAAACGAGTCCAGTGTGCCTGGAAATCGTTTGGAATGGAAATGGAAAAATATGCTGAAGAGAAACAGAAAGTTTATCAGAAGTGCTGTGACTCAGGAAAGCAATTTTGAATAAAATACAACTAAGAGTAAAGAAATAAAAAAATGTCACAGTCCTCTTTTCTAGCACTAGGATGATCTGGCTATGATACTTGGGACTTACCTGCCATTTGGATAAATCAAGAGGCTAGGAAAAACACACAAAAGAGCATCTTGAGTCAAGATGGTAACACTTTTATTGCTTTGCTTCAGTAGGGGCCAAATCAAGACAATGATGACTGGCTGTATGCCAAAGAACATAACAGATACAAGAAGATAAGCTCAAAGTTGGGAGAAACCCTAAACTTCCTTCTAGAAGCAAGATGAAGCAGCAGTATAAAAAACAAAGAGGATTTTTTACCCTATCAATGCTTATGACACATACAGAGGAACTAATGGTACGGTCAGGAAGTTAGCAGTCAAACAGAGGAAGAGAGGGCAACAGAGAAGCATGAATGCTAAAGGAAACAACCAAGTTAACTGACAGTACATACAGGATGTCGAAGATTGAAACAAACAGAATTATTTTCTAAAGAAATCATTCTGCAAAGAAAAATACCGGGAAAGAGACAGACATGTTGATACTCCACAGTGAATAAGCAGAGCGTGATGCTCATGCTCACCAGAAGTAAAAGAAACAGCAAAAGAAAGACTGGATACCATTTATGAGTCTAATGAGGACAAAAAGTTTTGATGACACCAGCCTTTTGCTTCAGGCACTGACACCGCTCTTCAAAGACGACAGAAACCAACAGAAGAGAAAAACCACACCTGTCAGTAATCTTGCAGCAGAAAGCAGCTCCATCTACAGAGGTGTTCCTACCAGCGCTATTTTTCTTGTACTTACTGAAATCAGTACATCGAAACAGCTAACAGTCAAAACACCCCACATTTTCCTGAGTTCTCAGCACTACACAGTCTCTGACCCCCCACCCCCGCCCCATAGAGTCCTAGCTCTCCTGACAGTTCACACTCTCATATTCAGAAAGAACAATTTAACACTTGCAGACTTCCCAGTGCCTGCTCTCTGAAGGACATTCAGCAAAACAATGGGGCTGCAAATGGGAGACACACTGATGGCCGNAGAGACTTTGTATATAGCTAAAACTTGTGGAATAACTTGAGCTATTCTGCATTTAAAAGATTGTATCCTCAAACAGTATCAGTTATTGAGACTATTCTGGCATTTTAACAGACGTTATTAAACCCACTTTGGAAACAGAAATACAGAGAGTCTAAGGAAATAAACGTTGACACCGTCACATCTACTGGGCACATACCCATCCGTAACACTGATTCCACTCCGTTTTGCTGGGTACTGCTCAGTCGGTGTACCCGCAAGCCTGGAACAACTGCTCTGGGGACATCCCAACCAGAGATCTCCCTCCCTTTCAATGCTGACACATACCTTGGGGCCATCATTTGTAACCCTAGATCAGGAAGAGCTTGCATACCTGAGCAGTCTTCTCAATTATCAAGCCAGGTTAACAATAAGATCCCTGTGAAGTAAAATACAAGCAAAAGAGATACTAAAGAGCCCAAGACCAGGGCAAGTTCCAGGTTCACACAACCAGAACGCATGGGGTGTCTTGGAGGGATGCTAGAAACCTTTCAGAAGAAACTTGACTACAAGTTAACAGCAGTGCCAACACTCTGCTCACCTAGCCCATTTCCAGGGCCAATGTGCCCTGTGTAAAGCTTGGTAAACTGCATTAAATGTAACACTTGGTAACAGGAGATCGGGGTATTTTAACATGAGACTGTCCTTTGCTCATCTCTGAATTGTGTAACCATGAGTAGCAGATGACCCTGCTTGAGGAGGGGGGTTGGACAAGATGACTTCCAGTAGTTCCTTCCAGCCTCAACCATGCTGTGATTCTCCAAGCACACTGATATGACTCTCAGCACTCTTGAAGTCCTAGCCTGCCCAAATGTGTTCAAACATTGTGCCTTTTCTGTACTCAACTGTGCACACAATGAGCAGAAAGAGCTGCTTTTGTAGCAGGTTGCCTTCTATGCCGTAACAAGTTTCTCTACGCACACTAAACCCAGACACTGGTTACAACTTAGGAACAACAATCTCCATAACTCTTCCCAGCTGGCATCCAAGAGCACTCATTCAAAAAAGATCCCAGTCTTCCCTACCTTGAACTAAGATTTTAAAGGTCACGATGAAACTTCACTTTTGACAGGAAAACTACAGCACATTGCTTTTGTGTTACAGCCTAATACATCACATTCAAGCAGTCAGTACAATTTGTCATCGCCTCATAATTTTACTGCACACTTTATTCAACATTAAAATCCTCATGGCCTAGGGAAAGAGGAAAGAGTGATGCAAACGTCATCCTTCTACTGGTTTGAGTCATAAGTTCTAGAGAGTTATGCCATTTAAGCAGCAGACAACAGTTGAAAAGCTTACTGTCTGTCCCTTTTAGCAGGGACAGCAGGACAGGCAATGTGTTCACTCCAAAATTACAACCCACATGTGAACTTAAAACATCACCGAATCTAATTGATGCTGTTATGCCGGGCTATTAGAAAAAAAAAAGAAAAAACAACAAGCTGGGGGGGGGGGGAGAGGAGGGGGAAGAGAGGGAGAGCCACTGCAGTTAAAGCTAAAGAGAGATGCTATGATTGTCTCCTGTTTTACCATCAGAAATAAGTAGAAATACTTTAACAAAGAAACCTGACTCATGAAAAATACTAGCTAATTTTGTAGGTATGTTAAATATATTTACTTCATGCTCAGGTAAAGAGTCATTATCACTTAAAAATTCACCTTTGTAGTACGTATGATCTGCTTCTCCAGGTATCTTCTATCTCATAAGTAACTATAATTACAAAGGTTCTCTAAGGCTCCACAAACCGCTAACAGCTAATACTCACTGTCAAAAGCTGACGATGGCACAGCTGTGTTTCCCTATCTCCACGCTCTGGTTGAAGCTCCTGCTCCAGCCTCTCTGGGAACACGCATACTTATGCCAAGAATGAGCAAAATACTCACTGTTTCCAAATTGGCTAATCAACGAACCCAGTGCTTAACCTTCCCACAATACATGCATTGAGACAAGGCAACCAGCACTGTCTGCACACTGAGGACTGAACCGTGCCAGCCCCATTATTCTGCAAGACTTGTGGCAGTTTCCTTCTCAGGAGCCAGAACATCAATTGTCACCGATTGCTGCTGTAACTCAATCAACTTCTATCAAAACACCCAGTCAAAATGAACCAGCACTTGCTGTGTGATGCTTTTCTCTATTATCCTAAAAACAAACAGAGTGCCTCAAATACTAATACCCTCTTGATTCCACCTAGGAGTTATTGTCAAGTATTTTACCTACTGAGAACTTACAAATGCTAACTATGCAACGGGGAGAGGCTGGCAGCAACAGACAAAAGAACACTATGCCTTTGCTGCATAATAACGTGCATGTCTCTATCTTATTATATAGCAAAAAAATTGATCCTTATAAATGTTTTATGTTAAAAATATTGTAATATATACATCATCCTGAGCCACCATCCTTATGTTCCCTGCTAAAATGAAATCTTTCTACTCCAAAAACCTATGGCTTCTGCCATTCAAAGTCCAGTTCCACAGCAGATCTGATGTCTCTGCTTCCCCAATGTCATAGCCTGGCCTCTTCCTCCCCAGTGTCAGCACCGCCACTTGTCCAGTAGGCGAGTTCAGAGACCGACTGTCCAAAAACTAACCCCACAAAACAAAAACAAAGACACATTTTCAGCCAGATTAGCCCCCTGAACATGTTCACCACTCACTCATCCGAGCATCAGGACCACCATAAGGAATGGGTAGGAACAAAGAGAAAGCAGCAATAACCTGCTCATCTTAATCCATCATGGAAACATGCCCTGAGCCAAAAAAAGAGGGTTTATTTCACCTGTGCAAAGTTCACGGCACACTGCTGAGATTCAATTCCACGGAGGAGAGTGGTGTAAAAATATGCAATTACTAAGTTCATTACAGTATGTTTCATTAACTCAATGAACTCCTTTATAATTGTAAGAGACATTAAAAGATTAAAGCATTTGGATAAAATCCAATTACATTTTTAGAGCTCTGATGATTGCCAGAGTTCGTATCTTCAGAAATATAAAGTAACATCCCCTCATCAAGTCCCCTGTCAGAGTAACCACTGTTTATCCTTCCTGCTTGCAGACTTCAGTGTTCCCAAATTATATTTTCCCACTGCACTTGGGGGTGAGGGGTGGCAAATCACTGTTCGGTTAACTGTCTGGTTCAGTTTGACATAGTTAGAAGTGTTTCCAAATAAAGCTGTCAACTGAAATTGACCATTGTGAACTTCCTAGAGGGCTAACACCTGGCTGAAAAGCCCTTTGTGTGAAAATGGCAACGCTAAAACAAAGCACAACACAGTAACTCCGTGGCACTGTTCATCTGCTTTCAGTAGTAATTTAACATCAGTAGATCTCTAACGTTCAAGTAGTAAGTGCAATTTAGCTATTAATCTCTTTAAAACAGAACAGAGTCCTCTTTCTGCCCTTCAGTAAAGCAATTCTGTTCTGCTGTGAAGACTAAAACATAGCTTTACTGGTTTGGCAGCATGGCGATAACAGTAAACACAGAGCCCTACCCACTCTCATTTTACGCTATATTAAGCAATATTCACAGGTTGTACACTGAAAGTATAAGTATTTCCAAAAAGCCGCACTGCGCATCTCCACTAAAAAAATACTCCATTTTCTTTTCTCTCTCTCCCCCCGCCATCCTACAGTGCATTGATGCTTCAGGTTACTGGTTTTGCAGTCTTCATGCTGCGTTCACAGAACCATAGCCACAGCCCATCAGAAGGTCTTCATTTGGAGTAACGAGTATGATTGGGAAAGAGATGTCCTATTTCCAAAGCTACCAAACAACTCACCCTGTAACAAGTAATTGGACTCCACATGTCTGAAGACCAGGACTTGAGTCCCATTTCAATTACAGTCTCCTACTCCCAACAGGGGATTCTGCTGTTCTGTCAGAGCTGGATGTGACCTCCTTCTAACTTGCTTGGAAGACAGCTCCACTATGTAGGGCTCTCAAAGGCACGTTCTCCACAACGTGCAGTTCCCATTTGCTTCTTCTTGATCTGGGCATCCAAAACTGAAGAGGACAGTGTACATGAGGAATGAAGGAAAAGATGTCTTTTGAAGATTTTTTGAACTTTCCTTTTCACGTTTGCCATTCTCCAAATGCTGGAGCGGATTCCTACTAGCCACACCACCTTCACAAGCTCTCTTCTTGGGGTCTTAAAGAATTGGATGGATTCCAGCCACTTCTTTTACCTTGCTGGTCTCACCCACTATGCCAACAACTTTGACTAGGACTGTGGGGGGGAAAAGGGAGGAAAGGATGACATTAACTCTACTTACAGCCCTTGAAGGAAATTCTGAAGCAGCAGCACCAGTAGATAAATAGGTAAATATGCTGCATCAGTGCCAAGGACAAAGTCTCTCGCTCCCATTTAAACAAGATAGAAAAATGTATTCTTGCATTTGCAAAACAAAACTCTTGAGACACAAAGCCCCAGATTCTTATTTGACCTTGGTGTCATTGAGAGAATGTAATCATTAGCAGCTAGTGTAAGATTCACCAGAGAAAAATAAAAACTGAAAAACCCACCTGCAAATAGACCTTGTATCTATCAAGCTTTTTCCTCACAGCACTGATTAAAGAGAAGAACTCCCTACCACACGTAGTAATCACTCTGTTTAAATGAACAAAAGTCTGCTTCAAAGACAAGGATGTTAAACTTGGAACCAAGAACACTTGTGTTTAATTTTCTTGTATTCAAAGGCTTTGTGTGTGGCCACGTACTTGCCCTTTGGCCCTCTGTGCCTCCAACCGCCAACTATAAAATGGGGCACCACACTTCCTCAGAGAAGCTGAGAGGCATTTAGAGGCTACGGGGGGTTGTATCTAAATCAGGCTGACAGATTACCCAGAATGGGCTGCCGCCTTATATATTCATGTGCTCGGACAGACTACTCGCCCATGTTATCATTCCCAGCCCTTAAGGCCCTGAAAGCAGAGACTGTCTTACCTATTTCTTGCTGCCATCCTTAGTTTGAACACAACACCTGTCACTAAAAAACAAAGAGGTAGAAGCAGAGGATGCAGCTTCAGAGTCTGCTGGAAACAGTCTGTGCTCTTTTTAGCATTTCGGAGCACATTGCTGCAGTTATCCATCAGACGGAGCTTCTTACAAGAATCCCAGGTATGGGCTTTGGGATGGGGCAGAAAGCCGTAAACCACTTTGTGGCTATATTTATTGGCCAATGTCTTCTCTCACCCTGCCAAATTAAAAGTTTCATTACCAGCACAAAATGACAAATAGATTTCTAGGTGGATTACATACCTTAAAACAAATCAGCAAGGGAAACTAATTTCCCAGGCAAAATAAAAGCATCACAGTTATGTTCATTTAAGCCAAAACTGAAAAAGCACACAGAACATGCTATAGGGAGCAAGTCGGAAGTCTCACTGCCATTTTTTCTTTACATATAAAGATGTTTTTCCTTACATTAAGAGTCCCTGAGGCACGCACGAAGGTCTGCAGAGCCAATCAAAATGCAAATACACTGAAACAGCCTAGTGACCAGCCACTGCTCATCTCCTTACCACGTTCTCCTTTCTTCTCAGGCTTTCATCATTTAATACGGGTGACTTTGCAAAACACTGTGTTTTGGTTTGAGAGCCCTGAAAGTTTAAGCTGTTCTCAACTTAGAAATAACCTGTCATCTGGCTCCTTGGTTCAGTCATTCCTGGCAACTGCCTTATTTTCAGCATACACATGACAGGAAGATACCACTGTCCTGTGACAGTTACCTCTTTTAGGCCCCCAGATGTAGTTTTACACAGTGAAATTAATGCATGGCTGCTGGCTACCCTACCCTCCCGCCTTTGCTTTTAGTAATTTAATTGCTGAAGTGGAAATATAGATGTTAAAAGAGACAGGCACATGACAGAAAACGCTTGCCTCTTGCTTTGAAGACACATAACGCGACAGCAAGATGCAAAATCCCACAGCTACGAAAGATCCCAATTTTCTCAGGGTAAGGCGCTCAAAGCATCTTGCATAGAACCTTTTCATCTCTAACAAAATCAAACTGAACTATTCCCGGTAAATTGAGGAGCTGCCTGTTTTTAACCGTTCCTTTCTTAAATTTGTCCCTATTTCTCCTGGTTCATTAACCAACCTTATTTAAGAAAGAAAAATCATAAAAGAAGACTCTTAAAAGGAAATAGGCAGCAAGGTAGTTTTGCATGCCACCAACCAAGTTAACTGCAATATGAATTGCTGCTTTCTGTTAAGAGAAACTCAACCTTGCCAAAGACTGGCAGTTTCTTCTAGCAGCTGAGAAGTAAAAAGCCTTGTTGAGCACATTCTCCTTTTGAGCAGCTACATGTGTGATGGCGTATGCAGCACATCTATTAGCTTGTGCATGGGAAAGAAGGGCTACAGGTCTCTGCTGTCAGGCTGTGTCCCTCTAAATTTTCACTTTCAAGTTTGCAAAATTATATTGCATTTTTATATAGATGAAAAAGTTGGCAATAACACCCATGAGAGTTACTTTCAAGCATTAGATCAAATGTCATCTAAAGCATGATTTGACCTGGATCTGCTTTTAGATTGTTTAATTATTGACTTATTATATGTGCATTAAAAGTCATTGGAGGCAAAAAGTCATTTGTGTTTAAGATACTATTTTTGCTTTTGTATGACTTAAGTGATGACAGCTTTAAGACCCACTAGAGTAAGCAAGGATTAGACTTTAATGTGCTTTCCTTGCTTTTAGCACATAAAAGTTTCACATGATCAACCCTTAGAAAGAATAGCAACTGTCAGAAGTTTTACTATGTTCTTTTTAACAAGGATGAAGTGGGGAAACACTCATTTGTTTATTTTGAAACAGGACATTCATTCACAGAAGACATCTAAGCATAACACTCACCTTTAGCCTAAGCAGTACAACTCATCTCTCTCCCCTTTGGCATTCCCCCCCCCCCTTTTTTTTTAACTCACATCCCTTTACATGACCCATTCTTCAAGCCCTCTTCCACTTCCTCAAAGAGATTACATTCACACACACGCTGACCGTTTTTCCCCAGGTGGAGGTTTTGTACCAACCGCTGCGCTTTCATCTCAGCTGAAGCACATCCTGGCTGAGATGCAACAGGGACACTTCACCACTCCCCAATCTCCCTCTGTACTTTTGAGGCTTTTAAAGCACAGAGAAGCAAGACCTTCACTGGCAATTTGGGAATTTCAGAAGTGCACATTGATATTTCATTCTTCCTGTATTTTTTTTTTAAATGTCAGATTCAAACAACCTATGCTCTGAGGAAGCCAATTACTGTAGCTTTCATGAAGGTTAAAAGTTCAAAAGGAAAGCTGGTTTCTTCATTTAGCAGCCTCTTTCAACAATTCCGATAAAAAGAGGCCAAAGAGTGAGCGGATGTGTAGGTATGGCAGCAAGGGGGATGAGGGGATGGGTCTCAAAGTTTTTAATTCTCTTATTTATGACTCCCCCTCTTCCACCAGGTTCTGACCTTACCCTCTTCAGGGGATACTGTCCTAAACACTAACTACCAGCAATAAGAAAAAGCTAGGAGAAACACACATTTCCTGCTGTCTTCCTACACACACAGAGAGCAAACGGTCCCCAAAGCACTTCTTACCCCGAATCATTTGGGAAAACGTGTCCCAGACACACAAGGCATAACCATGGAAAACGATACCTCTTTCTCAAGCTTGCAGGCTTACTACGCCTTTTCTCAAAATCCCCTTCCTGCTGACAGATATAAATCAAGCAAGCAAACTTTGTGAAGTCAAAACTTCACGTGGCCACAAAAGGCTTGCTTTTCTTTCCTTCTTTAAACATTAACTTTGCACATGAGCATAAGCACCAAAAGTAACACACTGAGTATTATCTTGCATTGGTTTTTCTAATGAAAATACACTGTAACCACAAAAGGAAATGCTTACGGATCAGTAATGAAGGGACTGATTCATATGCTCCAGAGAACAAGTGCTGAACAATGTACACTCAGTGAGATTTCAGCTTTATCCCTTATTAAAATAAAACCACGTGCCTGATCTTTAACCCACTTTGATTTATTAATGTTTTTGCTTTTCAAGCTTTTCATGAAAGTAAGTATGAACAGAGGAGTCAGAAGAAAACAATTCATCATGAAAGCCTTATACACCAAACACTAGAATAGCCATCAATCTTACTTCCTCTCTCAAAAACATGTATTTAGTTTTGAAGGACTAGACGGGAATTACAGTTTGAAAGTCACAAAAGTAGGCTGATGCAAGTAGTAAAATACTACATCCCAAACATAACATAGCATCTGCTACTGTACACAGACATCAGTTGGTCATCTGTCAATCCACTAAAATGCCAAATGCATTTGAAAGTTATTAAAGTATCAACACAAAAAAAGGAAGAGTCCTTTGAAAAGGTCAGAGATTTACAGATTCTGAGTTGTGCATAAATAAATCCTCAAATCCAAGGAACGACTGTGTGCTTTACATCGCAATGTCTTACGTTCCAGACACCTTCCCCACCAGAGACCTTCACTGGAATGCAAATCTGAATTAAAGACACAATGCAGAACGAGGTTTTATCTTTTTTGGTTGAGTCCCATTCCAGAAGGTATTTGCTCTTATTACAAAGCGTGTCACTTTTTCCATGGGGCATTCAGGAAACTCCTAGTACAAAAACACTGAACGGGATGTTGCAGGTCAAGATAGAGCTACACTCACTGAATGAGAACATCTGAGGAAGGGGGGAGGACTTTGCAGTCTTTTATTCCTCTGCATCTTCTTGGTTCCAGCCCCTATACTTTACAGAGTTCGTATTTGTGGAATAAGCAAAGTTTGCATGCAGCCCTCGCTTGGCCAGGGCTGTCCCTTGGTTTTATAAGAAATCAATGCCCCAGCCAACTTTATAAGACCCTGGCAACCATGAGACAGCTGTGACAGCTTCAGCCAGCTCACCCCAGTTCATGCTGTCACTCTTGGACCACCTGTGCACCTAGCATTGGCATGTCTGCCAGTCAACCCAAACATAGGACAAGAGGCCTGTAGTTTTGGGGTTTTGAACATTTCTGCTAATAAAACTATCACTGCTCAAAACTATCCCTGTAAGTTAGATCTGATCTATTACTACATTACTACTTTCCTGTGCCTGGAAATGCCTGGAGCATTAATGCAGCACAGCACTAGGGTAGCTCCACAGAATGCGAAAGCAATACCCACGTTGAAGTTTCCCATACCCACAGAAATTGATAAGGTGGTGCTTACACCCTCACTGGATCCTTCCTATATAGGAAAGCCTTTGCACGGTACTTCAGTTGGCTCAAACCTTATGCACCCTCTTGAAACACCTCCCAGTAAACCCCACACTCCCAACTCTTGATGGATTCCACGTAAGGACAGGTGCTGTGGAACCACAGGAGGGACCACAACTCTCATCCTCGCCTAAGCCGTGCTGGCTGTTAAGAGGAAGGAACCACTGAGAACCCTAATTCTTTAAGGAAATGCTAAGAGGTAAAAGCCAGTGGAAGTATTTGAAGAACAGTAAGCTGCTGAGCGCTGCTCCTGCTTAGTAAAGCAGTCACCTTTGTTTTACAACAATGAAGCCCCAACAAGCATTTGCAGCAGCATGTATTTCTAGCTTCCCTATTTCAGATCTGGTTTTATTCATCAGACTTTCCACATGGTAATCCTAGAAGAGCAATTCTAATGCAAAACTTTCAGCATCAAATTGAGAGGCCTAATTTGTGGCCACAGCTGTGGCCTGTTATCTGTACTTCATCACTCCAATTCAGCACAACACAAACTCCATAATTCTTCAAACTCCGACATGCCTCTACACCACAACAGCAATTAATTTGCCTTTTCCAGCCTATGCCATTAAAATAAAACTGTAACATACCACAATCTGAAAATAACACAAATTGAGTCCCAGCCCTACCCAACCTTTTCATAATTTAAAGAAAAGCCCTGCAAATTCAGCATTTAAGAATTGGGACTTTTGTCAGAAATTGGTTTTATTTATATGCCTCCTTTTAAAGGTTACTGATAAACCTGAAGCAGTAACTTCACATTAGCACCTACACTATACCATTAGCTAAACTTTTTACAGGGACTTGGAAAAAAGTTTTCTCCTATGGTCAAAACAAAAATAAAACTTATTGAAATGTTTTCATACTGACCTGGAAGAAAACACAAAAACAAAAAAAAAAAAAACACCAACTATTGCACTACAAAGAATTTAAGATTAAATGGCAGTTTCAAAGACAATTCAGTCTGAGAAATATCACCCTATAAATCTGTGAATAGGGGTTCATTTGATAATGCCCTCATTAGGTGAGCTAGGGCCATTAAAGCCTTTGACTGATAACACAGTAATTGGCTTTTCATATCAAGAAAAGAAGGTTTTCTTCCTTTCATTTGCAAAGAAAAGTCAATGGCATTTACAACTCCACCCTACAGTAAAATAACATTAATCAGATAGAATAACACTTCCTCATTACATCATAAAAAGAAACCTCACTTCAAGGTAAAGATTATTTTAGACTTGAAACGACAAAGTTTTTAATCAAAAAGGAAATTCACATAAAAGCCACTGTGATTTTATTTGACCTTTTATTAACTAATCTTACTCAGCTCTGTTCTCGCCTCTTGGAAGCAAGTACGGTTCATATTAGTTCACTTATATTCCACATGGAGCATAGGACAAAACCACTTTGATACTCCCCTTAGTAGTAAGACTAGCGGACCAGGCAGGAATCTAAGAAGGAACACACCACTTCAAAAATAAAGCTGCATTTCATAAAGTAATTAAACATCCTGTGCGTATGTCACAGCCATACCACTCAAGAAGCTCAGTGATTTAAGAGCAACCCCAGAATACAAACCCCGCATTGGGAAAGAGCCTAAATATGGCACGCATCCCTTCATAATAGGCACACGGCTTTACAAAGTATTAAGGCATGCCCCCCAAGTTTGCTGCACCTCCATGAGTTTTCCTGAGGCTTAACCAAATAGTAAATGTAGCCACAGCAATCTTCAAAAGGATTCTTGTAAGTTTTCCTGGAGGCCCTTTTCAAATTAACTGTGCAAGATAGTGCTTTTCAGTGTTTGTGTTTCCCTTCCCTTTCTGCTGTGACAGGTGTATTCTAAAGGCACCTAATCCTCAAGTTTGGTACCCCCCAATACCTAAACATGAATCAATAACTACCTTCCTCCGCTGATATTTGTTCTCTTCATTACTGAGGTGACTATTTAATCTTGCTGCTAAAAAAAAAAAAAAGATAGATGTTGTTTCATTAATTAGTTTTACATGGCAATTTTAAATGAACTACTGCTAAGTGCACACTGCTATGCACCAGAGCAAACTCACATGGGTAACCAATTAAAACAAATAAAACCTAAGAGAAACAACCATTTATCACTGGAGATTTAAAAAAAAATAACAACAATTAAAAAAATAACACACACAAAAAAAAAAAACAAAGCCCCCACAAACCAACCACCACCAGAAATAAGCCTCAGATCATAGCTGTAATACATAATGAAAGATGAGATTCAGAGACAATAGTTTTATTGCACATTATAAAATGTCTCCATGTTTTACAGACCATGTTACTTGACTCACTCCTTCCCATAGACAACCGTGTTCTTCCTTCTTTTGCTTTATCATGCCCTTTACTCTTCAGATACCAACTATCCTTTTCTGTCAGACTGATACAGACCCAAGCAAGTTCAAAGCATGTGCTCGCTAACTTGGATTTAGCTTGTAAGTCTGCTGCTTGTACTTCATGACAGAACACATTTTTTTTCAACTTAGATTGTTTACCTTCTCCAGCTACACCAATTAGACTAATGAGAGTCATTACCCCCTGAACAAACCTTTTTTTTTTAATGCAGTCATTTAGCTTCACGAGCTCAGATTTTAGAATAGCATCAAGACTTGGTATTTGCAATAAAACCACAGCAGTTGGTTTCACTGCTGATGTTTACTGACCTTAAAGCCCTTCATAAGGATGTTTGGAACCTCCCAGTTTACATAATATTGGCATATACTATGTATTATTTCCCAGGTAGGAACAAGTTCTGTGACTTCTCCATGGGCTTGTGTTCACTGCAGCAATTAAAGGCCCAAGTGCACAACACCCCAGTACTCCCCTCCACAAAACTACTGATCCAAGACTGTTAATGGTATCAATTGATGTGAGCTGCACAGCCGGGGAGCAGGAGTTCAGGACACAGATTTATAGCTGAGGCAAAGATGTCTCTTGGTTTGGTAGCCCATCTACATTTTGATGAGACTTGAAGGACCACATGCATCCTCGAGAGTCCTACCACATGGGAGAAGGGATACATCAACTGCCAAATGTACCATTTACTTTTACGCAACTTTCCAATGTGGCAACCAACAATGCATTCTTGCCTGTAGATCCAGGTCAGATTATCTGCATAAACTCTGCTGATAAGATCTTCACACCAAGGTCATGCAGAATGTCACTGTCAGAGTTTAAAGCAGAAAATAAGAGTAAATTTCTTTGCCATTGGTTTCCACGAGGGAAGGATTTCACCACTTAACTCCCAAACTCAAGGCTAGTGCTACAGCCATGCGAGCAGCAAGGAATGCAGGAACCAAGAGATACAAAGGAGACCAACTAACTACTGCAATGTGCAGTCTTTATTTCTTTAAGATATTGCATAGATTCTGAAGATGACTAAGAATTTTATTCATGAAAAATCAACCCCAAATAACTCAAAGAACATTCAGCGTGGGAGGTTCTTTTGCAAAAATTAAATAGCAATTGTGATGAAATAGTATCTTCTACCGAGTTACCAAAGAATTTACATTTTGCTCATGCTCTTACCTAACTGTTTATAGCCAGGAACCATACACAAGTGAAACTAGCCAATTTGTTATCGCAAAATGTAGAGTTATTTCAAGGGGGGGGGGCATGCAGAAGAGCAGAAAGCAAAAGGAAGGTTAATTTTAAAAACAATCTTACGGCAAAATTCTTATTTCGGAGCGATCCAATAGATCCAACCTCCAGTACACATCAGCTGCAGATCTGCACAGAGCCAGTTTTAGCAATATTTTTAAAAATGCAGGCTAAGTACAGAGCATGTTGGATATACTTGTATTTAAACTAGTTATCACTGACTTACCCTTACCGATACCCACAGCTGATGCCTCATGATTTAAAACTTCGTGTCTCAAAAACACTGCCAGAAGATGACAAGAAAGGCTATTAGCACAAATCAGTATTTGCTAAGTATGCTTTTTAGAATTCTTTCCATCTCCCTCACCTGCGCTATATTCATAGGAGTGTAATTTTAATAAGTAAAGCTATGAGCACCTTCCTTTCAGGCACACCATCCAGATGCTTCATGAACATCAGCAGGTCAACAGTTACAACTCTCCCAATACTGCCATTAGAATATGTGTATTTTAAGGATCTTAGCTGTTGATAACTTCCAGAAGAGAAAAAAAAAAAACTTAAAAGAAAACGTAGTACATACACTGCATAGTTAAAATAACTGTTTTTTAAAGGGCTTAACATTACCGCAGAATTTACCGTCTCTTATGCATTCAACCTTAGCCTGAGGGAACATTACTTATCTGTTGTCATACTGCTGTAAATCCAAACGGAAAAAGAAACCACAGCTATATCCCGGTTTCTCTTTAAAAATGTATAAAATCAATTCTCCTATTTAAAAGGTCTTTTGCTTAGCATTAAAACAATACATTTGTTCAGTCGAAGAGATCAAACACTGTCTAACTCCATCAGTTTAGGACAATGTGCTATTATGCTTCAAAGTCACATGTAGCACATATCAAATGAAACGTCAGAGAAGCAAGGCATTTAAATGCATATTTGACATACTTTTTGCAACTCAGTATGTTTCACTTCTCAATGGGGCCGTGGGTGGGAGAGGAAAAGGTTGGTTTCTTATGGATTTGAGTGTAAAGGCATCACTTGGCAATTCAAATCATCAGATGTCACAACTGCCCACTGCTAGATGCTGCCACGTACAGGAAAAATACACGCACCGCTCTGCATATTCAGAGGGAGCACTTACAACCACTGTCTGTCTCTTCATATAGCAGCATTATACAGCCCTCACACTGCAATGCCAACATGAGCAATTTGTCATGAAACTTTCAAGCCATTCATTCTTGTTTGTGCATAACAATATTTACTATTCTCAAGTACCCCATGCCACTGGATTTATATCAAGCCTTGAACAATGAATAAAAAGCAATGTCTTTTGAAAGGTCCAAAGCTGCCACTGCCATTTTGCAAACCAACTCCTACAATGTTATGTTCTGGTCAGTCAAAACAAGGTTTCTCTCCCGTTTTGTCTCCACCTCTTCTAAGGGATAAAATACCCCATATTTACCATCTCCTGATTAATGTGCGTATACGTCCCTCATCTAAGAGTCTGCAAAAGACAGAGAACGCTATCTTACACAAATATACTAAGCCAGGTGCAGCAAAAGCAGATGTAGATGCCTGAACTCTGTGATACATTAAAACCACAGTTTGCTTGTGTCTGTCATAATTTTACAGAAAAATAACTATACTCATGGGTAAAGCTCCTGTAAATCATTCATTTCCCCAACTCCACCCTCACCTTTACACTAATGAACAAAGCCAAAGACAAACTTCTGATTTTCATTTGGATGCTAATCAAATACCAGCACACAGCTGTTACTTAGCATTTTTCATATGGAGGGCTCTTAGTCCCTTCAAGGATATCAAAATCATTACTGACAATTTGCAAATGAGGGATGTAAGAACCAGAAGTCCAAGTTGAGCACCATCAGTAAGGGGAGAGACAGAGTTGGTCAACCTCAGAATGTTAGTGCGCAAGAAATAAAACCTATGAATTTACACTGAACTGTCTAATCTCATCTACTGCTCATTTGAACATGCCTCCAATTTGCCTACATGAAAATAATGCAAGTAAATGCAGATAAACTTTACTAAAAGCAGGTTAACAAGATTACATTAAACTTCTACAGGCATTTGAGTAAAATTTAAACACCTTTAATTTGATTTAATGTACTTAACTGAGGAAGTAAAGAAACTAAAACCAAAGCCACTTAAATTCTGCTTAGAAGTCCTTGTACGTACTATGTAATTTAATCCACTTCCAAAGCATGTCTTAATCCAGATTAATTTTTCCAAATGTTCCTATGCAGACAAACCTTCCACATACACTAAATGCATAGGCAGCTTTCTCAAAGAAGATAAACTACCTTATATTTAGCATAATAGACTGAGATTAGTGATGAGTTGTTGGTGGCCTATAAATTCACCTTATAACACACCAACATCCTACTTACATACCCTTAAGTAACAGAATCCAGATATCCTTAATCGCAGGTTTAGTGTTTCCCATCTACTGGAAATAAAACCTTTCTTTTTGAGCTCGTAGCAAAAACCAGTTTCAAATACAGTCTCAATCAGATCTCAGTTTTTATTATTCCTTAAATCCAAAAGGAAGATTTCACATATGACTCTAATCTTTTATCTACCATTGTCAAGATCGACGGTTGCCTACAGATGGGTTGATACAGCTTGTTTCATTTAATTTCATGTAGATGTCTTAACTTCAGTCAAATGAAATGCGCCTCCTTCACAAGCAAGAGTTTTCCAGACTTTCTTGAGACTCAGTGATGTCTTGCAGGAGGTTTATGGAGGGCATGAGAAGTAGGCTGATTCTTCTGTATGCAAAGCTTCCTCATGTATATAAAGCCCACATGTGTAAAACCCTTCACCTAGACAACCCAGTTTTCTCTATATGAGAGGCTGACACCAGCTTACAAACTTGTTTGTAAGATACAGAAGGACGCTGGCTTGCGGTTCTGAACATTTGGACGTGCACAACCACAGCTGGAGATGAACTTCTTCCCAAACTCATCTTCCCACGAGAGTCGCTACCCCACAGCTAAGCCACAGAAACTGTTCTGTAGGTCAGGTCTTGCACGCAGCCCACGGGCAACCACCCCACCCACCACCTTACAGCAAGGTGGGCCTCAGAAGAAGCCAGCACTGGCAGCACAGGTGAGACGAGACCTGAAACCAAGCAAAGAAGTTCTATCAGGCTTCATTGCCGTTCCCCCAAAGAGGGGAAGAGAAAGCCACCCTGCCCTATCCAAGGGAGAAAATGGGTCAGTGGCCAAAGCTGGAGGGGAAGGCAAGGAGGCGCAACTCTAAAGCAGCAGGAACTAACCCACAGCAGGTTCGTATTTGAAGTCTTAGTCTTGCTGTGAAAAACCTGCATTCCCAACGTGGTCATCTAATGAAAGTAAAAGACTTATAAAATTAAAAAGATTTGTGGAAGCTTGTGCTGAAGACTATAAACTGTGTTTTCACTAAGCTTTTAGCTTAAGTTAGTTAAATTAAGAACACACTTTTTTTTTCATAGTTAATTCAAGGATACAGATGAAACTAGAAATGCATCTCCTCCCACTCCTATCACCAACCCCCACAGAAAAATATTTAAATAGCAGAGATTTGTAATCTAGAACAGAGAGCAATATTCTATGAAGTATCATCTAATTTAAATAAATCTCTCTCATTAACTTTAAGGCATTCTAAAACACAGCATCGCTGCTTTGTTATTTACTCGATATTTCACACTAGATCTCCCAAACATTAGGATACATCTTATATAGACACAAATGTGTAATCATAGATTACAGTATTCAGTCAAATAATATATCTGAAATTGTAAATTTATTCTGAATACCATTAAAATATTCTGTAGCTGTGTAGTTGCTTTTTTGCTACAGCTCCATTATTTAAGTATTCTCTATTGCTTGCAAGGCACAGAATTCCTGAATATTTTAACTGCATACAAGCAAATGATGTTTTTTCTCGTAAGTTCTTATGTGGCTCATTATTACAGAACTAAATGCCTTGCAACTCTTCATGCATTTATTCTCACAGTGCCCCTCTCAGACAGCAACACCAGACAGCATTAGCTACTAAATCAATAAAAAACTAGTGAGTAATCACGTAAACCAGAAACATACAAAAAGCAGAGAATATAGGAGCAAAATCAGCATTTGAATGGAACCATGATATAAATTTACTCAACTTTAGGAGCAAGAAACAAAATTCAGGATCTTCTCCTGTGACATATGAGGCTGAACCTCAATTGTTCTTGTGAGAATAAACTTTGGGTTGGAAAGGTCAGAAAGATACAATTCCCCACAAAACGTGTGAGCAATATAAATGTGATGTGAAGCACATTCACCCTGTGGCTATTAAACATAGCTGGGAACAAAATGGCAAGGTGAAATGAGGGTAAGCATATGCAACTTAACTGAATATATGCAAGGTGATAACCCAGAGAAACTGATTCTTTTTTTCCATCATATGCCTGGAATAACTAATTAAACTGTAGTGAAACAGAGATGAGTAACTCACACAGCTAATGGGGTATATACTGTATAATGTGTAGCATATGCGACCCAGACTGTTCACTGCACAGAACACAAAGTATTTGCAAATACTTCTGTCACATCAAGAGGTACAGGAACAACTTTTGAACCTGATGAATTACAATCCCACTGCAACAGCAAACCAGCCCCTCTTTCCTGATGTGATGCTTCAAGACCGTAGTTGGAGCACATTCACACTTTGACCAAACAAGATGGCATTTGAAACGCAGAGTCCTTCACAGTAAAAATGGTGTATGTTGTGGGGAACCACAGAAAGTCCACATGGCATGAAACAGCCGTTAGCACAGGTGGCCTGAGAAGGCACAGATGCTTCTTCAAACCGTTGGCTAGATCTTCACCTAGAGATAAATACTGTCTACCTAGGCCCCAGTCACACTGTGATTTCACCTTCAGTCTGTGAGATATGGCCACCACCTTCTGAGGCTAAACCACTAGAAGAAAACTCACATATGGAGGCCAGATGGGGCCATTGCTCCACAGGCCAACCAAGACGCACATTTGCCACACAACTTGGATGTAGTTGTAGCGTCCTAATGAGTTCCTAGTTCGGTGTGGACTGGCCTGCCTCCCCACAGGCTGTTTACAAGGAATGCTGCTGACCCAGGCTCCAGCAGAAGAGGAGAGCAGATAGCAATAGCAAATCAATTAGAAAGGAGCAGAAGTGCCTAGCACTGCCTGGATTCAGGCCTGTATGGAAGATAAGGGTAGGGACATCAGTCAGCTCCCCAACAGCAACTATCCTAAAGGGACCAAGTTTATCCACGCTTACCAGATGGCTTCATAGTTTTAATGAGCAATGTAGCAGAAGGTATAGTGCCATCGGAGCAGCAATGGAATGATAACATATCTTTAACCTCAATGGAATAGCCAGTCCAAAAAAAGTAAGCATGACGAAAAAAAACCCAACCAACATAGAAAAGTAGTAAGAAAATCTACCTGCAAGTCTGATTCAAAGCATAGTTTTCCAATGCTAGACTGCACTGTGTAAATGCTGCTTTGCAAGGTGGAAAAAAACAGGGATAGGCAATATAAAAGACAAGTGTACGTGATGTGTGTAAAAACAGGCTATTACATGGATATAAAGTATTTGATTTGCTATTTATTAAGTACCTGTAAAATGCTCAGCGTTATCCAAGGTACAAAGAAAATTGTCTTCTGCTTTAAGAAACTGACAATCTAAATGACAAAAGGGAATAGACAAGGTGCAGCGAGAAGCCAGTGATGAATGAGGAATATTTTGATTGTGTTTTGAGTTTGATTGCTTCCTGTCAGCACCTCTGAGCTTGCTACAGATTTGCTGACACATGGGCAACCGTGGCAGAGCAGAGATATTGGTAAGGCATTTCAGACACAGCAGTAGCACAGAGAAAGCCAAAGTCAAGATGACACCAAAAAAAGACAAGTTTGGAATCACTATTAGCGCACAGAGGACAAACATGAAGGATGCCTTAAATAATCTGAAAAGAGCTTAAGATGAGGAAAGAAAACTGCAGGAATCTAATACTTAGAAAATGAATTTAAAGCAGAGTCGCTGTAAGAAACAGCACCTGAAGCTGTTGCAATGGTAGAAAGATAGACCAGAGCAAGCCTGCTTCACAGAAAGAACTGTTAGAAAAAACAATATGGCTATTCAGGAGACCCATCTGATGAAGGCAGGTGATGAAAGAACTCAGCATCAGCTGTTTAGTGTGATACAAATAGTTACACAGTNTACTAGAGGTCCAACGTGTCACATTTCTTTATAAAGTTTGTGAGTGAACTAGCCAAGAGTTCCTTTGGCAGCGCAAAGACACTGCTGTCACAGATGGGCCTCATACAAATGGGGTTTTGTTTTATTAAGAAGTGTCTTCTCCCCCTGCACACCCCAAAATCCTCAACTTATACCAGCCTTCAAACTTCTTTTTCCCTTTCTCATCACTTACAAACATAAGAGAGAATAAGACATTGTTTGTTTGTTTTCTTTACTTGATAGGAGACGTAGTTTTTCTCCAGCTTGGTGGTACTCCAAGTGAAAAGGACAGCAGATACACTCTTGGCAACTGTACAGGGTGGGTTTTTTTTTTTTGTTTTTCCATAAAACACTTCACTGTGCCAGCTTTCTGAGTAACCTCAGAAATAATATACTTTTTCTGACAGATGACAGCAGAGTGCAGTTAATAAACAAATTAGACCCATATGAAATGTGATTCATAGGCGATGTCGTTATTCCAAAGACTAAGGTGGCCCATGGCTACCAAAGAGGCCACCCTTACACATAAACCTTCAAATGAAAATACTTTCCTGAACTTTTACAAAGCTCTTTTCCCAGTTCTTCAGCACTTAACAGTTGCTACACAAAACACTTCTAGCAACAGAAGAATCCCTCTTACAATGAAGCATGAAGGTCCAGGATGAAGCTAGGCAAACAGAACTGTCTCCTCGTAGCACCTCACACACAGACAAAGATGTATCAGATGGTTTCACTGAAACCATATGAAAGCAGAAAGAGCTTGAAAAGTTTCAGAAAATTAATTGGCTTTTTTGCATTTAAAAAAAAAAAGGAAGATGCAAACAAGCATAAAAATCTATTATGGTAGCAACACTTTCACTGTAGGACATACAAATCACCGTTTCCTCCTAAGTCTGGCTACAGTACAGGAGGTTGATAACATGCACACACGTGGTACAGTTCGCACTAAGGACAGAAGGATTTGATAGCTAGCCTGGCTCAAACATAGTATAGCAAGGGGTTTAAGTCAGGCCACAGAAGTGCTCTCAGTCAGTGCATGTAAAGGATCACCCTGCTAGAGGATTTTCATCCCGAGACCTCACACGCCCGCACTCAAAGCAAGTAGCTGTTGCTGGCACCATCAGCCAGAACAAACAAACGCTTGTGATTTTGCAACAAACGGATGTCACATCCAGAATGAGTGAATTTCAAGACACCATACCCCACACAGAGAAAAGTTTATAAATAAAATCCCTTGTTTCTTCCCCCTTCTCCCTCCCATGTCAGCAGCAGCAGCTCCAGGTCCAGTTCCAGGGGATGAAGGGGATTACTGCAGAAAAGCCGACGAGACTGGCAGTGTGACGGGGCTAAGGAATAGGAAGTCTAACAGACAGGGGAGACCTGCCTCAGCGACTGACTCAGCTTCTGACCCACTTTATGAACTTGGACAAACCGCTTCTCGGTGCCACTGCTGCTCTCCCAGGCTCCATACGATCTTACGCAATTAGGCCAGTATCTTCAAGGTAGTGACTGCCTCTCACTAATTTTGCTAAGAAACAGCCCATAGGCTTGAATAATAGCTTGGTAAAAAAAGGGGCTGATTTTACTAAGATCTGCCATGCCAAGAATAAAACCGTCTTTTCACTTAAATAATGAAGAATACCCACACAGGTAAACCTGTTAATATTATTTAAAAATACGTACAGCTGGAAGAGCGGCATGTTGCTCTCATTCACAAGTTTGCTGTATCCTTACTGATGCCTACGATCTCCCCAAAAGGTCTATTTACAGATACTTTTCTCCCAGGGTCCAAGTTTTCCGTTCGTGTCCTTTCTTTCCCCTTCTCTCCTGCTTTATCCCCTTCTCTATAGCACAGCCCCTCAGTCACATTAGGCAAACTATTTGCGGTGTGACATGGGGAACTGAGCCAAGCCTCAAGTGGGCAGAAAAATAATCTGAGGAAAAACAAACAATTTATTTTTAACCTGGATGGGTTCCCTGACTGAGCTTAATCCCCACAACAGGTGTATCAACACACCTGAGGAATCAGCAGAGCAAACCACGCTGCAACTACTGCTGACAGAGACGAACGTATCCATTAGTAGGATAGGAATGTTTTTAGAAGATTAATATTGGAGTAGGGGTTCTCACACTGGGGAACTCTTTAAGCATCATAAAATGGACTTAATACATACTCCTTATGTTGTTCACAGTTTCCTTTGCCAGTTTGGCTAATTATACGATATTTAAGTTTAAACATATGTTGCCTCCCTTGCAGTGAATCCTCTCCTCCTACACGATACAGCAGTGAAGTCATCTTGCTGACTTCCAAGCCGCATCCTGCACCCTCTCAAGTAGGTGGGCATTTTTAGTTCATCTGGAAAGCAGTCCAGCCCTGAGAGCGCAGTGATTCTTATTGCAATAAGCTACCAGGAGCTCTACCAGCACAAGTATCCCAAAATATACCATCCAGGTGCCGTATGTTAAAGAACCAGCATAACTTCCACCATCCTGGGCATATGGTTCTTAAAATACATAAGAGACAGGATGTATCTGCATCAGTGTGAAAGTTGAATCAGCAGATCAGAAACTTTTACTGTCCTTCCTTCCATGCCACCACTAATTGACTTCAAGATTTTTCTATTCTATTTTTTTTAAAAAATCAAGACACATAAGAAAGAAGAAAATTCCAAATGGAAGGAAGTGGCAACAGACTAAGCCAAAAAAAAGTATTTAGAAGGGGGAAAAAAAAAAAATCTTTCAGCCCTTTATGAACTGTCATGTGCTGCAGACAGGAAAATCTCTTTCAGTTAGTGCGTTCCACATTACGAGTGCCTTTAGTAAGTGGAGCAGTGAGTATGCCACAATAGCTGTGTTTCATTAACTTAGCATAGCAGAGTATAGGATTTAAAGGGAAAAGACAGCAGCTGAAAATAACTGCATTAAATTAACATTAACCCACAAACCCAGAAGAGGCATATAATATTCAGGACTGCTACAGAAGCAGTAACTCAGAATTAATGTCTGCAAAAGATGAATAATCCCACCCTGACTGGGATTCAAAATCCTAGAGGAAGAAAGTTCACCTCAAATAGTGTTTCCTGAGGTGGGGGGGAAAGAAAGGAAAGCATGGCCTAGTTAAAGATATCAGTAGGTAGGAACACAAGCTGTAAAACGATGTAGTTCCCAAAGGACTAACATTTTTTATGGTTTATACACACATTCCCACACATTCCTTCTCAAAAAGGACTTTGAAAATAAATCTAATTCTAAGAACTGCAAATGAAATAGACGTGAGAATTTAAACACTTACGGCAGAAAGGACCAAAACCTCAGGGACTAGAGCAAAAAAGGCATCCAGGACTGGAGTGGACTAAAACACAGCCAGCAGTGACAGCTATAATTCAGTCGGTGGATGTACTTTACAACAGTCTGTGAGTCTTGATGGGCTTAGAAAAGAACAGCATCACCAAAAAAAAGGTATATAATAAATCTGTTAGACTGGAGAGACACAGGACAAACTCAAGGGAGCATGCTCTCCACAAATTGAAAAGGGAATTTATGCTAACCACAGGGAGAGAAACTAATTATTTAAAAAATTAAAGATGCTGAGTTACAGCACCTATTCATTTCATCTATGAACAGGTACCAGAAGTAAGCAATGGTATTATTGGTCAGGAGGAATAACAGAACTCCCAAGTTCTTTCTCCCAGTTCCAGCTGGAAAAAACAGCCTGCTCAGGCCCTTGGCTAGCGGCAGGTCAAAAGGAAGAACTAAGCCACCAGCTAAGGTCTGAGGAAAGCCATGGTAGAAGACTATCAGACTTCACCAGACCTGGTGCCTCATTAGCCGCTGGCCATCTGAATTTACATGGCTCCTCTAACTGGAGATGAGCAATAAATTCTACCTAATGAGCAAGCCAGCATTTGGAAACAATTAACATCCTATGTTCATTAACCATCATGTTCAAGGAAGTTTTTACTTCCCTTCTGTATCCCTGTAGAATTTCAAGTATCTATAGAGACAAAAAATAATCTATGGACTATACAGTTACAGCAAAACCAACCAGCATGGGTTTGTGCTTTAGCATGTTTTCAAGCTCCAAAAGATTCCCTATCAAACACATAAAAATAAGTTGTAATCCATCCTTACTGGGCAGTAAAAGGTTTCTTTTTAGTTGAGAACCCCACTAAAGTAAGATTTTGTAACTCTTGATCTGTATTTGTCTACGATCTGCACAGCACTATCCCATATGGACATACACAGTACATTTTTTTATGTTTTTGCTAAGTCTCCTTCGTTAGCACTATTACCCCCCAATTCTGCTCTTTCACTGTATGATCCGCACAGGACTGCCTAAAAGTGAATAAAATATAGTGCTTCACTGAAGTTTTTAATGTTTAAAGTAAGCACTCCCAAATATCATTATTAAAAAACTGATGAAAATTGTTAGAGCAGCCTGAATCTCCCTTACCTAGAAGACTCTTATAACTACTCTGACAGTATATACACTGTAAAAATCACACCCTACACATTTCAGAGTACAAGTCAGGTAAGTTATGAGATGACAATCTGCTTTTAGCACAAATTGCACTTTCGGGCCTTTCATTTTGCTTTTCCTTAGAAAAGTGAGAGATTCCTTTTCTCATACGTTTGTCTAACCAAGTAAAGCAAACAGCTTCCCTGTGAACTGCAGGGCTAAAGCAAACCCCACCTGAATCCCTGGTGCAGGTTTCCAACTGTTTAATAAGGCCCACACTGGAGCCTTTCCCTTACGGTTTCTGCTCCATCCAGTTTCCTACTTCCACAAAACCTGTCTGAGCTTTGCATCTTTGAGAACTCTATTGCTTTGCTGACTTGGCTTGAATCAGCCAACAATTTAAAACTTACTGTACAGGGGAAGGGGAAGAGAGATATAGATCCCACACATACAAGCAACAGAATTTGTTGCTGTTTGTAAGGTTACCAAGCTAAAAATCGAAGGGGGGGGACGGACACCCAGCTTTTGAAATAGGAGCCCTTGTTGCTCTCCACACCTAATACAACTTTTTGCCAGCAGAAAGGCATCCTAAATCCAGCCTACAAATGCTGGAAACATCAAGTAACAAAGATTGATACACCTGAGGTTCTCTTTTGTAGGAGATTTCAGTTAATACTTCCATTTCATTGTACAAGATCTCCTTCCAGACCCAGGGAAACAAGGCATTTTTGATCAAACTTATCATTACTGAACTTTCCAAATAAACACCTGAAGCTAAACAACTCTATAGCCGTTGCTGTTCATTCTTACACTTCCATCAGTTATTTGCATAGTCATTCCCACTCTGATTTAATCTTTCCTTTCATGATTGCATAAGTCTACATAGAAAATGAGAACAGTAAATCAAACTAAGCGCTTGGCAGGCACATACTGGTGAGATCACAGCGAGATCCTGGAATAGCACAGGACCTCTGGTATGGAAAAGGCTCGTGGAGTTCCCGTGCAGTTTCAGTAACCATCATCTGACCCAATGAGCAATACGGAGACGGACACAGCCCTCCGTGGAAACCAGCTGTAACTGGTGAACACCCAGGGAGGTGACAGAATTGGCATTCAAAGCTTCACAACTAATGTGTCACGTTATGCTCTCTAACCATATTACTGCATTAAAAAAAAATAGCACAGACCAAAACTTTTTAATCTAATCACATGATGGAGCTCAGAGGTAAAAAGCGAGAAGTGAAGGTATAAAGTCCCTATTAAAAGGCAAACTTTAAAATGCAGAGAGGGTTTCATTTCTCTGATTTTCAGTTCTCTAAAAAAATAAAACTGTTTTATGGGGTAGAAAAATAAGGTATTGTTTAGGAAAGGTGTACTTGGCCCAAGGAGAATGACAAAAGAATTACTTAAAATGTGTTTGTGATTCATCGTGGTTCAATAACTTCTCATGAATGCTAATGTGTTTTGGAGAGACAGAAAGGCTTGTGCAGGTGTGACAGAAACGATTAGTCAGTTATTAGTAAGCTGCTGGCTCCTCTGGCAGCCAGGCTGCTGAAGCCGTACCCTATGCAAAGGGCCTGCCAGTAACTCTCCACGCACTGCTGATATTTAGAGCCGCAAGAATAGTCAGGACAACAAATTATATCTGCAAACATTTATTTCTCTCTCCTCATTTTGCCTCCCTCCATGGTAAAATTTATAGTTAAAGCAAAATGCTACATGCTTAAGTCAGTGCAGCTCCTCTTTAGGAGCGAGTGTAAGGAAAGAATCTAAGTTAATCCAAAAGCCCCTAAACTGGTCTAAACAGTAACTCACTACCTTTTCTCTCCAAAACCTTCTAAAAAGGTGGTTATTTCACAAGAAGTGTATCTACATGGTTCTATCTACATGGACAAACACAGGCAGGCTGGTTTAAATTTAAACTTCATCTTGCTTTAGTGTAACTACTCCCTCCACCAGTAGCTTTACAGCAAGCAATAAAACTTTATCCTCCTTTAACACTCTGGAGATCCACTCATTTCCACAGGTCTTGCACAACATCTAGAGAAAATCTTCAAACGCGTTGCCTATTACCCTGATATCCAGCATCCTTTTCTAATGCAGAAGTCAGAACAGCATGAAGGACTGTTT
Organism: Ibidorhyncha struthersii; assembly: GCA_013398815.1. Lineage (NCBI taxonomy): Eukaryota > Metazoa > Chordata > Aves > Charadriiformes > Charadriidae > Ibidorhyncha > Ibidorhyncha struthersii. Next base: position 694,816 of record VZSZ01003607.1, read on the forward strand.
AATTTCATTCATTTCCAGCTTTCAAGAAAATACAGCATGATCCCTTAATTACAAATGATGTTCAATCCTTAAAAGGGGACCCTCCAACAGATACTTAGGAAACCAAATCCAACAGTTGCCCAACATTTTCTGTGAGCAACAATAAAATCCAAGCAATCATGCTCCAACAACTGCAAGCCAAACGGTGTGCTTAGAGCACTGATGAGCAGTCTGCCTCTGGCTCCGTGCCTCACTACACACCCGAGACACCCAACTGCTGCAGCACAATGCTCATCCTCGCTACGAGACAGACATAACAATTTTTGTCGCACAGTGGATCTCTGAAACGAAGAGCAAATAATCCACTAGTGGCTTAATTTATTAGCTATACAAAATTCTCAGGGTCAAAGGTCAGTGAAATGAGATGAAAACCATTAATCCGGCAGACTTCAGACTCCTTTGATGAAGAACACAGCCATATGCCTTTGTCCTTTACCCAACCACAGTTCCCATTAAATTTGCAGCAACTCAGTTTCCATCTACAGCTTAATGGCTAATTTCTTAACATTCACAACCATTACAAAAATAAGCAAAGACCCTGCTGCCCTACTGTGCTGTCATACTGTGTGTTTACACACATGCACATGTGTGCATGGCTATAAAAGCCAAATATTTTGATTTAAAAAGGCTTCCTGAATGCGAATTACAGTCTCTTGTCTCCTAAATAGCAAAAATCTCCATAGGAAGACTTTCCAAGCTGTTTAGAAAGTACCTATTGTCAGCAGCATAGCTGCATAAGATGAGTGCTTCCCACTCAGCTGATCTGACCCATGCATTTATTTTCTCCATCATTATTCATGTCTGTAATGGCAAAAAAGAATATGACCACATCTGTCTTGGTTTGTGGAGATTCAACAGGATTACTTACAAAAAACAAAACTTGAGTGCATATTTAATTGTAATTTAATGGGAACTAAGAATCCTTCCTGTCTTCACACACACCCACCCACCTTAAAAGACCCAGAATAATCTAGGATTGGCCTTAAAAGCTCAAGAGCTTCCTAGCTCAAGAGCTTCCTTACTCCCACTGCAGCCTTATGGTAGACAACCCATAATGCTGTCTGCTGAGGACTCAAAACAGCCTCTGCAACGGCAGACAGAAAGGACAGGAAGAAAAAAAAACAAGGAGAAAGCCCAGAGTGATGCTTCTATGAGAGCAGCCACTTTGTATGGCTCCTGACCCGCAGGACAATCTGAGTTGCAACGGGGCTTCATCATTCACCCCAAAGGTTGTTTATGAACATGTTATGGCCCTGCCCTTCCACCAGCTAGAGATTTTGCACCCAGTGGACAATATATTATATAAAAATAACCATGCATTAAAGCTGTGGAGGAGTGAGGTGTTACTGAGGAAAAGTTACCCGATGAAATGTGCCATAATATATCACTCTTCCATTCTTCAGAGTCAGTTATAGAAGTTACACTATGGCACAGTGATATGCAAACTCAATTTCCATACCCCTGTCAGACTAAGCTTGTGTGGCCAAGTCAGGGGGAAAACCCCAAAATACATAATTACGTATCAGAAAGATTTAAATTACTAAACTAAAACACTAGGGATCACCAATTCCCTGTTCCAGGCTAATCTTGGAAAAAAGACGATGCCTAAATAAACTTGATAATACCCTCCCCTCCCCTTTTTGGTTCTGCTAACGCTTTCCCCTTCCGCTTACTGTATTTCTCTTTTCCCCTCCTTCATTTAATCTCGTTCTACCATTGTCAAAATTTTCAAGGAAAGTGAACATTTTTTCAGCCATTTCTTTGCAATGCCAAGTTCTGCCTTTCGCTACCCGTGTNAGCATTTTCTGTTGATAGTGCCAGAGGCCAGGAAGGCTCCTGGCAGTACAGCTCCAACAAAGGACCCAAAACTGAACAATCTCTTTTTTTGTGAGAGGAGATAAGGAAGTCCAAGACATGGTTTTTAAAAGGAGAATAATAATAATAATAAAAAAAAATGCCGCCGGCCTTGGCAGTTTTTAAATAAAAACACACACATTTTCCCTTCCAAGGGGGCAGGTAGCATACAATGGCTTTCACCCACAACGAGCACCTGCTCCTCCTACCTACGTAAAAATGCTGGGCAGAAAAGAAGGAAAAGACATTCCACTGTGGATCTCGTATACCCACAGACATTAATGACACTCCAGTAATTCTACCCTCTCTCCACAGAAGCAAGTGGTGAGGCCAAACGCTACAAATTTCTGCAGGTTCTTCCCAATACAGTCTTGCTCTTGTGTTGACAACTGTGCAAGGCAAGCCAGTGACAACTGCAGAAAGATTCTATTTTTTGTTGGAAATAGTTTAAAAAAATTACTGCAGAAAGACGCATTATTTTACGTAAATGTTTCCGCAACCCAGTCTCATTGTGTACAAGGGTAACGATGGGGAAACTGCTGCTCCCAAGACAGAGTTGCTCTACTAACACAAAATCGGAAAAGCTCTTTCTCTTCCTAAATACAATTATTCTGCTTTAGTCGCATACCAGTGAGAAAGCAGCAGACAACTTCTTCCCTTATGGCTCCCAAATTTGTTCTGCAAATATCAAAAGCCTTTGCAATTATCACATGTATCACCCTCAACTTTCACTGATTTCCTGAATTCCTTAATGGGACCAGAAGTAGCTGAAGACCAGTGTTAGAACGTAGAAAGGAAAAAGTAACTTCAGATATTTTAACAGTCTGCATCAATTTCTCATACAATTCAAGGAAGGCGCCTTCCTTTCTTTCAATCCATTTTTTCATTCAACACTGCTAAGTGCTGAACTGTGAACTCATGGGCTGATTGTCTGCACAAAGAGGTTACACACTGGTCACAACTGAAGAGTCAACATTTACAGCACTGCGTTATCTGAGATAATTCCTTCTTCCTCTTCTAAAGGCCAAACTCTCTAGCGGTTTAATTACCACTGGACTGAATGGTGTTATTTCAGCAGGAGGAACTGAGTTATGCCAGCAGTTCAGAATTCTTTGGCTAACATTTTTATTGGAAATATTATGGAAAATTATTACCAGCTTTTATTGTATGAGAACAATAATCATCTGCACAGCTCTCTCCATTAAGCCAGCAAAAAATTACAGATTAAGTTCTTCTTCTGAAAAAGACAAAAAAAACTTAGATTTTTTTCAGTTCTAAGTGTAGATAACCAGACATTAAATCAGTATGAATACAAAACAGATTTTTTAACTAAATCATATTGCTATTTCGTGATTTTCATCTATGGACAACCTTTAGTAACACACGGCAACTACTGCCCAAGAGACAGAGTTGTTGCCTATAGAATTACTGGAACAATCAACTGTCTCTCAGTAAGGAAAGACAGAGCTGATGGTTCTTCGCTTCGTGAAATCTAGACAGTTCCAGAGAGCTCTAATGAGTATACCCCTTTAAGAGGTTACGCCAGTGGTTCAGCAACACTTTAAAACCACCTTTGTTCACATCTGTTGACAAAGTGCCTTCTAAAAAAGCCCTGATTTTCTTTGATTTCGCCAGCACCTGATTAAGAAATGAAAACAAACAATAGCAGGGATCTCAAACTGAATCCAACCACCAAATTCTTTTTTCTTTGACTTGAGCATACAGTAGGAAAGTTCCGAAATGTCTACCTACAGTTGGTATGCAGATTTAATACAAATACTAGACAGCCTGACCTAAACAGAGCTGCCCTGAGCTCCTCCCAGTGTTTGGTGGGAGCTGCTCTACCATCCAAGGAGCTCCTCTACCATTATTCAATAGGTGGAGCAGTTAACTTCTGGCTGTATCCGAAAAGAACTGATCGTAGATCTTCTCTGCTGAATCAGCTCACCAAGGCACTACAGTTACAGCGGTTACTTCAATCTTATGATCTGAGAAACAGTTGGAGACAACAAGAGTTCCCACTGCTGGTGCGGTAGTCCACGCTTTCCCTAGGAAAGGCAACTCCCCAGCTTTTACTCAGAAAATAGCTTGCAAATACATCCCTTGATGTCTGCATTCTGCCGACTATCTATGCTTCTATGTTTAACACTGAGAAGATGCTCAAAACAACCTCCAAGTTTTCCAACTGCTTCAGGTTACCTTTATCAATACAGAGGACACCCATGCCTTGCTCCCACTTGTAACTTCTCCATAGAGTGGGCAAAGATCAAGGATCCACGCTGACCATACTAGACCTACCTGTTTCTTTTAGCAAATACTGTGGATTAAGAGATTGCTGCAGCTCTCACAAGCTAGTGGTTTTACCACTGATTACTCTTTTTCAGTTTTTCTTTTATCAAAACAATAGATCCAGATTAATTTTTTAAAAAGATACTTTTCTCCCAAGGCTTCTCTCTAAGTAGTGCCTCATCTCATTTAGTATGCATACGAAATGACAACACACATGGACTACCATACTTAAAACACACAACTCTCTTTCCCTTTGGCTAATACCGATAATGCAGTCAATTACAGGCATAGCTGTAATTATAAATGCATAACTAATGGCTGGGTGAAGCTGCTGAAACAGACTGGGATGAAGAAGCTAGAAGATGCAGAAAAAATTTTATCTGACCTTCTTCTAAGTGGGGCTGTGCCTGCCACTTGTAACCAGAATTTGCACTTATGTGGCACACCTGAATTCTCCTCTCCTTCCTGTGGGAACACTGCAAGCGTTGAAACATTGGAGAGCAGCTGTCCTGAGGATGCACTCGTTTACGACGCCAGTCTTTACGTGATGCAAAGACTGAAACGACATCCTTCCAGTGTCAAACCAATGACTTACTATGTCTCTTCCATCAGGTTAAAACTGCATAGCTACACAATGTAATTCCATCAGAATTACATATCTCAGAAACAGACCCTGTAGCAGAACACGCTGGGCCTGCCCAGGTACTGTCTGAGCTGAAGCACAGGACATCAGTGGTCCAAATACTGCATTGACTCAGGCTTACCGTTTCCAAATTAAATTAAAACTGCTGGTTTCCTAAATGACTCCAAATTGCCTGCCTGAGAGGCTACCTCTCCCTTCAATCCATATCCACAGCTGGAGCCTCTTTGTTATAGAGGAGACAGCTACGGACAGGACATTCTCTAAAGGGGGCCCTCCACTCTGAATTTCAATAGATCAAGAGAGAAAAGCCTCAAGACAGGAAAGCAAGGCTTATCCCCTTAGTCAAGCTTACTGGGACCAGTGAACACAGCAAGAACAATTAGTTGGAAACAAAGGATCTGCGAGTTGACTTCAGTTTGATTTTCTAGTCTAGTTTGGTGGTTCTCTATTTACAATTGAGCGGAGGGAAGTCTGACTGCTTCTTCCCTTATGCTGTCCTTCCTCTAATTACAGAAAAGTAGCCCATAGGCCAACACGGTTGCTTTTCCAGCCTTCATATATTAATTATACAAAATTAATCCAAACCCAAAAGCCTCACCATGTCTAGAGTGAGATGAATAATTCTGCAAAATTTAAGCAATTTGGAACATAACAAAAGAAACCTTAAAACCTACTGTTTTAATTTGAACGCACACACTCCCACCACCACTGAATTGTGGATGTTTTGATCCCTCTGGCATATGAGCCAGGAAATCAACTTAAAATTCCAGTGCAAATAGCCCAAGACCATTTTATTTATATGTTTGTTTTAAAATAGAACTCAAATTCCAACTTGGATTTAAAATTATGTAGATTATTTTCTTCCCTTCTCCCTCTGCACACATCTCTCCTTTATCATAATGTATTTTCTGACTCATTCATAGCTGCAGGGGATGAAGTCTTTGAAACCTCTGCCTTCCAGAAAAGCACTCCAACACAGCACAATGCTACCGACTCTTGTCACGCAAACACACACACACACTCATCCAACAAGCTAACTTCCTAAGGTAGCTGAAAGAAAAAATGGATTATTTCTGGCAGGTCAAGAAATAAAAGCCCAGGTCATTGCATATTAGAAAAGTTTATGAAAGGTGCTGTACATGTTACGTCCTAAGGCTAACCCAAGAAACACAGACTGAAATCACCAGCATTTTATACAGAGGGAAGAACAGATGCAGAAATTTCCATAGGTCAAGTCCAAATATGTCAGAGAAGAAAGCCAGGACAGAGAAAGGCTCAGAGCAGCACAGGGCAGAAGAGATGATTTTTCCCTTTCCAAATTTTATACATTGCTTTCCACAATTGCACTTCTGTAAAAATTTCACTTTTGGCTACAACATATGAAAATTAGTCTTTTCAAAAAGGACCGCATAAACTGACCTACTTCTAATATTAATTGCAATTTAAAAAAAAAACAACCTGGTATTTTTGTTCAAGATGTGGGCCATTTTTCATGCCCTTTTCTTCCTTTTCTGGAACTGGCACTAGCCGACAAATCTTTAATTACTAGCCACAGATATGGTTAAAATTGCATTAAGTGGTCCAAAGTGGAAAAGACCTTACATTTTCTTTTGGCTTTGAAGGCTTTTTGGTTGGTTGGATCTTTTCTTCCCCCTTTACAATCTTCTCCTGAGTAGTTAACAACCACCACACCAAATGTTCTGTCTTTTGCTCTCCAATGGAAGTCCTCCTTTGTTCAAGTTTTCTGCCTTTTTTCCAGGAAAAGAAGATTAAGCACAACAAGAAACTTGTATGCATATCTATAGGACAAGAGATTATAGACCTACATAAACTATAGCTCAGAATTAGACCCCACATCTAGACCTGACTTGTGAGAGTTTGGTGAGCAGAAGAGATGTCAGAGTATGTGTGAAGAGGGACAGTGGGAGGTGGGGTGAAAAGGTTGATAGGAGGAATGTACTTGAACCACAGGGGGTAGAGTTTCAACAGACGAGTGCCCTGGTGTTTGAAGGGAGAGGGAAAAAAAGAAAACTTGGGGGAAAAAAAAAAAAAAAAAAAAGACAAACATCAACACTGCAGCATTATAAAAGCCTAGCGACCAAAGGGTATACTAGATATCCCTCCCAGAATGCAAGGACCAGTACTTAGGTTTGGGGAAAATTTTTTTTGAGTTGGTTTGGCTCAGTGTTATTGAAAAAGTTTGTCCAAAAGTCCCTGCACTGAGCCAACACTTATCAGGTTTCAATTTCCATTTGAAGCCACGACCATTGCTATGAAAACTAACGTGCGATTGTATTCCGGAAAGCAAAGCAAAGGAAAAGACTGTATTGGAATGTAACAAATACATGCACAGGCACTAAGAGTAAAAAATGTATTATACCAACCTTTGTCATAGACATTTTTCTCCTACTACTGTTAGAGAAGAACTGTGCAAATCAACTTCACTGTCTGGCCAGAGGGTATTCTGTGAACACTTACAAATTCCTCATCGCCCTACCTCAATAGATTACCAGCTCTCTTAATATATGAAGCAGGAATCTAAGGAGTCACCACCACTATGGTCACTCCAGCAAGATTCAACAAAGTATACAGCAGATTGCCAGTCTAGCCAGACAAAATCCAGAACGACTCACGTGAGGTATCTTTGCCAAGACCCACATATCCCTTACACTTCTGCTGGACTACACGATATACGTATGTTGGCTGAAGAGAAAGAAAATAGGCAAGTAATATTTTCACTTTGGTTACAAATTCAAGCACCAGAATCCATGCATGTACTAAGAATATATGAATAATTAGGTAAGACAGTTCTATATCTATGGAAGAAAGTGTTAAAACAACTGCATTTTGTAGAAATTTATTGAAATACTGGGTTTGCTAAACTATTTCCATCACTCCAAAACACAGCAAAAATTGGATGAACTACATTTTTTTAAAAATCAAAAATCATACTCCTATTTTCGCAACATTTTTGCATCCCTATTACTACATAAAAGATCAAGTCAGCATCAGAAGAAAGAGATACGGGCTGCAAGTCAGACTAAATTAGGAGCCCTGACTCTTCCCATTCTTACTGTCAAGATGACCATGAGCTAGAAGAAAAACACCTCCAAATAGCACCAGCCATCTAGTCCCAAGAACCATACATAAAACGTCAACTGAAGGAGGAAGGCTGACATGCCGATAGCATTATTTGAGCCTGCTGTCATACCGTGCATGTCCCTTCTTTTGTCTAACTTCAAAACATTGGATTTATTTGATCTACAGGTTGTCAGCTTCCCACATTAAGGAGAAAAAGGTCCACATGGAGCATGCACCATGTTCATGCACACTCTTTGATTTGCAAAAAGCTCTGGGAAATTAGATCGTCTTCAAGCAAGTATCCTCTGCTGTATTAAAGAATGGGAGCTTAAAGCCTTCGCATCTCCAGAATCTGAAGTTCTCTTAGAAGCAGTGACCCATCCTCCCTTTCAGTTGAAGCAAGCTCAACAAGAAAAAGGCTAGATTATCATATATGTGTTCATGCAGCTGATAAAAAAAATTATTCAGTCTCTGATGACGTAGTATTTCAGAGACAGTTTGCACTTAATATGCCCCCCATAAATTAGGACTGTACAATAAACACTCTGAGCCAGAGACTTGGAAAGAACATAGGAGGTGATACACACTCCAGTCCACAGCTTTTCTTGCAAATCTTAAATAAAATTATTTAACTGAGTAATAATCTAAGGGATGCCCAGGAAAGAATTTAAGGACTGGACAAAGTCAGTGAAACCATGAGAGCTGAGATAAATAAATACATCAAAGACCAAAGAATAAGGTACCAAGGTAGAGGTGGCAAACACGCAAGAAGAAATTATGAGTTAACTTTGAGAAATAAAAACCAGAAGAAAAGCTGAAGCAAGAGACAAGAAAACACACACAGCTAGGACACAGCTATTATTTTGTAATAGATCTGCTTACTTGGGAACAATTTGTTTTCTTATCCTCCCCCCCCCAGCCTCTTTACTGAAGATGATGTTTCACAAACACTTTAGATCAACCTAATTCAATCTGAACCTTTTCTCTCAGCATTGACTCTTAGCTCCCGCTCCCTCCCTTGCGCTAGTGCTAGCTCCTGTGGAGTTCCGCAATGTTACTTGACTGTAAAAGGAACCCAGCAGAAGCATCAGTAAGTAGACTTACATTCTCAAAAGCAGTAAGAGTGGGTCACTTACCACATTTGCTTGACATCTCCAGGTAGTATATTCAGCTTTCTAAAGAATTCCAAAGGCTGCTCACTAGAAATGTACCAAAGTGAGTTCATTTGTACATAAACTGAAACACTTTTCTACGGGGACCCCTACCAGCAGTGGCTTCAAGTCTTCTTCATAGTGCGATTTACGGCTGAACAGAAAAATGGCTTGTTCATCACTTCCACTCTCTAACAACTAACTTCCCCCTCCTAGCAGCCATTGAAAACAAGCCTACTACAGTCAAACCAAATACTCACAATGAAACCTACCATTAGAAGAAGTATATCAACGCATTTCCAAGTGTTTGCAAACAAGCACCCTGTGAATCACTGTTTACCTTGCTCTTAAGCACACGCATGCGCTTTACAAACCAATCTGCTCAGCAGCTTGAGAAATTAGAAGCTTACTGATGGGTCCCACGCAAGTGGCACCAGCCACTTAGTGTCTGCCCATAAGCACAGAAGTTTATCTCTGTCAGATCTGAAATGGAGAGAAGAGGAAACAGTTAGCTACCCCCTGTGGCATAGACTTCTCGTTAATACTCCTCTTTAAATGTTAACAGTGATCAGAAAACCGAGGAAACTAGCAGAAAGGTTGTGACATTATCCTTCCCTCTCTCGTCTGTGTCTCACAGCACTTTCAATAATGAAAGATCATACCACAAAAAACAAATTCTTGCAAACAGCTTGATGCAAAAATGCTGATCGAAAGAGAGCTTCACAATTTTGTGATTATTCTTCCATTCATCTCTGTAACACCATATGTATGCAGTATACTTTATGTTAAGTGTCACATATATATTATCACCTCTTACAATCCATACTATCAAATGCCTGCCAACATACTCGCTTCGGCCAATTGCTTTTAGTTTCTCTTTCTCTCCTTTTCCAGTGCTATATTTGGAGAGAGAGGAAAAAAAGAAAAGGAAAAAAAAAAAGAAAAAGGTGACCAACTCAAGTAGAAGGAGAATTATCCAAAATCCTTTGAACGGTTGCTCTGTTAAACTGACACAAGTTTAACAACGTGTACTTGGCACATTCCTCTTGCCACGAATACAAGAACCTTTTTAAAAAAAAGAAAATCTCATTCAAAGCAGGGAAATATTTTAAAGATACAGTGCAAGCCTTACTGAACAGTAGTTTGATGGCTGTTACAAAGCCATTTCTAGTCATGAGCGTTCAAACCACAAAGACTTCATAACCATAAAAACTCATTTTGGAATCTCCTGTTTAATAGGATAATGCCTGAACAGGGAGGCAAACCCAACCAACTAATTCTCCCTCAAAGTTGTACCTTCAAGACAGTGCAGGGCTACAGCAGAGGAGAAAGTCTACTAGACCCAGGCATAACTGTGCAGAGAAATAAACCAGAAGAGACAACAATATTTTTCCCTGCTCCAAGGGCGGATGATGTTTTCTAGTCTCCAGGGTTCCCCAAATCCCATCACCTTCTACAAACATTTTTTTAATACAAGGACATACTGCACATTTGCACCACAGTGTGACAAAGAGGGCTCCTAAACTTTACAGAGACCATTTACTTCAAGGAAACTGAACATCAAGTGATAGCAGAGTCACAACTCAAGAGGAAAATTGTACTTGCTGAGCTCATCTCAGTCCCAAGCAAATCCTTATCTAAGAATCACCGAATTAGAAATGTTGCGGTTGGCAATATATCCAGAAAAGCAGCCTGTCATTGGAACAGGAGGACACTGCACATTAGTGTGCAGGTGCACTGGCAGAGATCTATGGAAACCTTTTCCTAGTTACAGTTAAAGCTACGGACATTAGCCTCTCACTCCATCACATACTGAACCCATCTAGAGTATCAAAAGAAGACAGACACACATCTTATGTGTGTCCCATGTGTGAACACGGGAGCTCTGCTCCCTATGTATCAATACGGCAAACATGAGATCATAGTCCAACACCACTTTGTACGCCGGACACTGAAAAAGCACGTCTGTGAGCCCAAACCTTAAAATCAAAGAGACTTCTACTAGGTAGAAAAAACAAAGAGCGGAAGGAAGGGTGCAGCACCACGTAACTCTTGATCTGCAATTTGCTGCAGAACAGCACTGCTGTCAGGAAGTACAATGCACGCAGCAGTGTTTCAGCAACAGTTATACCTTTATGAAGCATAAGCTTTTTTTGTGAATACTAGGGTGAAGGCGGATAAAAAAAAAATAAAATCGCTTCTTAGGACAACATATGCAACATGTTGCACCTGAACAGTGAGGAAAATAGAAGTACTTGCTTTTAAGAACGCACATGGTCAGGTTATGTAATAACGACTACTGAACTGCAGATACTTTCAGTGACCACATAAGACTGCTACAGAATAAGTAGGTAAGAGTTTTTCCTATCCCCTCACCAAAATCCATCTGAACTGTACACCTATTAAGTTTTTCCTGGCATATGGAGGATATAAGGAAAAATATCAAAGCCAGTAAGTATAGAAACCGGTTCTCTTTTCCCCCCATCCCCGTTCTTCACTTAAAAAAGAGAAGACAAGAGTGCTGTACTGCACAGTGAGTTTCAAACAGTTTACCGAAAGAGACAAAAGAAAGTCAATTACCCCTATGAAACCTCTCCAGCATGAATAAACTGGGAATCTGGTACACCTCTAGACTGGTCAAATCACACATTCAGATCCACAGACTGCACTGACAGTATCTTTCAGTAATACCCATTTCACATCACGTTGATGTTTTAGCTATATTAGTCTCTATTTTCTCTGCCTGGTGAGTTTTTAAAAGTTGCGGCGGTACTTAACAGCTTTATGACTTAAATGTTAATGGATATTTTCCTAACAGTACACAAGAGGGACTTTTACCAGCACACTGTCACCACTGTTCTTCCTCCTTCTTATCTAGTTACTGGTCATCAGATTAGATCCCTACCATCTACTTATACAGCTCCCCCCACCCCCCGCGAAAAAAAAAAGCCGGGGGGGGGAGAGTGTCAGGGAAAGAAAGCCTTCAAAGAAAGCAAACTTGCAGCTTAAACTGGAAGAACTTTATGAAAATTCAAATACATTTTTCTTTACTGTGTAATATTCTGTTTCAGTCACTCAATCAAGCAGGAATGACATAGAAATAACGGGACTAATGAGAACAATGAATGATCCATAAAAGTCTTCAAGATTACATAACTGAGGATGAGACGGTGTGTGGGGGTGTGTGTGTGTATTTGGGGGAAAGAAGGAGAAAGAGCTAAGGGAAAGAGGAGGAAACCACGTCCTCAGTCAGATACAGGACTCTGCACAGTTCCTAGTCAATTTCCCCCGCTTCCCAAAGAGAAGCAATTTAACCAGGGGCAATCAGGCAGCTGAGGGACAAAAGCAAAAGAAAACCCATTTGCTTACAAATATACTTCAAAACAACCCTTGCTGAAATTGCACTGTAACTGCTGTATCATGAAATACAGCTCACAGGCAACCATGTTTATACTAAAGCAATTAACACGCGGTACATTTCCTGCACTATTATTATCATTGGCGCTCTCAATGTGTTTGTTGCACATTTTGAGCCTTGGCAGGTTAAGAGGTATTCTTATAAAGTTAACAACAAAACGTTGCTGATTTGAAATGTACTCACTGTTATTTTTCAGGAACTCCTATATTTACTTCATACCATTCTCGGGGGAGAGCTGGACAGTCGTACGAGTTCTGCAAGGCAAAGATATTCAAAGTAAACTTTGTAAAGGCATCGAGCCAAGCAACTTTAAAAAAAAAAAAAGTAACTTTTTGGACCCGATACCCACTCGCTTCACAGGGCTGCGCACCGTGGCTCTGCATAATCACCACCCAC
>VZSZ01003607.1:710037-729165 GCA_013398815.1 Ibidorhyncha struthersii
GGTTGGAAGGGACCTTGAAGATCATCGAGCCCAACCATCAACCTAACACCACTAAGCCACATCCCGAAGCACCGCGTCTACCCAGATGAGTGCCTAAGTCGTGGCTTTGGCTCACTGGGCACTGGCGGTGTTTGTTATTCCCAGCTTTTTCTTGCATCAGCTGCGTCCATCGTCATTACAGCCTGGCTCTTGGGATGCAGTGCAGTCTGGACCGGTAAAATATTTCTAAGTCAAATAGTACTGGCAGCCAGTCAGATTCAATACCAGCGAAACTACCTACAAAGGCACTCTGAATAGTTTGAACCTATTGACTCTTTAGCTCAGCACCACCGAAAAATCACGAGAAGAAAAAAAAAAAGCCAACTTTGTAGCAGGAATAATTTTGGAGGAGCAAAGCAGTGATTACAGACTTGAGATAATATGGTAGAGAAGCGTTAAGATGAAGTTTGTGTCCATGAAGCATTGTGCCATCGGAGTTGTACATGGATTTTGAGTATTCCTTTCAGAATCTTTGCCCCTGAAACACATTTCATTTGAAGGCTTAGTATATAAATGAGCATTGAAAGAAGGTGCAGGGAGGATGCGTCTGATCTCAGCTTTTTTTTTTTCCTCAGTCTCCCTAAAAGAAAAGCAGTCAGTAAGTTGTTTTGGGGGTTTTCTTTGTTTGTTTGGTTTTTTTTAAATGCCTTAACTCACAGCTACTGTATGGACCACACACGATATGTGACACTACAAGCCCTCAAATTATGTCTTCTAACACTACAGATAGTGAGGTCTTTTTGTTGAGGTTTTTTTTTTTTTTTCAAAGTCCCGTACATGTCGCTTTGATCAGAACTGATAGTATAGCCATGAAGCCTTTCTGTGGCACAGCAACTTTTATTGTCTGGCATAAAAAAGTTTATTCTTTGTGAACTATCACATGATACATGAAGACCAAAACTTGCAAAAATACTGGCTCTAATATTGCAAATAATTATGAATGAGAGTATCTTTATGCAGGTTCATAATTCCCAGTGACATCCTATAAAGCCACTCTCCTGCAACACCCAGGTCCTCAGACTGCAATGATGCTGTTATGCACCGGCTGACATTTATGAGCCTCATTGCCCTGAAAGCACCACAGCCGCTCGCTGGGATTTTATACCCAGCAGAATTGCTGGGGGCTTTCCAGAAGAGGAAGCGGGACTTGATTCTCCCTTTAGGCTGTAACGCACCGTGTCAGCGATATGCTAGGTCTGAACAAATACTTCATGCTAGATCTGAGCAAATACTCCGGTGCGAGGCAATAAATGGTATGACTCACCTGAGTCACACATTACTATATTTATAGGACTAGAGCACAGACTCTACCAAATGACAGGGGCTCACAGTGCACCCTGAAAACATGGAAGCTCCTTTTCACACATGCAGAAAGTACTTACCTGCTCACCCTTCCTCCAGCACCTCGCGGGCTGACTCGCGGCAGGGATGACAGCAGTGAGAACCGGGGGAGCTGGGGCAGGAAACATCACGGTTCTGCATTTTGAATCTTTCATGTCAGGAATTTCCCACAGTCAAGGAACATTTCTTTAAAGCCACTGAGTTTTAGGACCTCCTTGAATGCTAAAATCCACGGAGAAGCTGGACTTGGCACATTGAACGCATTGGTTCCTGGTTTTAGAATACATTTTAAAGAACCTTTTCATAATGCTTTATTAAAGTACAACTCCAAAACTGAAAACATGAGGTGCATATGTAATATAATTCTTATTATGTACCCTGAAAACACTTATCAAACCAGCTCAAGAGTTCCTTAAGGCTACACAGAGTATGTTGAAAGAGGGACAATATCATAAATGGCTGTGCAGTTTGCACTTGAACTGTTTCTGTAATACTGAGATTCTTTTCTGTACATTACCTGCATTTTGCTGCTTGAAATGAAAGCAAAAAGTGTTTACAACTTCGAAAAGGTCATTGTAAATGTAATGCAAGATGTGCAAGAAAGTTTTGCTTGCCTTATTTTCCACTATTAGCTCAGGACCAGTTTCCCAGTGTGCTTACATGGGGGGGCTGACTTCCTTTGTGAAGGTAAGCACACATATATATGGTGGTAGGAAAGATGTTTGGGAGAATATTAAGAATGAACAATACTTTGAATGTAAGATTTTGTTCATCGTGTTTTTTATTTTCCTCTCAGGCTCAGCAATGAAATTCATTAAAATTTATTTCAGCTGTACAGTCCCACAATAGTTGGATTTTAAATAGGGCAGGAGAATGTTTATTTAACAATGCTATTGTTACACAATTCAGAAGAAAATTTGTGAAAAAAAATCTACTAGTTTTTGGGAACAAATTTGAGCACATCATTATATTGCAACGCTCATGAGAGAGAGCAAACTAGAAATCTGGAGAGCATACTGCAATAAAGCCTTCTCTCTATCCACATCCGTATCCATATCTATATCCATTATTCGTAGTATTGCAGCTATTGCACCAATAGTAGGATTATCTTTGTTCTCCAAAAACCCAGGGAACCTTTACTCGGAATACATATGTACACAAGTGCTTGGCTGCTATGGCCATTTCCTGATTTATTTAGTAGCAGTCCTTTTTGTGCTACCCAAGAACGTGTTATCATTACAACTGATGCTTTTAAAACTGGTACTGGATTTGTTCTTACGATGTGGGCATAAGATGTTTGCTAAATAATTCTAGAAAGCCAGAAGAGGGAGCGCAGGAACAGAAAACACAAAGAATTAAGCATTTTAATTTGTGTGGCTGTTTCAGCTACAACCTTAAGGAAAAAAAAAAAAAAGAAAGAAAGAAATAAAAAAAAGGAAATTCCGGGAATGACTGCAGCTTGGCTCTGCTGACAACAAGGATGTTTTGGGATAGCCCAGTAGGTGCTAATCACCTGTTGAAAGCTGGCCTATAGAATTCTCAACTCTACTGTCCCCAAACTACAGAAAGCATCAAAGCCATTAATCAGGTTTGGCAGCGAAAACCTTAGATCCTGAGATGAAAGAGCTCCTGACAATTTTTGAAGAAGTTGAGTTTTGTCACGGTACTTCTGGCCAAAACCTTCCTGAGGCACGGATTATCCAAGATAGCCTTCGTTACGCCCACTAGCAAAGATGGCTGGATTTTACTGCGCTTATAGGCTTTATGAATGGCCTTTAATAATATCAGTATTTTAATCATATATAAGTAATTACCTACAGAATCTTGTTTGTAACCCCTAAAGCCTACCAGGATGCGGGCAGCGATACAGAAACAAAATACAGGATTATTATTGCATTTTGACTTTCTAGAAGTCACAGATAAGTTTCTCTTTATTTTGACAATGTGTTCTATTGTGTTTGAATGAAAACATTTTGTCTGTGTATACAGGCATGTGTGTGCATGTATAGTCTATCAGATATTTTTAAACCGGTCCTGAAGATCTGACCTAAATTCACAAACGACGACATCAATAAAAATGGACTGTATCAGAAACTTCAAGCTCAGTTTTCTAAGCTGCAGTACGCTTGCAGGTCTCTGTACTGAAGTCCCTAAAGTATAGTTGTCATTTTGCTTTTATAGACTTATACATGTATGAATTTTATATTCATATGTACATATAGATGAATATTTGGTGAGGGATAACTAAACAAGGTCAATATGATGTAAGGGTTATTAAGAGTCAGTTTTAGGATGCCTATTCAGACTGTAAATCTGCTGCTGTATATAAATTTGTATATAACGTGGAGAAGATGATGGCCTTTGCAGAATAGACAGCTTAATGAATAAATAAATAAATAAATCTCATGTAGGACATGTTTTAACTAACCTACAAACAACCCCATTCTAAAAAGTAGTTTAGGTCTGTTTACGGACTTATTTCCATCTTATCTGGACATAAATTTACAATAAAATAAATTGTTGAAAGTTAAGGTGGTGAAATTATAATACTTACGATCATCACACCAGTTTTGAAATCCAAGCATGAAAAAGCAGGAAAATGAAGAGGTCAGGAATGGCTCTTAGAGTTTTCATGCCATTAACTTATTGTGCTTCTACAAAGAAAAACACACCTCTACAAACTGTTTTTACTGCCATTTACTTGTTCTTCTACATTTTAGCTTGCTTATGAAGGACCTTTTCAGGAGTTCATGAACAATAAGATCTAGAAGTGATTTCATCACAGTCTGCTGCTGCTTGAGGAAGAAACTTGGGAAGAGCTAGAAAAAAAAAAACACTTGGGAAGAGCTAGAAAAATTAAAAAAACAAAACAAAACAAAGCAATTTAATGTTGAAGTTCAGCAAGCTCTGAACCTGAGAGGAGCTTCTCTCCTGTTGCAGTGAAAACAATTAATCACTGCAGCCGCCCAATACTGCTGTAAGTTGGTGCTGACCAGAGAAGTTTACATCAAACCTGGCATTTTGCTGAGACATCGGTGCAAGCTAAATCTCACTTCTATAACTTCAAGCAGGAATTCAAAGGGGTCCTACAATCTGCAATATGTAGCAAATGCAGTGCCATTTCCCAGCTTTCGTGTAAGCCCTAGTAACTCTCACCAACTTTGATAAGAAGTTCTGCACTTCGATTTAAATAACAAGGAAGCCGGCACTTCTCACCATGTTCACTCTTGCATCTGTGGCAGAATAATTTACCAGAGAGGAAAGTTTACCACAGCATTGCCACCAATAGCCAGTGCGGTTTTCACCCTCCATTCCCAGGGCTTAACTCACCCTTCATGGAAATGAGCAGAAATCGCTCTTTTGGTAGAAGCGGCATTGGAACACCCTCAAATAATGAATAAAAGTGGTTGGTCCTTGACCTAGGGACTGGGAAGTTGATTATCAATCATCTTAGGGTACAGACCATGACGTCTAACTGTGCACCTTGACAAGAGAAGGCGGCCAACACCAACGGGAAAGAGGGCAGGGTCCCAGCCCCGGCCGGCTGTGTGATGGCTGGCAGGGTTTGGCCCCCTCACTCTGCGTCACACCAGTGGTTTATCGACGACGACTGTGAAGAGAGTTTAGCAGAGATGACAAGAGAACTTGATTTCCTCCCAGGTCCAAGTTCAGATGCCTGGGTGAGAGAAGAGACACGAAAAGAAGTCCTTGGAGAAGACGCTAGAGGAATTTTAATCACCTTTCCAAGCCCTAACAGAGTTGTTTTGCTGCATGCCGTATTTTCTTCTCCACCACACAGTGGCGTTCCATATATCTGCCGTCAGATGAACATTTTATGATAAAACCTCCTACTTGTTTCAACCACATTTAAGGATCAATATCCTTTCTACTCATTTTAGCCTTTGTTTTGTTTCCCTCCTCTTGAAAGGATAAAGCCAGGCAGTCAGGCAACTGGGACTCCTGAGTTTTGACTCAACTGTGAGCCCTTAATCCACCATACAACTGTGGGTGAACTGTATCAGCTTGGGAATTCATTTCCTACCCTGCCTCTTTCTTTTCTTTCCTTTCGTTCTGTTGTTGTTTGGGTTTTTTTCCTTTACTCGTTTGTTTGGTTTTTTTAACCTTGTCAGTTTAAGCTGTGAGTTCTCCAGGACAGATTTTTTTCCCTCTGTATATTTGTAGATAACCAATATATTTCAGCGCCAATTTCATTTGGGGTCTCCTGATACAACCGCGGCACAGTTGTTATTAATAATCCTAGCCTTGTGAAGATAGTAACTGCATTCTGATTGAGGTTTCTAGTTCTTTACTCCCTCTGCCATCCTGTTTGATTTGTAGGTAATCGCATTGCTGGCTGGTGCCCAAACCATGCAAAACTTAAACAAGAAAAGCCCCAAAACTTAGGGGCTGCTCACTCCTTCAACAGGCTGCAAACCTTCTTTAACATTCACCCATTTTCTGGTCACCTTGTGTTCCGTACAGATTAATATTTGATAAAAGGGGCCTATTTTTATCAATTTAGCAGCTGTGTTGTATGTGCAGTTGAGGTTTGAAGGGTGAAAAGCTGTGTCGTGTACTACCGTAGATCTTTAAATATGAAAGACCAGTTCCATCCTTTCTGGGCCGCAGCGGTGTTTTTTTATATTGCAATAGGCCACAAAGACTTCAACTAGCAAGAAAGCTAAACGCTCAGGGTAAATGCCATCCTTTCTCCCAAACACAGTGTTTTTCACACGTAGGGAAAACAAGCAGATTCAGAGAAAGTCACAGAAGTAGCGGAACATCTGTCTCCAGCAACAGCACAGCACCATTCACTACCGATCAAGGTCAAATCCTCCTGTCCCAAATCACAGCACAACAAGTGCTGCTGCAGTAGCGAACCCTCCCTAGGACTTACTCACAAGTCTTTTGACAGATTTGTGACTTTCTTGCGGGAAATAACAGACTGTTCTGTCTGTCATCCATTTTAATCCTTTCATAACATTAATCGATCAACAGTAACTGCTGGCAGCAAAGTGGCAATAAAGAGTACAAGCTCCCTGCTCGGAGGTATGCTGGATGCCCACTTTCCTAATGAGTTGATTAACTTCAAATACTTCACTGAATGAATCCACGTGAGCAAGTGGCACTCCAGCAACTGCAGTAGCAGCACAAACGCACTTGTGAATGTATTTCAGCGTTTGCGCTTGGCCTTTCCCCGTTCTGCATTTATTATTCCATTATTATGGAAAGTCACTTTGCCTATAAAATATTTTGCCCTGCTGTCACATTTTATTTTGCATATTTCTTGAGGAGTGTAATGCTCATGGCTGAAAACGACTGTCCATGCCAAAAAAAAATTCATGAGGCTTCAGGGCTGGTTACAAAGAACAGTTCAAAACATCCTAACCTTTGAACACACGTTCCTTAGATAGCACAGTACCTAGATAATGTTCATTTAGAACAAACATACACAAAAAATTAGGCTGCAATTTTCAAAACGACCCACTTCAATATACATAACTGTTCAGAGAAGCTGAAAGGCCTTAAATACCACATTTTATTCACATCATTGCTGGACTGTATATTGATTTAGGGGAACTCTGAAAAGCTGAGACAAAGGTCTTGGAGGTAACATCCTGTCCTATTATAACCCAATGGAGGTTTTCGACCATCCTTTCCCCCTCCTGCTTTTCCTGCTCTAAGCAGGGCCATCCTTTGGCAAGGCTTTGGGGCAGGTTGCCTTCCCAGATGACAGCGATAAGGGAGGAGAGGGGGACAAGGGTTGGGTAGGGCTCAGTCAGGCAGACTGGCACAGACCATGAAGAAGCGACCTTGGTCCACAGCCTGGCATTTAAAGATGAACTGCAGTATATAACTGCAATATATCACTACACCTCGTGAGCTGCCGTAGCTCTGCGACGAATTGTGCTTTGCTGTGGAGCTCGTAACCTCCTGTAAAGGGGTAAGGCAGGTGGCTGGAGGCTGCGGTCCCTGAAATGCCCTAGCCTGAACCAGCAGAGTCTGAATCCAAGCTTCTCATTTTGACAGCTACCATCACCCTGTGAATGTCCTAAGTTCAGTTCTCAAGCCTGAACTTAGGAACAGGAGAATGATTTATTTGCTGACATGCGAAGTTCTAAGTCAACAAAATTTTTTCATGTATTCGTATTAAACTTGATGAATACTTTCAGTCAAAAAATTATTTCTTTTTTTAAAAAGTGGAAGTTTTTAATTTGGCGTTTCTAAATGACAGGACAGAGCAAAGCTTGTGACCTTTCAAGACTTAAGCCACCTAAAGTTCTTCTTCTTTGAACCAATGCAGAAAATGAAATAAAACATTTTTTCAGCACCAAAATGAGGAAAAAAAAAAAAAAAAAAAGAGTGTGGTAGTAGAAGGTCATATTTTTCAGATCAACTCAAAAGCATTTTCAGACCATAGGAAATATTTTCCAGTTCAGCTAGCAAATCAATGGACACTTTACTTGCATGGGCCTAATTCACACCCTTCTTAATGGCTTAATATTCAAAGGACTGAGCACCTGCAGCTCCTATTCAAATTGGACATTTAGTATTTATAAGTCAATAGGAGCATCTGGATGTGCACCAGTTGTGAAAAAAAAAAAAAAAAATCAAGCTTTTGGTTTGTCACAAGTGCATAAATGGGGGTAGAAATGCTCAACTTTACACCCCCCGCTTGAAAACACTGACTGCTACAAAAGGATTGCAATTCTCCTGCCTCACAGGGAGCCTAAATTCCTGCCCCAGGACATAAGATGCCCCTGCTGACTTCCCAATCTAAATTGGGAAAAAATTGGTCCTCTTCTGTCCCAAGGACTAATTAGTCAATGCCTGTAAAGCTCTCTGAAGGTGAAAAGCGTATCTATGCTTTACCATGACAGATGGCTACGATTTAATTTTAAAGGTTTTCTTTAAAAAAAGCTGTTTTGTGGAAGCACTTACTCTCTTCGCTGTCCACTAGTGCAGATGATTCATTTTGAACTGGTGTACAGATGGAAGAACAGCAAAACCTCTGCTCTGGCTGCGAGCGTTCAAAGAGAAGAAACTTTAATATTGATTGACTTTATGAACCAGAGTACCCCACTGTCTTGCAGTAGTGTAAAATATTATAAAACGCTGCCAATTCTGCTTTCTCTTCTCCTTCCCGTCTGTGACAGTATTACAGAATATCTTCCCAAAAGTGAATAAAGTGCAAGACCTATGGGGAATTGAACGGTGTATGCGTCACTGAAAGCAGCATCCTATACCGCGTTCCCGCACCTGTCCTCCTGCCCTGTTGCAATTAGCATCTTGCACAGATCCTCGAACATATGTTTGCCTTGTCATCCTGTGGAATATTCCACTATGCTACACAAAGCAAGCTGTCAAAGGCTTTGCTGAAAAAAAATAATGACTAATGATTTATGATGAAATCAGCGCTGCCATCCTCTGCTGCAAAAATTGGTGCGGTTTAAAAACAGCAAGAAGACAGCTCTCAAGCCTTTGTTAATTGGCTTATCAATTCTGATCCGTTCCTCAGGAAACATAGTCTCATGCTTATATACCATGTGTGATGTATGGAAGAACCCAGAGGGAGAGAATGCAACAAATACAGGCGGGATTTCGCAGGCTGAACTTGCTAACCGTGTGAAGCCTGCCCACCAGGACTGCTCAGAACAGCAGCACTTTCCAAGGGACAATATTGCAGGGTCCAGATTACTCCTACGGACATCAGTACAGTCCACTCATTGATAAAGAGCAAGATAAACCTTCTAAAGGAAGCGATGAAGATGTTTCCTTACCAACAGAGCCAAACCTTTTTTCCTTAAAGTTCACAAATAAGATAACTCACCCTCCTCCCTCGAACGTGTTGTCAACGGCGCTGTTTTCTGGGAAGTTTCCCCCCCTCACAGACTTTTAAGCTGGCTAAATTACAGAAAGCTTGATCACGCTAGACAGGATTTGGGTTTTGGTTTGGTTTTCTTTTTCTCCCCCACAGGTTTTGTCCTTATATACGCATGTTAAGTACAAGTACAAGTTAAGCTCTGTCACCGCTATACTGTTGGGTTAGATGCTCCCTGGCATTCTGGGGGGTGGCAGATGACCTGATGCGAGTGTGGTCTTGACTCCTTTTTTATTTGCTTCCCTCTCCATGGGGAAACGGGGCCTAAAGGGCTGGTGAGGGGTTTAGCAGAGAAAGGATGAGGAGCTTTCTGCGAGAAGCACGAAGTAAGCAACCCTGCGATGTTAGGCCACCTATTTGGAGAGGCAGTTGGTCTCAGTGCTGCTGTGGAGACTCCCTGCTGTGCTTCAGCTAGAAGCTGGACTCCTCCGACTTCCGCATTTCTTTCTGATGAATGCTCATCCTCCTTCTCAGTAGCAGGTAGGACCTGCCATGCCTCAAAAGGCAGTTTCTCAGATGGCAGTCCCCACGCTTCAATATCAGGTCACGCTACAGGCAAGGGTGTTCAAGCCTTAGCCTGAAACACTTCTGTAGACTGAGAGCTTTTATGTGGCTGAAATTTCCCCTGTACCTACCCCCTTACCCATCGCTCTGAGTGAGAAGCCAGGCAGTTATTTGTTTGAGAAAAATACTGACCGTCAAAAGAAACCTAACTTGCTTTGTTCTGATTTTAACCGGATTGGAGCTATCACATAAGGTCTCTGTGCATACCTTATCTGTCCTGTTGCTGGTTTTATCATTGACATCTTTGTTACTGTTAGCTCTGACTTCATGCTGTGTCCTGTATCATTAGTCAAATATTTCAGACCTCATAGCTTTTTTTTTTTCATTAGAAATAGATATCAAAACGGAGTCTGCTATCTTTGATGCAGACTCATCAATTTACACAGAATGTAACTAAATTGCATTTCCTTTACTATAACAGAAATCAAACGACAAAAGACAAGTTCGTGGACTAAATGACTTTGTTCATCTATACTTATTCCAAAAGTCTTCTCTGTACCTTTTTCTCAGTGTGCGTTCCAGCTATGTTGCTTGTGCTTTTCTATCACTACTTCTCTGATGAGTCCTGCTTTTCATACACTTAACTCTCCTGCAGTGAATGCCTTAATGCCATTCCCTCTTCCACTGTTTACCCCTGGAAATTTCCACAGGTGGAAGAGATGGATAGAGTGAAGCCAGCCTATTTAAAGTTAGTCTAGTGCAACAATATTTGCTGCTCACTAGTTATGGCTTAACTGTCCTGTAGCTGGTTCTCAGTATCTTAAAGATTTGTTTCACCACTGAGATGATTTAAACACCTTTCTGCTTCATTCTTTTTCCTTTCTCCTTGGCTGTGGGTTTCTCTCTGGCACTGCCTGAGAAGGACAAAGGACAATTTCCAAAGGAGCATTGCAGTCTCCTAATGCATGAAATTAAATCTGCTTTGGGAGTCCCCTGAAATAGATGAACCTCATTCTTTTGCAGTAGGTTGACCCGCTGCCTCGGTGGCTTTACTCCTAGTCATGCCAGCAGCAGTTTTCCTTTTTGCTCATGCACACATCTTTAAATATTGTTCCTCTCACTATTTTGTTCTCCATGTTCATCTGAACCATTTATCTTGCTGCTTTACAAGCCATCAGGTCATCTTACTCTCTTCCTTGGTAGCCACATTTGTTCAAGACTTGGTGTTTTTAGAATGATAGTGAGGGGTCTTATTTTATCTCAAAAAGGCAGCAGCTCCGTTGCCCCCTTCTCCGCCATGTTTTGTCACCTATCTCATCACCAAAGAGTTGTTTTGACAAGAGCCAGGCAATTTTATTTCTTTGTTTTTCTCCCAGGCTCTTCCTTCCATGACTTGCTGCCATCCCATTGCATCAGCTCATGGATTCTGACACTCATCAATAAAACAGCAAGGTGCAGGCACCACAGCACAAAATCCAACTGAGTCCTTTCTACACAGCTGATAAAATGCATCTTTGTGCTCATCCTACGCATCGGCAGGAGCTTTGTGCTCAGCAGCGATGAGCTCTCCACACTGCCATTTGGATATTGCAGTGCAAATTCTTTCTTATACGGGAATCCAGCCAACCCTGCTGGCAGCTGCTTGCTTTTTCAGTGCTCTGGACAGTTCTTCCACAGGAGATCAAACCGGTTACCCCAATCAGCGATGCTTCCTGGCACTTGGTGCTTAATGAAAGATCATCGCTTGTTTGCTCTTCTGGCCAGCTTGCACACCCACGGGACTTCTGTGTCTACTTGGAGTAGTAAATAATGCCCTTCAGAGGGCTTCTTTGCCCTGTCAAACACCACAGATGTTGCTTCCTGGCAGTCGTGGAGCAACCTGCATTTCATTGCTTGCACATAAGACTTTCCTACCCTGGGGCGACACCTCTGACTTACACTGGATCAGCCTCAGCCGGATCCCAGGCCACCCTGTTATCTCTTCTTGAGCTATTCCCGCAGCCAGCATAAAAAAAAAGGAATTAAAACTAGCGTGAGCTGCCCGTAGCGTGGGGAATCCCCCCTGCCAGCCCAAAGCCCTCACTGCGTCACTGCATCCCCACTATCTGGGGCTTGCTGGGGGTGCAGTTCCCTGCAGCATTAATTCCCCCCTGCACCCGGGAGCCCAGGGAGGGAGCAGGGCTCTGGGCAGAGGGAAGCACGAGCAGCTCTAGGGCAGCTTCTGTAGGGTGCTCGCTCGCCTCCCACCCTTCCTGCCCTCTCTCCAGTCTGGGACAGCCCCTTCGTCTGTTATCACACTTCTCTGGAGCCACCACCCTGCGCAGTGTGGGCAGCATCTCCTCCCACCGCCTCACCTTGCCGTCGTGCCCATGGCGGCTCGGGGGGAATCAGCTGCTCTAGCCAAAACAGAAAGGCAGCTTACACTGGAGCGTATCTGTCACACACAGCTTCGTTCCCTCACTCCCCGTTATTCTCAACTGGGAATAAACAAAAATCTACTGCTTTGTTTCCAGAAAACCCTAACAGTCCCCTCAGGGGCATCCACCCCACATACAGTTTAGAATAAGGCTCCAGACACGTAAGCAGAAGAAACCAGAAATACATTTGCAGAACAACAGAAGAGGCTTTATATCACAACCCCTCTCTCCTCAGTATGTCATTTAAGCTTAAACCGACCAAAAAAGATCATGTCTATGCTTCCCAGCACACAATTCTAAAGACCAGCCCTGACTTCGGTGCCTTAAAAACAGTCCCTTTTTCCTTTTTTGAGCTGTCACTAAAACCCATTACAAGCTGTAGTTTGGAAACAAGTAAGTTGCTGAAGCACTTTAAAAATATTTCCCAGGGAATGGCTTTCTGGCTCTTCTTACCTTCTGTAATCACAACATCAAAATGAGGAGCTCACAACGTATGTTAAAAGCACAGGCATCTCAAGAGAGGTGGGAAGAAAGTGTTCACGCTGATGCGTATCATGCAGTTTGATGTCCTGTGTGCTGCAGATCGCTCGTGAACCTGAATGATGCCAGCTGTGCTGTAATTAACACAGAGCGCCTGGCACAGAAAAGGTGGTCACTTTTTTCTTGTTTGGGGTTTTCCCCCCTTGCCCCTAGAGATGGACTAAGTAAGCAGTTACTGGACTTTTGTTCTTTTGTGAAGTACTGTAATTAGCATGCTTTGTTACAGGTTTTCCACTGGTTGCAAGGTGGACCTTCATAAATAAAAAGAGGGACCCTGAAGGCTCTCTGTGAAACATGAAGTTGTTGAAAGATCTATTTCCTCCCCCTCTAAAGAATTTACAAATAAAACCATGGGGATTTACTTATTTTTTTTTTAGCCAAATGGTGAGACTGAAAATAGGAATGACTATTGCTTGATAGAAACATTATGGGGAAGGGGCTTCTGGATAGTTTTTGAGGGTGCAGACAGCCTACTGTTGAAGTAGTACTAAAAATAGATTACAGAATGGATCTGGTGAGGATGAAGAAACCTAATTATTTGCTGTAATTAGTTGCATCCCAAGACGCAGGGGCCAGATGCTGGAGTGGCATGGCTCAGCAGCCACCCATTAAAATCAAGATGCCTCAGTTGTGTTTCTCCAGCTGGGGGTCTGGTCCTTGGCTGCCTGCTGCAATCATGGATCTCAAACAGACCTGTCTGTTGTGGGATGTCATACACGCTTGCAAGAAAAACAGAACACCAGTACACTTCCACAGAATCAGAGAAACTGTATTATTCCCAAGTAAGCCTATTGACTGAACAATCTCTGGGGTCTTTTCTCAGGACAAAAGAATTACAGATCACACTATTGACCTAAACCATACAATATGTAATCAAACGTACTGCATTTTTGCGGCTGTTCATTTCTGGAATTTCTGAAAGTAGTATGTTTTCTCAAACCCAGTATCCTCACAGTACCTGCACAGTTATATTAGCTCTACAGTTACCAATTTCTCTCTACAGTTTGTTCTCGAGCCTTTTAGTACGTTTTCCCTTGGTGATGAGCAGTTCAGAACTAGTTCCTTTTGAGCTGTTGCATTTAGTCATCTCTTTGTGCGAGATAGAAAGGAGACCTTAAATGAAAGAATGCCCTTGAGGAGAGTTTTGGAAAAGGCGCAGGAAAAAAAAATAAATCAGGATCTGAAAGTAGGGGGCCTAAAAGCCAGAAGTAACTATATAGTTTTAGCAAGGCTACTGAGGACAAAAGAACCTAAGCAAGCTTGATATATTCCACAAAGCAAATCACAAAAAAACCCACTTGATAAGCACAATGGGATTCACAGGAGAAAGATTCACACTGTATGTCTGCTTACCCCTGGACGTGAAGTAGCTTCAAAACCTTTTCACCTCACATTTGAGGCAGCTGTTCCCTCACTCTTGTTGCACTTGGTGTAAATTCAGAGTGATCTCATAATTGACTCAATCTCCTAATCACGCTTGTCACAGATGGGTGCTACTGAAAACAATTAGTAATTAATTTACAGAAGATCAGGAATAGTGGAAAAACATTATTCATTCAATTAAGACGACTGGCTTTGCCAGCTCTGGAAGCACAACTGCTTATTAAGAAATAGGAAGGGATTTGTGCCCCGTTCTTCTTTTCCCCATTTATTTCCTAGGTAAGGGCATAACCCACAAATGGGATCTACACTCAGATTTTCCATTAGCTAGAAGGGACAAGAATCACTTGGAAAAGCAAATTTAATCTTCCCCTTACATTTCCTTTTTCCCCCCTGGAGAATGAGCAGTGATGCCGTTAAAATACAGATGAGGGAATCCAGGCTCCAACCAACCCAACAGAAATCTTGCCATTGATATCAGCAGGGCCAGAATTTCCACCTCAGTGAAAATGCCTTTTCATTTAATATTCTCAACAAGAATTCGGTAATGTCATTTGGAGGCCTGCATTCTTAGAAGTTGCTCGTAATTTTGAATGTCTGACTGGAGAAACCTCAAAGTGCCAATCACATGTCCTGAGAATGGGGCAGCCCTTTACAATAGCTCGGTTGGGGGCTGCTGCTCGGACAGAACTTAATGCAGTTGTCTTTTGTGTCTAACAAACAAGAACAAAACAGAACACAATGGGCTGGATTTGGTACTGATTTGCTCTCACGTAAATCCAGAATCGCTCCACTGGAAAGAGAGGGGTATTTTTCTGGATGCCTCTTGTCTTCAGGCAGGAATAGAATTTGGTCTGGTGTCATTACGCTTCTCGTATGAGCTGTGGCGAATTTATGATTACTGGAATTTTGTCTTTTGTTAATGCTTGGATGAGTGCACAGCACATTACAGTGTGCTGGATTGCACAATGAGAAGCCCGCTCCAAGAATTTTCTTGTCTTGTTCCAGCAAAATACAATGTCCCTGGGCAACTCTTGTTTTCATACCATCTTTCACTGTCGGACCAGCGTGATAATAAACCTGCCGGAATAGTAAGTTTCTGGCTGCTGACCAGGAGGTTTGTCCTCAACACGAGTTAGGAGAAGTTCACTCTGGGCACCAAGTCAGAGGGCTATCTACTTACCCATTCTGTCCCCCTTTAACTTATTTTACATTAAAATTTTGTCTTGGGTTTTTTAAATGAACAAACACAGACACACGCACTAACAAAGCACAAACTCATCCATCATCTTGGGAAGTGGAACAGAAAGAAATACACCTTCCTAATACCTATTTTCAGGTCTCACTTGGGGAAATAGCATGAAATTCTCTATTGCTTATTTGATCCTGCAGGGATTAGTATGATATCTCTTCTTTGAACAAAAATCTACAGAGAAATAGATAGCAGGTTTCATGTCATGCAGAGCTGATAGGCTGGGAGAGACTAATCCATAGTTCTGCCTAAAAGATCATCCATTTCTTTTGGTCTGTGGTGGTTTTAGGGGCTTCTTTGTATCTGAACTCTAACAGTCCACAGATAAAGGTTATTTGCCTGTGTCCCAGCTTAAAGAGTACTATTATAAACAACTATATCAATTTTCATATTACTCCAGTTAGGAGCTCCAGGATGGTTCGGAAGGATCCGGGAAATGCTAACCCCAGGAAAAATGCAGCTATCTGGAAAAGGAAGAAAATAAAGCAGACTGTGTTTTATCTGTGTTTACTTTCTTCCCAGGGAGAAACAACTGCAAAAAAAGCAGCACATCAATAAAGACACCTAACGCAGTTTCCTCCAGTCTTGCTACTTTACTGAATATGTGCTATTGGTCAATTTGTGGGCACATTACAAAAAAAACAGCGTAAGGGAGCTGGAGCACAAGAGAGATACTTTGGTTTTGATGTTTCAGCAAATGTGAGATGTTATAATAGATTACACCGTTCCTGTATCCAGCATCTTCCCCTTAGCACTGACCAGTACAGGTGCTTTAGAAGAAAAAGGCAAACCAATGTAACGCATCAGAGTAACAAGTCATGCTTTATCATAGTGACAAACTCCTTAGTTATACCTGCTACTGATCCTGTACCTCCAGAAGTCTGGCTTTTGGTCACCTTATTTTAGTAAGCATTTGCTACAGTCCCGGAGTCCTTCATCACTGGGGCACTGCCCGCTCGGCTCAGCGGCATACCTTGCCAGTCACTGGGGTACAGAGCATACGCAGAGTTATTCAGCTGTGGTAGGAAGGGCAAGAAATACGTAGTGGTGTGTACTAGTGCTAGAGTGAAACGAGGCAGCTTTCCTTCTGTTTATCTGAGAACTTGGTGTTCCTATCGCCAGGCAACTGAAACAGTAATGACTATTCAATACTGGAATCATCTTTGATGAATAACCAAATGTTAATCTGCATCCCTGCACGTTAATAAAATGTCAAAATCTGTGCAGGCTAAGACCTTGCTAGAACAGCTTATTTCAATAAGAGTCAAAGGAGGGAGGGAAAGGAAAGCAAGAGAAAAGGACCATATAATTGGGAAAGATGCATACTGCAGCCTGAAGAGGTAACAAAGAGTAGTTCATACAAAGGTAAGGCACAAATATATTCAAGCCATTCTAAAGTTACCTATTAGGAAAAAACGCAACTGTAAGCTTTTATTGCTTAAGAGAAATAAAACCTTGCTGTTTAAAAAGATACATTTTCCCCAAATTTCAACACTATTTCATATGTGTTACCATACAGGCACAGTAACTACTATTTAAATAATATTTTATGCCAGTCACTGTCTTTGCTAAAGATCTACTGAGCTCTCAGAGAAATGAATACAAACCCTGTATCCCATTGATTTCTTGTGAGAACACATCAGGCTCTGAATACTGATCCTTTCAGCAGGAAACAGTAATGAACTTAATAATAATGTAATTACTTGTTTGTAATGACACAGCGTCTTCCCCCCCCACATCTCCAAGTGCTGGCTGGTCACCGCAGACCTCACTGCTGCCCTTATCCAGAGAAGACCTTATTACAGTGAGCAACTTCACTGAAATTAATGCGGCTTCTTGCTGAGGAAGGCACGAAAGAGAACGGCAGAATCAGTGGCTGGCTTCAAGCGTCACAGAAAGCCTTGTGTGAGTGGGGAGATGTTTATTTTACAAGTTTCAGGGCTGGGAAACAAGGTCCCAGGACTTGCCCAAGGCCACACAATGAGGCAGTGGTGGAGGGTAGATGGCAGCTCCCACAGCTCAAGTCAAACACTCACGCTTCGTTGTGCCAGCAAAGACTTGTAGAAAGAGGAACGATGGTAGTGACAGTCACATCCCAGGGCACACTTTTAAATTATGACTTATTCAGACTGTATGAATGTAAATATATTCTTCTGGAAGCTTCAATCCAGAGCAGCACTGATGGGCACCTATTCCCTGCAAGACACTGCTTTGAGTTCCTCCTGCCAGAGGTACTCCTTGAAAGGACATCTTTCTGTATGAGCTGTCCATAACAGAATAACCCTTCCCTAACAAGCAGCTTTTCTGAGTCATTTATGCTGTGATCTTGACTACAATCAGACTTGTTTTAGCATATTGTCAGTGAGGCCTTAAACATCATGAAAATATAGTTATTTTTAATGCAGTGTCAGTCAAGCTGGAGTGAAGCCTGGTAGGAACAAGCTCAAAACTTTGGAAGGAGCACCACTTCCAGGCTGTTTTCCCTCCCCGTGTACAGAAATAGGATTTCAGCAGTTTCCTAAGGAATAGCCCCAGGGATCTGCCCTGCAGACCCGTCAGGGTGGCAGTGCCCCACCATGACCCCTCAGCACCACGCTGCCCCCACTGACCGTCCCCTCCAGCAACCGCTGCTGCTTTGCACTTGGTGGGCAGGCTGTGAGCAGTCAGAAGTCCCAGCCTGCAGCTTTGGCCCCCCTTAGCCAAATACGGGCCCACCAAACCATTTCTCAGACCTTGTGCTTATCCCCAAAAGTAAGCACCCAAAAGGTCAAATAAAGATCTCACAAAACAAATGGATTCTTCTGATAGCAAACCCACCAGGATAAAATCATGCAGGGACAGAAATCATGCAGGGATTTGTGTTACAGCTTGAGCATGTGAAAGCGCAGGTTGTGTCTGTGCTGGACAACAAAGCCTCCTGCTTCACAGCCTGAAGGCAGTTAGGAAAGCCTCCCTCTCGTTTTTCAAGAGATGCTGCCCTGGGAGCTAGATGCAGAAAGGGGTGAAATCAGAGACCAGTAGCTTGGGGATAGGGTCAAAAAACCCCTCCACCATGGGACACTGAAAAGGCTAAATTCTTTATGGGCCATTATGGGCCCCACAACATCGTGGTTAGTTCTTCAGGGAGGTTTCAAATAACCGCAGCAGAAAAGCATGTAAAGATGCCTACCCAGCAGGCCATCCCACACTCACTTAATTTTTAAGACCCATGAAAAGCCGGGAGAAAGTTCTAGGTTAGGAACCACCATGAAAAGGTTTGTTGCAAGTTGATAGCAAGGACATCTCAAGGTCTGTTTTTCAAGGACTGTGTTTAGCCACGGAGTGCTTCTGTCCCATCTTTCTGGGTTTGGATTGTCACACCTGCTCTCACCTCTCTAAATTTTCCTTTCTTGCTTAGGCTCAAGCAACTGTTAAGTAGATTTTAGAAACAAGAGAATAAAAGCTTGACCTTGGAGGACAGGACTGGTGTTGCTTGCAAGGGGTGCACGCGTGTGGGTGGGTGCAGGCATATCAAGTAATGCACAGACAAAGCGCAAAGAATAAAATTTAGCTCCTAGAGAGATGAGAAATGCTAACTGCATTCTGGTAGTCGAGAAAAGTGTCAGATCAATGGCACAGAAAGAAAAAAAGTCTAGTTGGATTCAGGCGGATCAGTAGTTCCCAAACCGCATATGAATAACAACTGTGTGGTCCACTGAGCTGAATCCCTTGGAGGGTTTCCAAGGAAAACTTTGATGCTATCGGTACGTGCTGGTCTGTGGCAGTTTTTCATG
>VZSZ01003608.1:6300-31932 GCA_013398815.1 Ibidorhyncha struthersii
GAGCTACACTGACTTCTTCCACAGCACTTACCCTTTCTTTATCCTGTGTTTTCTGAAGCAAACAGACTTCTGTCGATTAAAAAGTGCCAGAGTTTTTCTCATTATGGGCATCTTGGAAGAGTCATCTCAGGGCACAAAGTTATTTGAATTTTCCAAAGCCTGTTCTCCTACTCAGGTAAAACCCCAGCTGGATTTGCCTAAATGATGACTGCAGAGCCTGACTCAAATTTAAATTAAATTTAAATGGCTGCTTCATACGATTAACAAAATCCCATGTTTAATTGTATTGCTCTCTTGTTAAATGACAAATGCGCTTCCCTCTCAGTTGTTTGGTTTTGGTTTGGTTTTTTTTTTCCCCCTGAAGATGGAGAGTATAATCCAGACACATTTCATCTGAATGTCCACCATCTCCTCCTGGTTCACCCCTGAGCCCTGCAGGAGCAGGGGTGCCTCTGCCTGCTCCCTGCCGGTGCTGGCGGGGCCGAGCGGCTGCGGAGGCTCTCTGGTTTGTGGGCTCTCTTTACGCAGTCGGTTGGCTTCCTTTGCCGCTCCAGGCTTCGGCAGTGTGGTTTGCATGGGTGTGACTGACAGAAGATTTTGGTCTGAGATCTGCAGCCTTCTGGAGCACTATCTGCTCTCGAGGCCACAGATGTTGTCAGCTGCATCGGGTTTTTCTTTAATCAACTTTGTGTCAACAAACAAGCTGCTGTAGGTTTTAATTTTGCTGTTGCTTCCTAGCCGTCAGCTCGGGCTGGTACTCATCGTCTCTTCTTCCTGATTTTCCTTTTGCAGTTAACAAGACAAACATTTTTCCACCTGGTAAAACTCTATAAAAATGATTTTGCAGAACAAGTGTTTTTGCTTGTTTCTGGATTTATTGACTTGCCTCTTGTTCAAGTGAAGAAGAAAAGCAGCGCGGGGATGGAAAACTGGTGTGAATGCTCACTGCGCTGCACTCAGCTGCTCTAGAAAAGGTGGTGCGAGTCTCGCGCGTTACCCCTTGCTTGTAACGTGCCATTTGTGTGGTCCTTCCTCCTTACAGTGCGATTTGTTTTATCTTATAAAATGCACCTTTCAATGATGGAGAGAGAGTGCAGTTCCCAGGGGATCGCTGCTGAGCTGTCTGGTTGAGAGCTCTTGCTATGTGCAGTTTGGTACTTACTGGTGAGGAAATTCATACAAAACAGAATAAGCTGACATGTAGACTCTCGACATCGTTGCATCTATTAATTGGCTAAAGAGACCTATTCTTAAGTATAGGAAGAGCATTTTGGGTGAAGCAGAAACTGACCTGAGCCTCTTCCAAAGGAACCCAGAGGTTCAGTTCAAGCTGCAGACTGGGCTGTACTCCGCTGCTGTGGTTTTTCTGCCCGAGGGGACAACAATCTCAGTCCTGGTATTTAAAAAAAACACATCAGTCCAAACAAACGTAAATCTACACCAAGGGCCGTTGGGTACCAAACACAATGGTATTGGCGACACTGAGACTTGCATTTATCGGCAATAGATGCTGCAGGACTGCCCCGACCGAGGAGGTTCTAAGCAGATTTGGCCCTGCAGGGTATGGCAGGCATTTTCTCCGGGTGCCAACAAAAACTCAGGCGGGCACACCTTATAAACACATGACACATTCATTTTCAGGAAACTAAACGGGGTGGTTTCTCCATGACCTTACCAATTCCCCAGCATCGGGTTGAGGGGGTTTTTCTACTGCCTTACCAGTTCCCAGCAAGTGAGTAACATGCCGGGAGCCTGCTTTTAAATAAGGAAATTCAGTATCGTTTCTGAGCAGTGCTAATTTGCAGTGCTTTCCTTGGGCAGGATCCTATAGGGAGTTTTTCCTTTTCCGGCATTTTAATGGAATTTGCATATTTTAAGTCTCATTTGTCTGGAAATGAGCTGGAAATGTACTGGTGATAACACTCCTGCTTCAGGTTCCACTTCATCACTTTTTAAGCCCCGTGTTGCGTAAATACGTCCCACCCAAGGGAGGTTCTGCTGCTTTCAGAAATGCTAAACTTTACGGGTAAAATCTGAATATTGTTCTGTCTACATCAGATATATGTTATTGCTTTCATGAGCAGCCACATGCTGATTTATGGCAACATGCTATTTATTTATCAACATTTACATTGTGGATTTTTAAATTATTCTAATAACATAAGGCCAACAAGTTGGTCATGATGTTACTCCTTTAAAGTCTTCCTTTGAACATATATATAAATCAACACTCCTTTGATGTGAAATTGGATATTTCATAACCGTGTGTTTACTTTTTGGTTTAAAAAATAAGCTGAAGGGAAAACAAAAAAAAAAACCCAAAACAAATAGTACTTTGTATCTCATTAAAAATAGTTTCTAGCACATTAAAAACTATATTGTTTTAGGAAACAAGAACTAGAAAGACTTGCAAAAGCATTTGATTTTCTTAAATGACTGATAGTTGATTGCAACCATTCCACTTTTCTTCAGGCACTGAAATATGTCTGCAAACTTTCTCCTCCAGTACTGATTAGTGTGAAATGGGCTCATTTTTTCTTTAAACATTTAAATGTACCTTCCCATCATCCTTCATGTGAGTGCTTACAAAGGAAAATCGATAGAAATGATGAAGTAACCAGGACAGCTGCAAATTTGTTTGACACAGTCCGTTCTGCAAGTGATGTAACATCAGGAAAGCACAGATAAGGGATCAGGTTACTGCTCCTACAAATTAAAGAATTTTAACTCTTTTGACTTGCAAACTTTTTAAGAAAAAAACAAAAGAAATGCTGCAGCGCTCCAAAATCAGCAGGTTTTCCAAATGTAGTTTAGGGAAAAAAACAGAATAATGAAAAATGACCTGCAGAGAGTGACAAGGTACTCGTGTGCCAGAGATCTGCTTCCCTGACCGTCTTGGGAGTGAGCAGGGGGTCTCCAGGTTTGGTACCGACCGCTGTCCTGGAGCACCGAGCGTCACACCCCGTGAGCCTTGCTCTGCTCAAGCACAATCCTAACTCCGGGAGTTTTGTCTGCCTAAGGGTTAGGTGTCTCTGTGCAGTACAGGAACAAGGCATCCGCCTCAGGAAGGGAGCGCTAGGTATTTACAAATATTTCTTCTAGCTTCTCAAACACAGGTGATAAAATTGATCTCATTTTTTTAAAAAAACTGCAGTAGCACATGAGTGTCACATCCATTCCCTTCGAGCAACCAGCGGTCCAGACAAAAGCATTACACATTTGCTGTTTGACCTGGTTGCTGCATGCACGCATGAGTAATTTCCCTCCTGCATGTAAATAATTTCCGGCTGGACTCTCGTTCCCGCTCCGTCACACGGGCAGGTGGGTGCCAGCTCTTCCCAGCTCCCAGTGCTGGGCGTCCAATTACTCCCAGGAGAAGAGCTGTTGAAGTGTAGGGACTTACACCAAAGTTTAATTGCGCCTGTGAAACTGAAGTGATTTACCTGGGCAGTTAAGCTGAGAAGGATTCAGCCCGGCTGCCTTTGCATGGAAATCAAAGGCGAAAGTAACCCTCGTACCACAAATCCCTTTTGTTCTAAGGATTTCTAGGAGCAGTGGAAGAGCGAGGGATGTAATGTTTGCGTCAGAAGGGTGGGTCGCCGGGAACAGAGTTTATAAACATTTTTACACACTGGAGATCTGCACCGAGATTTCCTCCATCAAAGTGCGGGGTGGGACCCCACTCTCCCTAGGTACGGAGCCCCGCAGCATCTTAGCAGCTCTTTTATCTTGAAATTGCTCTCAGCTCCTGCAAATGACTAAAAACTTTTAAGCAGCCTCTTTGCATAAGGACTCTTGGCCCCGGGGAACCCCAGCTGGTATAAATCGACTTCAAAGGATTTACATCAGCAGCAGATACATCCTCCTGTCTTTATTCTCCCTGTAAAGCACCAGGAGCACCTCTCATGCCATACTCCAAAGGGGAATAGGAACAGGAATAACAACAGGACTACGGCCAGAGCCAGCGTGGGGCTGGAAAGGCCGAGAACCGTGTGTGCCTCTGCGTGGCTCTCCCTAACCTTCCTAGGAAAGGAAGAGAGTTGTTTCTTCCAGAAAGAGCCAGAAAGGTGGGATTTTCCACACTGAAGCACTGGGGAGATTTCCCACGTGTGGCTGGACGCTGCCCTGGCCTCCACCCCGTATCGCACACGGTGGCCCTGGAGCCAGCATGCTTGGCCTCCTGAATCCGGCAAATCTGATCATAAATTAGACCAAATTTTCTTCCTCTGCACAAAAACGAAGGCAAGCAAGCTTCGCAAGCGTTGGGTTAGGATGGGGTGAAGGAGCAGCTGCCGAGTGGTTGAAGGAGCTGCCATGCCCTCAGTGCCGATGCCACCGCCCTCCCATGTGCCCGCAGAGGTCCCCGTGGTCGTGTCCTTGCAGAGCCTTGCGCTGTGGCCAGCGCTCAGCCCCGCGCTGCAGCTGAAGAAGTAGAAGGAAATAGCGCAAGTGCCGATGCGGAGAAAACGTGAGCAGCGAGGGTGCGGTGTGGGCAGCCAAGAGGGGAACTGTGAGTGAACTTTCCCAACGGTAATCAAGGAAATTACCGCACGCACGCACGACTGGAAAGCTGGAAAGAAACTGTGATTCCCTCTACCAGAGAATACATGAAAAAGGGTCACTGCTGGTAATCAAAGAATGATTCAATTTCTGGGAGACTTAATTTGGTTCAGATGACTTCGGCAGTTACTTCAGAGCATGCAAAACAGGAAAACTCCACGCAATGCGATGGCTTTTTCTCACACAACCCTCCAGATGGTTTTAGACCTCTGTGACTTGCTGGGAAGGTCAGCTCTACCGCCATGTGTATTTGGTTATTAAAAATTTCAGTTGGGGCTTCATCTTATTTACATTAGACGCACTCTTTTCATCAGCTGAATGCGTTAATCGCGTGGTCCCATGATCAGAGTTTAGGGTAGAGAGAAGGGAGCCCCAAGCCTGTTTCCTGATTTTGCCTCTTTTTAAGGGAAAACCCCCTCGAGTCGGGGTGGGCATCCCCTCCCATGTACATCCTTGTGTGTGCATGCACGTACTCTTACGTGTGCCTCAGTTCCCATTTGTACAGCGGGGTTATCAGTGCATATTTCCTTTGTAAAAGGCACCGAGATTATTATTAATTATGAAAATAACAGCACATGTCCACCTGTTGCTGATAGGCATTATCGTAATTGCCGAGCTGAGGGCCATGCTGCGCTCATGCATGAGCTCTTTACAGCAGCAGCACTTCTGTTTGCTTAATGGTAGAGCAGTTGGTATTTTCTCATTGCTAGCCTGCAATCTGTTTGTTTTACCCTTTGCTGTCAAATCGATTTAACGAAGGGATCGTTACAGAGGTTTTGCACATGACATCAGTCATTGATCTGTGCAGAGAGGCAGCAACGTGCTTTCTCCCCGCAGGCGCTGCGGGGAAATGGCAAAGCAGTTCAGAGGAAGCAGTGTCGCTCCAGAGCATCCTGACATCAAGGGAAGCTCAGGAAAAATCCCAAATACCCCCCATGAGCAGTGAAGACATCGTGATTACCGAGTGCACCATCAGCATGCCTTCGTCCATGCTGAGCTGTGTTGTTTTTAAAAGGGTGTTGTGCTGTTAAATAAATCCTGCTTAGGTGCCAGCATCATTCAGACGGTAAATTGCAATCAACTTCGCAAAGCATGTGGGTATTCTCATAGCACTGTGGGTGTCTCGGCTGGGTTTGGCCCCGATAGTCTTTTTAGCAGTGCTGTAATACTGCTGTCTGCGTTCATAAAAGGTTGCTGATTAGAATTCTGGAAAAGTGAGCAAGATTAAGGCTGTTGGAGGAGATGAAGGGGACAGATTTGTGGTTAAAGATCAGATGTGAGAATCCCAAGGTCTTTTATCTGTCCTCATCTCTGGTGCAGATGGCTTGGGTGACCTTGTGGAGGCCATTTAATTGCTTTGTGCCTCTGTGAAAAGACAGCAGCTACCCTTTGTACTTCATGAAGCCAATTATGAGGTAAAGGCATTTATTTCAGATGTTTGTCCACCACTTGGGATTATTTGTCTGAAAGGGGCAATTGTATAGAAAACCCAACTGATTCAACATTACTTAAAAGTTGTTTGTGTGATCAGCTGATTATGGTGTTTTCCTTGGAAAGATAAAGGCCTCAATCCAGAGAAATGTTTCAGCGCATGCTTCGCTGTAAGTCTGTGGGAGTGCTCATGTGTTGGTGGTTGGTGCTTGTGACCAGTGAAAGTACGTCACTGTGAGAAATGGCGGGGTCAGAGCTCTCCTCTCCTCCCACGGGCTTTCTCTCACTCGGTTTTCATTCGTGCTTCTACTCATTCTCCATCACTAAGGTTCCCCTTAGGAGTTTCAAAAAGGCTTTTGTCCCTTTTGGTTGGAATGAAGTTTAGCGGAGACCCTGTGAGCCAAAGCCCATGCCCATGACCCAGCGCTGTGGGATGCCTTCCTGGGCAGCCAGCATCCCACTCCTGCCCGTATCCCATGAGATGACATCTTTCACATCCCACTCCTGCCTGTATGCCATGAGATGGCATCCTTTACATCCCACTCCTGCCCGTATCCCATGAGAAGGCTTCCTTCATATACCGCTCCTGCCCGTATCCCATGAGATGGTATCTTTCACATCCCACTCAAGCCCATATGCCATGAGATGGCATCCTTCACATCCCACTCCTGCCCGTATCCCATGAGATGGCTTCCTTCATATCCCGCTCCTGCCCGTATCCCATGAGATGACATCCTTCATATCCCGCTCCTGCCCGTATCCCATGAGATGGGATCTTTCACATCCCACTCAAGCCTATACGCCATGAGATGACATCCTTCATATCCCGCTCCTGCCCGTATCCCATGAGACAGTATTTAAACAGGCTGAGTAACCCATAAAGCGAGGCCTTGCTGCGTGACATTCACACTGGCAGGGCAAGGCAGGTTGCTGCCGGAGAAGACAGCAGAGATAGTGGTGGCAATCTGAGCAGATAGCACCCCATCTTTGGTCTGCGTGGTAAAAGGGAGGTGGCATTGGCTTTCTACCTCTGATAATCAGGAATTTAAGGAGAGAAGAAGGTGGGTTCACAACTTCATCTGCTCTATCTGGTTCTTACTGCTGAAAGGCTGAGCAGGAGTCCCATTTGGACGGTGCTGAGCAGCAGCTGGAGCCATGCCTGGCCAGCAGGGTGTGATTTTCGTGGTGTTCAGTGCCGGTCTGGCAGCCTGGGCAAGCAGGGACCTGCGGGCTGCGTGCGGGCTCTGCGTCTCCCTGCCCGGCAGCTCTGGCAGCGGGGACCGGGGTGCGATGCAGCACAGGCTGCCCCCATGCCTTGCATCTCCCGCAGCGCGCGAGGAAGCCTCGTGACGTCACGCCAAACGACGCTGATAACCTTTAATGAAGGCAGTTGGAGAAAAGAAATAATTTTAGATCAAAGATTGCACTTTTATTTTAGGAATCCTGGCCACCGTCGTGCGGTGTATTACAGCAAGCAATCACCAAGGACGTCCTGAAGCAGTGTGAGCGCTGTGCATCAGCGGTGGTTCCTTGCTGCGATCTGTATCACATCCACAGTACAGTGTGCTTTTCTTTTGATCTGATGCTAAAAAGACAGCTACAGCTTCCCAATAAAGTGATTTCATTTCAGTTTAAAAGGAAAGTAATGACTAAATCTTGAAATCTGGACTATGAATGTATTCTTGTAAGAAAGAATTTATTAATTGCAGACTGACGTTACAGATTTAAGGTTATTATTAGTTTATACCTTTTACCTGAAAAAATATTTCCAGTTTGTACAGATCCATTTTGTGACATTGCTACATTTTGCCCTTTACTATGTAAGGGGAAAAAATTTATGATCACGCTGAAAATGGGAAAAATTATGCTTTTAAAAATCCATACGTGAATACTGGCTTTGAAAATCCTTAGTCTCTGTACTGAAGAGGATTAAAACAAAGCAGAAATGGAGAAGAGACTGCTGCCTACTTTTGACTTATTTAAATATGCACAGGGCTTCCTCCATTTTAATCTTCCTTATAAAAAGATGGCTGTGTTACTAAAGCTGGCAACCCCTCAGAAACCAGCATCATCTTTTTGTCGTACGGTTCAGCTGAGCAAGGCTAATGTGGAGTGGGGACCCCCTTCAGCCAACTAAGCAACCAGGACGATTCATAATTCATAAGTGCTTCCAGCCATCCAGCTGAATACATTTGGATTAGTTCTCGTTTCTTCGTGCAATCCCTGATTTCATTATTCTCTCCTGCGAGCAAATACACCCACGTTCAGCCCTCTGCAAAGATGCTATGCCAAGCTTGGCTTTGTCTGGGATTAGCAACTGCCGGGCTTTGGGGATCTCTGCCTTTGATGAACGCTGATTTTCTTTATTGACTGGGGAAGGGGGGTGTCCGTGTGCCCGAGGAGCTCTCCTCTCCTGCCTGACCGGCGATTTCTCCGTGAGGATTTGTGGACGGTAGCGTGGAGTTTTCCAAAATGCCTGAAGCAAACTATTTGTTATCTGTATCTTGGGGTTACATTAAGGTGGGTTTAAATCCTAAAGGCTTATAAATGACTGGGGGGTTTTGTGCTATATTGCTTGGATAGAACCTCTGTAAGGAAAACATGCTTTTAAAATGGTTATTTATATGTACTCTATGGCAAGAGATAAACATACGTGTGTACTGTGCATGCGGTGTACATGTATATAGGGTTTTTTTCTCCTTTGGGAATTCACTGTTGCGGGATAAAATGATGCAGCAATGAAAATGTGTGATTAGAAAATGAGGAGGATCATAGCCTGTATATCTGGGTGAACAAATGCTTGAATCCTACATTTTACTGTAATGATCCAAGCAGATCTTCAGATTTATGGCATATTTCTCCTCTGTTATGTTCAGAAGATATGCAGTTGTCTCTTACTTGCATAATTCAAAATGGAGTGAACTTATAAAATTCAGAACAAAAGAAGGTTATGGGATGTGGCATTTAAAACCAGTACAAGAATTTGATCTCTCAGAGAGATTACCTGAAACGTTATCTTCTCATTTCTTACAGAAAAAACTAATATGCATCTTTGGAGGAAATTCATTTTGTAGTTTAGTGTTCTGAAAAGAAATATCTAGTCATGATGATGCTGAACAGTATCTAAATGAAACCATATGTCGCTGACTCCATTCCAGATATCTCCAGAATTTTGCTTTTAACATCTTGTTTGTGGACTTACTTGTGATAAAGCTGTATTAATTTGGAGAAGCATTCAGAAAAATGCCATCTTTGTGTGTCTGCTCTTCCCCTCCCAGTTCAAGAGGATGCTGAACCGGGAGCTGACACACCTTTCCGAGATGAGCCGCTCCGGCAACCAGGTGTCTGAGTACATTTCCAACACTTTCCTGGGTAAGGCGTCGCATCCCAAGCTTTCGGGTGACTCAAAGATAATGATTAATGGCAGCCTAATACCCACCAGTCGATACTTGTGCCCAGTTTTCCTTTGGGG
Organism: Ibidorhyncha struthersii; assembly: GCA_013398815.1. Classification (NCBI taxonomy): domain Eukaryota; kingdom Metazoa; phylum Chordata; class Aves; order Charadriiformes; family Charadriidae; genus Ibidorhyncha; species Ibidorhyncha struthersii. Next base: position 15,764 of record VZSZ01003608.1, read on the forward strand.
CAAAGCATTATTTAAATGTTTTGATTTTTCGCTTTCAAAATGGATATGGGGAGGAAAATAATACAGTGTTTGAATAAGTCTATCCACAAAAGAATTCCCTCTGCAAATGAAACGATTTTTCTGTTCGGATTGAATTAAGCTGTTGGTAGCTGCGTTATGCAATATATTTGATTTTTGTGTTGACCTTACGGAAAGGACAAAGTCACAGAAGCCCAACTGCATACTCTCATCTTGGCAACTGCTGCCTCATACAGCTGCACCTTCCCTCTTCAGAGACAGGGTTCAGACAAGTAGGTTTATATATTATATATAATATATTTTTTTATATTTATATATTAATATATATATTTCATTTTGCACTGAAAGTCAGAATAAAGACTAAAGAGAATATTTTGCATGTCATTAGTTTTGTTGGAGCGCATAGAACTACTGGTATGAATTAATCCTCTGTGTTTACAAAATACACTTGTTATGAAAACCATAATTTTCGGTGTTTTCAAGCAGCTTTAGAATTTGTGACCATTTGCATATAAAACGAAGCTTAGCACAGGACCCTCATACATATATATCTCTGAGTCCAAACAGCTTCAAATGCTGCATGTATGTGGGATGCCAGAGCTCATGGGGGACTCATGCCCCGCGGTTAAGATGGCCCAGAACGCGTTCACTGTCTGACACAATTATTTCCATTAAGGGATTTTAAAGTGATTTCAATAGCCAGTTGCAACTGGAACTGCTGCGTGCATTTAGGACACATCACATCATTAATAATCCATATAAGTCTGTAGCTGCTTTGTGGGAATCCACTGGCCCTGTCTTATCACTCAGCTTAATCACGACATCCAGAACATGAATTAATACCGGGGAGAGAAGCAAGGCTGCCTAGCTGCCAGCCAGCGGGCCACTTCTTCAGCTGGAGAGCCTGGGGCGTACACAGCGCGCCAGGGAGCATGACCACCCTGGCATTTTCAGGGAGTTTGTTGTTCATCAGCTCTTGCCAGTAGGCATATGTTTCTGGAGCAGGATGTGCTGCAGCAGAAACACCCAATGGGGCTTGATCCTGCGGAACTAATATAAACCTAATAAACCCCACGTACACTCAGGTCAGTGGAGTCTATCTCAGCAGGGGCTAATTAGCTGAAGCTGTATTATTCCCCGTACTCAGGCTGGGTCAGGTAACTGCATTTCCCTTTGCAGGTCTTGCCAATGGTCTCGTTCATTCCTATTCTGCTTCTTCTCACATATCCTGTAATGGTGACGTCCTCGCTGTTTCGTGGCGGTATGAGGGCCACTCAGCCACTAAGGGCCATCTTAACAGCGAGTGGTGCAGGCTTTCCACATTGGGCCAGATTGCAACTTGACTGCTTATCTTAAAATGAAATGAGTAAAGCTTTTAAAAGGATCTTAAAGCTTTTTTAGGAAATCATGCTGTTAGGTTTTAATGAATTACACCCCCCCCCCCCCCCCCCAAATACAGTTTAAAATTAAATGAACACACAAAATAACAGAAGTCTACAACTGAGGAAGTTGAACAAACAAACAAAAACGAAATATGTGGATGGGACATTCCTTTATATCCAAACAGCGTTTGTTAGATGGGGATAACTTATAGATATTAAAGCTGGATCACATGACTTCGTTCAGTCTTGACTTTATTAAATGAGCTGAGGAAGCACCAAGAAGCAGTGTCCTCTGCAGAGGGGCATATCCTGCAGTCACCATTTGGTCAGTGAGAGCGAGGACGCCAGGTTCAGATCCATACGAAGGACAAAGATGAAAAACGGTGTTTTTCTCGTTGGCCACATCACGTAAATGAGGAAGATCATGATGGCCTTTTAGCACAAGCCCTTTCGTAAGGGGCGAGGGGTGTTGCTGGTGCCACCACCGTGGGGACATGATTTAACAAATTAGAAATTTCTGTTCAAGACTCTCCATTTTACGCTGCCTTAGCATTAGTCATTGCTAAGGAGATTACACAGAGGGAAGTCCTGCTGTTGTTCAGCAAAAACACACAAGGGAAACACCCATTGATGGCCGCTCAACTGTTGCTGTGAATAATGGCTTCCTTCTTAATTGCAGACACACTGGTAGTTCTTATTTCAGAGATTTTTAATTAAGCCAGGGCAAAAGTAACTAATGCCTAGGTGCCTAGTTCCTCCGGAGGTCCTCAGAGATGCAAAGGCACAAAGAGGTTATAGTAGCCTTTTCTAGAAGCTCATGAAAAAATGGTTAGTATGAAAGTAACGAGTCATTGCATCTCCATTTTAATGCAGCAAATAAGTAAGCTGTAAAGGCAATAAGTAGTATATGTGGATAGATTTATTTATAAAACACATCCCCACAGCCAAGTTTGTGCCCCACTAGCTGCCTACTTAATGTGCACTGGAATTGTTACTGTCTCAGATCATGACAATAGAAATATGGTCTGTGCATTGTGTGTTATTCTGTACACATTTGTAAAGGGCAAACCTTGAATAACTCAGTGACACCAATTTGTTACTGAGTTGGGTGTTTTAAGAGCAGGAGGTATGGAGATGGGTTTGGCCCTAATATCAATAGAGTGAATGTGAAAATACATGCTTATGTATTTTATTGAGGAAAAGTGTGTTGTTTGAATGTATATATTTTATTTTCCTGAAAACAGTTAATAAAAATTAATTGAGATCTAGCCATAAGCATAACCTGGTGCCCGTCAGTCATGGAGACGTAGCTCCTGGGCATGTGCTGTGTCCCCAAGTAATGCAGCTTGAAAATGGCTATGATGAAAGCAGCCTGGCCCTTCATCTTCCAGCAGGGCTCAGTGGGAAGGTTCAGCCTTGCAGAGGGCAAAGAGAGGTGATGTGACTGTTTTGCTTTGATTTTGGTTCAGTTCGGTCCCAAAATTAGAGAAGGTCTCCAGCAGAAACACATGGGTTTGAACTGGCGTGCAGAGCCACTTACTCAGCAAAGCTAAGGGTTGATTTTGGGGGGTGTGATGTGTGCTCACACTGCAAAGGGTGTTGACTCGTTTCACCTTTTTTTGTTACAGACAAGCAGAATGATGTGGAGATTCCTTCTCCCACCCAGAAAGACCGAGAGAAGAAGAAAAAACAGCAGCTCATGACACAGATCAGTGGAGTGAAAAAATTAATGCATAGTTCAAGCTTAAATAACACCAGCATCTCACGATTCGGTGTGAAAACAGAAAAGGAAGACCATCTGGCCAAGGTATGACAGATTCTTGCAGTTCTGGGAGAATCTGTATTATCTGGAAGCCGGGGATGGACTGGCTGGCTGGACTGCCCCCTCCTTGCAAAACTGTAATTGGTATCCCTGAAGTGATGGGGCCATTACAAATGCTGGAATTAATGATACCAGGCCATAACGGCATATTCTGTGGTCATAAATTTCTTGAAAATATCCCTATAACAATAATAAAAAAAAGTGTTGAAGGCTGAGGAGAGCAATTATCAAACACAGGAATGTATAACAACGCTATGTCCAGCAAACTGGCTCTGGGGCCTTTCGAACTGTCAGGGCATTTCTTCTTGCTACCTGGAAACACACATCACAAATAATTCCCCGGCTGCACAGGGAAATGTCCTGTCCTTGTACAAGTGCTTTGTTACTCTGCGTAACACAGAGTTACTCTGTGTTCGTGTGCTTTATTAAGGACGCGTGTTCATGCACTTACATAATTACCATAATGAAGACTGAATTTGCATCTTTTTAGACTTTTGGAAAATGCAAAAGCCGTGGTGCAAGTGATAAATGCAGGATTGTCTTGAAAAATATTGTAACTGCTCTCTTTTTGTCCTTTCAAAAGGAACTGGAAGATCTGAATAAGTGGGGTCTCAACATATTCAATGTTGCAAGGTATTCCCACAACAGGCCGCTCACCTGCATTATGTACGCTATATTTCAGGTTCGTAATCTTCTGATCGAATTTGCTGTTCTTTTACGCTATTTTAGTGTCTACTCGCTTTCTGGTTTGTTGCCTTCTACAGTATGACATCCTTATTTGATATATGCATGTGTGCTTGTACCATCTATTATACAGGAGCGAGATCTACTGAAAACATTCAAGATCTCATCAGACACTTTCGTAACGTACATGATGACGCTAGAAGACCACTACCATTCGGACGTAGCTTACCACAACAGCCTCCATGCTGCTGATGTTGCCCAGTCCACGCATGTCCTGCTCTCTACCCCCGCGCTGGATGTGAGTTACCTAGGTTGAGCTAAGTGCTTTGTCTTGGGCAGTCGTCGTGTTTTGATGTGGGATGGCGGCTTAAAAACATCACACTGCCTATGTGAACACAGGAGAAAAACCTTAAGCTGAGTCCATCACCGGTAGCACTCAGACTTGCAAAAAGCAGTGTGCTGCCTGCTCCTCTGAGGGCTCAGATTACTGCCAGGGAAATCACCATTAAGGAATTTCAGCAGCAGCTTTGCCTGTAATCTCTGTTTCATCTTAGAGAGCACATGCTGCTTGTGCGCCTTTCTTCTGAGTAAATGTCTTGTCCTCAGAAAACTATTTTAAAAAGCACAATTTGTTTCTCTAAATCAGCCTCCCAAGCTCTTGAGAGATAAAACATAAGGACTTTTCTGACGAATTCCTTTTTTCCTTCCTAGGCCGTCTTCACCGATTTGGAAATCCTTGCTGCAATTTTTGCAGCTGCAATTCACGATGTGGATCACCCCGGGGTCTCCAATCAATTTCTTATTAATACAAGTGAGTGTTGTTTCAAATACAATAACAACTTCATCTGCAAACTTGGAAACTAATGGAAATGCATTTTCCATTACGGCGAGGTCACAAATTATGACTTTCAGACTGCATTGCTTTCTCCAAATATTGTACAGTAAACTCCTCAGAAGTTTTGAAATAAAGCAGTAATTAAAGTGAAAATCCTAACAAAGGAAGCTATTGTAGTACAATTTGCAAAGCGCCCTTGAATCTTGTGAATATTACTACTTGCTAACACACAATAATTCTTGCAGTCCTGAGTGCAAATTTTATCATTCATACAAGATAAATAATGCTATTGCTATTGACAACAATAAAGCTAAATATTGTGGTTCATATTGTGTTCTGCAACAGACTAGGCATGTTATCTTGACTCCAAAATATGGGTATTGTTCTTTTTTGGAAAGTACATTTGCAGGATTCGTGCTTTCTGTTGTCAGTGATTCTGAAGCCCGTAACTAAGTCAACCGAGTACTTCATTAGATCCGAGCAAAGGGCTGTTTGTATTACATACATATGTGCTTAGATTAGAAAACCGTACACTCTTGGCACACATGAAGCGAAAAAAGAGAACTTTTCCCGATTTATTGCACGCAGATAAACATTTCAGTACCCAGGACAAGCATTTGCTGTTTGAAATCACACATTTCACATGCGGGAGTCACATATTTGTGTTGCTTTGCTAGATTCCGAACTAGCCCTGATGTACAACGACGAATCCGTCTTGGAGAACCACCATCTTGCTGTGGGTTTCAAACTGCTTCAAGAGGAACACTGTGACATCTTCCAGAACCTGACCAAGAAACAGCGTCAGACGCTCAGGAAGATGGTGATCGACATGGTATGAGCTATGTGCACATGCTGCTCCTCCTCTTAAACAAAAAAATGGCTTCTTTGTATGGTTGCCCGTACTGAGATCCTATTTTCACTTCTGTAAAGGTGTTGGCGACAGATATGTCCAAGCATATGAGTCTGTTAGCTGATCTGAAGACTATGGTGGAAACTAAGAAAGTGACCAGTTCAGGAGTCCTCCTTCTGGACAACTACACAGACAGAATACAGGTGCGTGAGCCCAATTTCCTGAATTTTGTGTATTTTGATCAGAATTGAAAAAAACATGCTCCTGTTTCCACTGTGGCTTTTAAATGGTCCACATGTAGAAGCTACTGACCTAAATGTTTTTCTTCTGTTCGGCACCACAAAGAGGTACAAGGTGGTCCTGTATGTTTTAGGTAAAGGAGATTATGTTTTTAACACTTAGAGCATGGAACTGCAAACACGCACATTCTTCTGAAGTTAATCTATGAGGCTGAGTTTTTGAGGGCTCCTCAATTTCCTTGCTGCTTTGTCCCATTAGTTTCTCCTATCGAAAAAGTAGAGCAAAATTGCTATAGCGTTGCAAGATTGCAAGAATTTAATTTGTAACTCCATACCTAAAGCGACTCGCACTGAGCTGAAATCAGTGATGTACAGTCTGTTCCCTATATAATCTAATCCTTGATTTACAGAAATGACAAAGCAGTACTGGCACGGGGTTATGTTAGCAGAACAAGATACATCCTGATCTTCGCTCTGCTTTGATGGCCAGCTTCTTAAGAATGGACTCATGGGAAAACTCTCCTTACTTTTTTAATATTTATTTAAGACTGCTGATGTTAAAACAGGTCACTCCGTTGCTGTCTAAATCCTTGCGGCCGCAGTTAGTCAGGCACATTTTTTGTGTGTGTGGAAGGGATATTACTCATTTAATAAAGTAGGAGCATTTAACCATCTGAGAGCGTGGAAGTAAATTTTGAATGGTGGGAAGCACCTGCATTCAAAAACAAACCTGTATGATGTAATGAGCATTGCCACAACTGCACCCCCTGTAAGTATCGAGTTGCCTGAAAAACACAGACCACGTTCTACTTTTGAGGCAGACCGTAGCAGCTAGTCTCATATACGGAGATGTTTCGATGTTAATATTTTTATAGGCTGTTGCATAATCGAAGAGTCTTGTGGTTAAATGTTCTGAATTAAGCAAGCAGATACAGCTTGAAACCGTCCTCTTTTTCCATTTGATTTTATGAGTTTTCTGATTAATGTAATTGCAGGTTCTCCGAAATATGGTACATTGTGCGGACTTGAGTAATCCCACAAAGTCTCTGGAGCTATACCGGCAGTGGACGGACAGGATCATGGAGGAGTTCTTCCAGCAGGGAGACAAAGAGCGAGAAAGAGGAATGGAAATCAGTCCAATGTGCGACAAACACACAGCGTCAGTGGAAAAATCACAGGTAATTGGCCATGAGCTGCATTTTTGTACTGCCTAAGCTTGTATTTTTAAAGCGGAGACAAAATTCATCTGCTTTCTCTAGCACAATTAGGCAAACAGCCAGCTGTTCAGAGGGTTGGTTCTGATTGACCCTGACATCCAGCTGTGCCTGCAGCTCATATAGACTGGCGAGGCTGTTCAGACTCCTTTATGTACCCTTTGGCGTCTCCTCATTTCCAAACGCGTGTTCGTCTTGCCCTGTTTGTGTCCCGGTTTCCAGAGCGAGTTGGTTCCTCAGGCTTGAAAAGCGCAATTCTGATCTCCCCTTCCTTCTGCCAGGTCTCTTCTGCCTTGACGCCCTCCAGCCTCCTTAATTAGCACCTCCTAAACCTACTGATGTCGTACCCCGTCTTAGACATTTATAGCAACGCCAGCCCTATGGCACTGCAGGGTTAGGAGCTTCTTCCAGCCGAGATCCACCTCAGGGCACTGGGAAAGTCTGGATGTCGGTCATTATTCAGCCTCGTGCAGAGCAGTTTAGCAGCGCGTGATCTGGTCGGTTAAGTTAGAGGTCTGCTGGAGCTGCTGTGTGCTGGGTGAAGTCAAAGGAATACTTATTTATGTCAATACAAACCTTAAAAAGGAGCTGCGTATGTCTTGCTTTTTGAGATGAACTGGGTCATCCCTCATTCTGATTCATAGATAAAACGGTTTCAAGGTCAGATTTTGTTCTGACCTGTGTAGCACAGGCTGTAAAATTTCACCCGGTTAGTCTGTAATGAAGCTGGTAATTTATGTTTGCCTAAACATATTCCAGTCTTTATATAATGGTGTCTTGGTTGTTGTTTTTAAATGACTCGAGCAAGTCATCATCGAGGTTTTTCAGCTTGAATAAGTAACAAAATTGATGATAATTATTTCCAAATGTCCTCTTGGGCTAAGCCAAGTGGTTTCAAAATTATTCACTCAACCGCGTGGTGATTTTGTTGGAAAAATCTGTCTTATTTGTTAACCTAACAAGAAACGAATCCTTCAGCCAGGCTTGGCCAGAAAATGCCCATGTGCTCCGCATGTGAGCTCCAATTAATTTTTTGTTTCACATATGCACTTCACAGAGGTTTCAAAATGACATTTTTGCTATGTAAAAAGAACAGGAATTGCACAAAATGGCTACCATTGAAATCCCAACTAGTGGCAAAGGGGAAAGGGAGGTGGCATGTCCGTTCTGGAGTGAAACAAGGAACTGATGGGAAAATAGTCTGCAAGTATTTCAAAGCTCTAGATGGTACCTCTTTACATCAAAATATTTTAAGATCAGTGCTCAGCCAGCTGGCCAGCTATCCAGTGATTTGGGATGTTTTTAAAGAAACAATGCCCCGGTGACAAAGTGACCTCTCTCTAGCTGTTGGTGCTGTATAGCTCTTGAGCGTTTTGGGTGGTGGCGAAGCCATCAGCTAACCATACAGATTTTTTTTTTTTTTTTTTTTTTCACTTTAAAAGTGCTCCGGAACATGTGCTGCAGGAAATTTTCATCACCTTTTTGTTTAAGCTGCCTCAACAGTATGTTACAATTGAACGTTAATGGTTCTATTGACATCCTGTTGTGTCTGAAGGAGACATGTGTGATTTCCAAAGCAAACATCTGCACGTTGAGTCTGGCCCCTCTGAGAGCCATTTTCCTGCTGCACAGAAATGTTGTCCAGCAGAGCGCGGAGAGAAGTGACACATTCTGCCAAGACGGAAGAATTTCAATCCTCTTTATGGCCATTCAGTTTTCTCCATCCTGGACGTACGTCCTCTTAGTCAGACAATTGAAAAACGATTTAGCTCAGAGCTTACGCGCCGACCGGCGGAAGGACTGACGGACTCGGCTGCAACCCTCACTGTTTCCACCGCTGGCACGTCACTCCATGGGAGTCGGGCACCAGCGGTCTGTCCGCCTTTGCGCGGGGGGAATCCTTCTTGGGATGAGCTGACCTGCTTTCTGCACTCTGTCCAGAGCAGCACGAAAGGCAAGGAAAGCTCTACCAAGGCCGACTCCGCAGAGAAACACGGTGGCTGCTTTGGCAGAGTAGAGGAGAAAAGCTGAAATGTTTAAAGATGCAGCACAACAAAACAGTTCAGAATAGGTACAAACTACACACCATAGTAAAATACACCTGAAGGTCAAACTCCAGTCCATACGAGCAGTGACATCTGGCGTTAGGACGGCTGCTTGCCCTGGGAGCACTGATGTTTTCACAGCCATCAGCCACACGCGTACCCTGGGGTGACAGCAGAGCTGCCATAAATGCACCAGCCGTGTCCACAGTCACCAGGGAATCCTATCGGAGAGACAGCAAACTTTCTCCATGCTTAGGGTAGAGGCAGTGATCATCTAAAATGCCTCTCTGCACTAACAGCTGGTAAGAGGCATCCCTTGGTGGCATGTTCTGTATTGAAAGGGATGGCTTACCCCGTCTTCTGCGGGGCAGGGGCTGAGCCGCTAGTCAGGAACAGACGGCTACAGGGAGATTTAAAATCACGCGTGCAGCCAGGGGTGGGATTGGCAGCTCTGTTGCAGAGTTTCCCGGTGGCTCCTGCTTTTAGTTAAACTTTCCTCCGAGGTTTGATTTTGGACGAGATGTCAAGCTAGTTCAACGTTGCAGGTGCGGCTTTGAGTATCAGATGGTTATTTCTGCAGTTAGACTGTGCTGGTTTGGGGATTTGCTCTGGGGCGGCTATTTCGCTTGTAAAGATCATGTATTAACAGTGTTTGAACTATTTAGACACCCATCAGCCCCTAGCCATTCCCTTCCCCTAAGCGTGCGTGTTCCTGTGTTTCTCAGGTGGGATTCATTGACTACATCGTCCATCCACTCTGGGAGACGTGGGCTGACCTGGTGCAGCCCGATGCCCAGGACATCCTGGACACGCTGGAGGACAACAGGAACTGGTACCAGAGCATGATACCTCAGAGCCCCTCTCCTCCGCTGGAGGAGCGGGGCAGGGACTGTCAGAGCCTGATGGAGAAGTTCCAGTTTGAACTGACACTGGAGGAGGAGGATTCGGATGGTCCGGAGAAGGACGGCGAGAGCATCGGCTACTTCGGCAATACAAAGACACTCTGCGTGGCCGACCCGGGGGAAGAGGATTCACAGAGGGAGGCGAACATAGAAATTGTGACAGAAGATACATCTCCTGTCGACACATAATGTCCTGTACCCATGTGAGTGGATTTTAAACACTTAAGGAGCATGCAAGCAGTCTCACGGACTCGCCTGCAGCCTGGGTCTGAGGCCTGTGTCTAACACTGGCTGAAAGATCTTCCCAGCTACTTGAGATTGGAGTCAGGGTTAAAGATCGTGTAGTGAATGATTGCTCAGGAAATTAACAGGTGATTTACATTGTGGTTTAAGCCTTGTCAGCTAAGAGCATGGTGTTGTCCTGGAGCTGGCTTGGGTCGTGACTGAAGAGTAAATGACACACAACTGAGAGATTTTATACTGTTAGTTTTGGAGTTTATACCAGTTAGACTGATAGAAACTACTGATTAATAACTCTCCATATAAAACCTGTCCACCTGACCACCTGTCTGCAGACCTGTGTGCCTTCTTTGTAAACACTTTCATGTCTTTTCAAGAGTCTATTAATTAAATACACGGAGTTTAGTATAAAAAGCGACACAAAGTGTTTCAAAATTGACGGATACTTTTTTGATTCTTCCTGTTACAAGAGCAGTCTTCCTTTTTTCACGGGCAATACCTGTCACTTTATTGCAGTTAATCACTTTTACAGACTAAATGGAAGGGAAACCCTCTGTTTTGCATTACTGCACCTTTAATCGTCTTCTTAATACCCATTTACAGTCACTTCGTGCCATCACACACCATCTCTGTTCGCTTGCTAGGAATAACAGTATTTTTTCCTCAATGGGGTTTTATTTTTGTTGTGCGCAGGATAGAGGGTAGTTTGTTTCCATGGCACAGCGCAGTACCTGTATAAGTAAGCGTGATAAGGCAGCGTGACACGCGTTCCCCCTCGGCAGCTCCTTGGCTCAGTGGAAGTTGCACGCTCGGATATTTGTGTTTCTCTCGCCTATTGTTCACGTTTCCTAGGTTTAGGTCCACCGTCCTCCTCCTGCACTGCCTTGAGCTCTAACACCTCCATTACTGTTTATAACAGTGTATTTATTACGTAATGTATATACTGTAATGTTTTGTAAGTTATTAATTTATATGAATTAACATTGCCTGTCGGCGGCGATGTTAATTGTGTAGAAGACTCGGAATAAGAGTTGCCTTTTTTTCTTGTAACCTTTTGTATGGCATAAAATACAAGAACCTGAACATAGCTGAAGAGACAGACGCAACCCAGGAAGGGCATTCGGGTGGCAGCCGCCCGCGGGGGACTCGTCTTCACGGCGAGCTGGGGGGACACACCGGACCCCAGGGGAGCGGGCGCGCGGTTGGAAGTGCTGAAAACCTAGAGGCGGGGTGGGGAGGGAGGCGGAAAAAAAAAAAAAAGAACCCCCCACGAACGGGCCGGCTTTTAAATGTCACGTTCCAATTTCTGAACAACCCAATGTGAATTTCTATGACAAAAATGTGAACTGATGTAATAATTGTGCTGTGAAACTTCTTCTGACAAAGCTTGTCCGGCATCGTGAGCGGTGTCAATCTCAGTTTGTAAAATATGTTTCAAGCTTTTGGTCCAACTTGTGACTAACTAGTTAATGAAAATAGCACAGTTGTGCATGATCAATGGGTTTGTATGTCTGTTGAACACTGCATTGTTCCAGGTGGTTATTTTATTGTTTCCAAAAGTTTCACACAATGTATGTTATAGTATTATATATTGTGTTCAGATGCATTCTTAAGAGATTTTTATATGAAGTGAATAAATGAAAGCATGACCCTGCCTGCGGCTCTTCGCGCTGCTTTTTTTCTCAGGTCGGCGTGGGCAGTATCTTGGGCAAAGGCGGCTGCGTTCACTGTGCTCTGCTGAGGCCCAGCAAAGTAAAACTGAACCCTCCCGCAGCCGAAACCCAGCGGACACGCAGAGCCCTAGTCTTACGAACGGGAAGAGAAGGGTTTCTGCTGCCAGAGGGCACGGCCGCCCTCTCCATCGTGCCGGCGGCTGCGAGACCTTCGCCTTCCTGAGTGGCAGCCGGTGGTGGAGCGATGCCGGTGCGGGTGGCAGCGGCGACAGGAAGGCGGTGCAGACAGGAAGGCGATGGCCGCAGCCGGCAGCGCAGCCTTCACCCGGCGCAGGGCGGCACCGGGGCCAGCTCGCGGGATGCTTTCATGTCCCGGCCTGACCCAAAACAACTGGCTTTCCAGTAAAAAAACATCCTGCCGGCAGGCGGTGAGAAGGGTGAGGGGACAGCGAGGACCCTGCGCCACTGGGGGCTCCCCCTGGGGCACCCTCACTGCGGGTGATGCCGGGGGAGCCGGTGGTACCCGGAGCAGACCCTGCTGTAGCACCGTGTGGGTCTCCACAGACTTTCCCCAGACCCTCTGGCTCTGAAACGAAGCCAGGTGAGCGTGCGGATCCCCCATCCAGCCCTTCATGGCAGCAGCAATTACCGTCCCACCGCCACGCCAACCCCTCCAGTCTGGCTGGAAGAGGACTCCAACCTCAGCTCACCCCGGGACTGGGTTGTGGGGACAGCCCCATGCCCACCGGCCGCAACGCCTCCCGGGGTGTTCTACCCAACACCGTTTTAACCACTGGTGAAAGCTTTTTGGTGGTGCTGATACAAATTTCTCTTTTCCAGTGAATTCACCCCGATGCATCGTTCGCATGCGCCGCTGCTGTGGCGGCTGCGTCGGGCTGTGCCCACGGCTCCCGGGGACGTGCAGAGATGGGAAACGGGTTATCGGGCTGGAAAAACCTTTGCAGCTCTGAGAGGAGAAAGCGGCCAACTAGGACAGACAGCAAAGTGCTGAAGTCGCGGGTGAACCCCCAACCCACAGTCAGCGGACACGTTAGGGGGGAGGTGGTGTGCCCGGGTGCGGGGCAGAGACGGGCACGGGGTGCTCTGCCCTCGCCCCTTCCCCTCCGCCAGCCTTCGCTTGCTTTATTTCTTTCTCTTCCAGTGACCTAGTTCTGCCAGGCAGCGGGTTCGTCATGAGTACATGCAAACACGGTGGTGCTGCTCTGGCGCTGAAATAACAGCCTCCTTTCACTTCTCCTTCTCAGCAGCAGCGGCGAAACGCTCCGATGGCAGATAGGTTGCAAAACTAACCCGAATCCCTCCTGTTTTCCTTCCATTTTTGGGGCAGGAAATCCCAGTTCAGGTGCGGGGCGGCTTGCTGGGCTCGCTGTTCCTCCTTTCCTCGGGGGACGAGGACGCGTCTTGGCTCTGCTTTACCATCCACATGTCCAAAACTCCTGCCGGCCCCGAGCACCCCGTGGGGTTTGCATGGTTTCCTTCAGCATCGGAAGCACGTCCGCGGGCAGGCAGCGATACGGTGCTTCCTCCTCGCTCCTTAGCAGCCCGGGTGGATGGTGCTGATGGGTCCCGCTGCGGGTGCAGCCGTGCTGCCTCCAGCGACCCCCCAGCAGATCCTGGCTGCAGCCAGAGCGGTCGGAATCGCCGTGGCTCAGATATTGCCGGGGGGGGGAGGGGGTGGGGGGAGAAAGGATGAAAAATAAAACCTGCAGCAAAACAGGGTGCAGAAAGAGAGGCGTTCCGGGGGCGGGGCGGCTCCCAGGTCTGCAACTGGGGCGTGCAACCGTGGTGTGCAGCCATCTGTGCAACTGCAATGTGCAACCAGGGAATGCAGTGGTGCAACCCGGGTTGGCTGTGCCGGCTCAGCGGGGCTGGGTCCGGGAGGGGCTGGGATGTGTGCGGGGTGGATGGCGCGGGACCCCGGCCCAGCCGGAGGGGCTCGGGACCTCCAGCCTTGGGGCCGCAGGACGAGGGGGCGTACACGCTGTCCCCTCCTTGCTGCCAGCGTCCACAATGGATGTTACCAACAGCCACTACTGCAGCAGCGGCCGAGCGGCAGCCCTCCTCGAGGACATAGTTACCCGCTGAGGCCATAGAGCTGAGGTTTCAGGGGGGGATTTCCACCAGCTATAAACCCGTCCGCGGGCATCAATCCTGGGGATGAGCCGCTCTTCGCTCTGCGCCCGGAGCGGAGCCGGCGCTTCCCGGCAGCGCAGGGACAAGGGTCCCGCAGAGCCCCCACCGCTGCCAGGAAACTTCTGACCCAGAGGTCGGCGTTGTTAATAGAAACAATGATGCAAAGAAATAAAATAATAACCCGGCTCTGTTGCTCTTTCCCATGGCGCACAGGCGCTGTGCCTGCTCTCCTGGGTGTGGGGCCGCTTTTCCATGTTCTTTTTTCCCCCTTTGGTCCGTAGGAGTTCGCGATGCACGGCACGGCGCAGCCACCAGCAGTCCCTGCCATGGCCCGAGCCGCTCGCGGTATTCTCCACCAGTGAAAAGTGTTGAAGAAATCTTGAGTTTCTTCCAAGGAAGTGCTTCGAGAATGCAGATTTCTCATCTGAATAACGACGTGCAGCAGCAGCTTTGTGCCAAGCCACCGGGCTGACATTTTGGGGGTGTCCCATGCCCCTAACTGTGGGCCTGGCTGGGGACAGGGACGTGGGTCCCACCAGATGCCAAACATTGGGATGGCTGAAGCCACAGCAATTGTCTGTGGTTTGTATAAGCAGCAAAAACACCTTCCGAAACGGTCTTTTATTGCAACGGGTGCTCGGTGCCTGGGAGCCGAACGCTTCGGCTTGTGTTTTGCCCCCACCAAGATTTGCTTCATAGAATCATAGAATCGTAGAAGGGTTTAGTTTGGAAGGGACCTTGAAGACCACCTAGTTCTGTGGGCAGGGACACCTCCCCCCAGCCCAGGTTGCTCCAAGCCCCGTCCACCCTGGCCTTGAACACCTCCAGGGATGGGGCAGCCACAGCTTCTCGGGGCAACCTGCGCCAGGGGCTCACCACCCGCACAGGCAAGAATTTCGTCCTGATACCTCATCTCAATCTCCCCTCTTCCAGTGTAAAACCGTTCCCCCTCGTCCCATGGCTCCCCTCCCTGACCAAGAGTCCCTCCCCAGCTCTCCTGGAGCCCCTTTAGGCACTGGAAGGGGCTCTGAGGTCTCCCCGGAGCCTTCTCTTCTCCAGGCTGAACCCCCCCAACTCTCCCAGCCTGTCCTCCCAGCAGAGGGGCTGCGGCTCTCTGATCATCTTTGTGGCCCCCTCTGGACCTGTGTATCATGCTCACATGGGGGATGCCCCACGCCCCTGACCACACCATGGTCCATGGCCCTGTGTCCCTCCGTGCGCCAGCCGGAGGGATGGAGCATTTCCCGCTATAATCCAACCGTAAGAATTTGCAAAGTGCTGGAAGCGGTTTGCTGGCCAAGGAGATTTAGGCACCACCCGCTTAGAGTTCACCTAAAAGTCCCCACAGATGGAAAAAAAAAAGAAATGAAAGTCCGAAGCGCTGACGGTTTCGTTGTCAAAAACAGGAAGGAGCTGGGGGCTGGCGCACAAAGCACAGATTTTATCGAGTCTGCGGCGCTGGAACGGAGCCCGAGGGCTCACGGCACCGGTAGCCTCCATGCGAAGGGGAGGTGGGTGTCCCGGTCTAGCAGCGGGGACGCTGGCTGTGGTCCCAGGGCTGGCCAGGAAGGACGGGGCAGGTTGTGGCCCAAGTGATGTGATGTAAGATGCATTTAGGTGTTTTAGCTCTCTCAAACGTCCCTTTTAGGGTGACGCATGGAGCCTGTCCCCAAAACCTCCCCATCCCCAAGGTCTCCCTGTCCCCAAGGGCTCGCCATGCCCAAGGGCGCCCCATCCCAGAGGGTTCCCATCCCTGAGGGCATCCCCGTCCCTGCTCTCGCTGCACTATTTCTGGTCTACTGGAGGGTATTTCTGCCATCCCAGTCAGATGCCGTCACCACTTTTGTCATTGCAGCGCTGCGGGAGGTTGGGGACAGCAACGCTCTGGCCCGCACGGGGCTGTGGGATGCGCTGCTGTTGCGGGGGCAGGAGGGGCTCTGCAGCCCCCGTACCTGCCCGGATTGGGCTCTCTGGGGACGCCTGTTCCTGTTACGGGGTTACCCACCCCACGACTTACTGGTGGGAGCACTGGGATTCGCGCGCTGTGAGCTGGGCGCAGCTCCTGCCAGCGACGCGGTTACGCATGAGGGGCCAAACGCTGCCTTTGCTCA
>VZSZ01003609.1:4409-29409 GCA_013398815.1 Ibidorhyncha struthersii
TTGGTATCCTCCTAAGATTGTAAGAGTTCTTAGGTCACTACCTAGAGAAAAAGTAAACCTGAACCTACACAGCACACCTAGTAATTTTTTTAATTTTTTTTCTGAAACAGTGCTTAATTAGGAGGATTTCACATTCAAGGTGACAGACTGGCAGTGAAGAAATGTGAACTCCTCCATTTCTCTTCAAAATGATAAGCAACAACACAGGGAGCTTCTCACATTGTCCAGTTCAATTTCCTTCTCACTTAATTATAGATCAGGAGTAATTCCACTACAATTAATTAAGTTACATCAGAGGCTGACAAGAAAAGCAGCAGTCTGTCTATGGCGTGACACAGGGGAAAGATGACTGTTCTCCTGCCACAGCCATTCATTTTTAGCCTCAAAGAACATTAACCCGTTACATTTGCACTAATGACCAGAGCCATTCAATCAAAGGGCAATTAAGTTCTGCAAAATTCACGTCCTAAAGTCCAATCCTACTTTTTAGGAAAGTACCTTAATGAACAATGTAAAGACAAGCCTCACAGAAGGGCTTTGCAGCCTTCCTGTTTAAGTTGACACAAGAGCCACAAGCAGAGGAAAGGAGGGTCAGTCTGCGAGGACACCCACCACCAGAGAAGACTCCCCCAGCGTGGTCCTTGTCACCAAGACTCCCGCTTTTGGCATTTGGCAAACAGCCGACATTTGTTGGCCAAAATGAAGACACAACCCTTCAGGGTTTTTTTAATTTGCTGCTTCACAGCCATAGCACTGACTGCTGTAAATCCCGTTTTCATGTTCTGTTCTCCCTTTTCATTGCAGAGGGAGCAAAACACTCTGGCGAACTAACACGGGTATACAACGTTCACCCCAGAACCAAGCAGCTAAAAGCCTAGAGCAGCAGCATACCTCAATGCATTTGTGAGTCCACTCCAAAGAGCGCAAGACATGAAGCGTAATGTAAGTTTGCAGGCCTGGGCTGGATGTGAATGAGTAAACTACAAGTGAAATTCAGCTATAGCCACATTTCTTGACTTACAAAATAAGAAGAATTAAAAACAACTCAAACACAACAGAAGTCCTCACCACCATTTCTGGATATTTTTTAACAGCATCTACACTTTTGTAGTCATAATTCACCACTCCTGTGTTGTTTTTGGTTTATGCACTGCTTTCTCCCACATTCACCTCAGACCTCCAGCATTCTCTCCGTCAATCTTGACCCTACTCTAGACCTGTTCATCTTCCTTCCACTGACTCCTCCTCTCTCATGCTTTACCATACACAGCAGCCCCATGCTCTCTCTCTACAGATGCTACCACCTCACTTACATTTCACCAACAGCAGAATGAAGCTGATGCTGACAGGTCACTGTGGAGCATCTCAGAGACTGACCTCAGTTTCAGAGTTGCTAGCGCAGACTGCAAACTGGCACTAGGAAGACAGATCTTAAGTAAGTGCGGAAGGGGGAAGAGAAGCAAGTCGAGACAAGCAGGGAGGCAGACACACCCCATATTCTTTCGCGGCTCTGCCTGTACAGCACAGACGTTACCTTACACAGCTCATCATAGGAAGCAGCACATGAACAAGAATCCTGGTGCTTCAGCTGCTTTCAAAGAAAAGACTACCCAACTACTGGAATGCAGTAGAATAAAAAACAGGATGCACAGGACACGAAATTTCTAATGGAGATACAGATTAGGTATTAGAGGGCTAAGAAACTACCATAGGCTGCATTACAGCAGACACAGTTAAAATTAGTGTACTTAATTAGCACTGGGAAAATTAAATTTGAAGTGACCAGTAATGACTGAGTACAATTAAAGACAGAAAGTTGAGCTGCGCAAATCTGAAAGAGTCACCTTTACACAGTGGTGGCTGCTGCACACGTGAGCTGCAGGGTAGGTAGGCACCTTCCAATCCAAGCAAGGCAGTGCAACTCAGTGACAGTCAGCTCCTCTCTGGATTGCATCTACGTCAGAAAGCCATGACCTTAACATGAAACTGTCCTTCAAGACAGTGCCCAAAAGGCGTTTTAGAACTTTGTTTGTACTTCAGTATTCCCTTTCTCCCCGTTACAATTACAGAAGATGCAGCCAAGTCACTGGCTCTGATCCATCCTAAACCCCATGGGTCTTCTATATTCCTAACAATATTTATTGACATTTTGATGGGGCCACCCTTACTGAACACAAGAACAAAGACAAGTTACTCATTAGCCTGTGTGACAGATGGACAGAAGTCTGCTTTAACCAGGCATTCCAGATCCACTTCCACTTTTATATGAGAGCATATGTTGTTGTTATTTACTGGGAGTGATCACACAGGTTACTGGCTAACTTTACAGCAACCTGTTTGTTGGATTTTTTTCTTCCTTGGCCTAACTCTCAGACAATGAGTATTTCTATATTTAGCCTGGTGGCTTAAAGTGAAATAATTGTAGCTTAGCCACTTCCCCTGTTAAAACAGCAGAAATACAGGGATTTCTGGATTCTGCAGGTCTTCAAGCCCCACCGAAAGAACCTGCAGCATAACGCTGACAAATTGCATAGGAGGAAGAGAGTTAGAAGCTATGTATCTTATCAGGTGCAGCCTAAATAACTACATGGAAGCCTGGTCAAACTGAAGTCAATGACCAGCACCACATAGATCAACTTAAACCAAAGGGGATGTTTTTTCATTTAAGTCAGCTATAAAAAAAATGCCATCCATTGCTGTCATGCAATATGGTAGGGAAAGTATTTTTCCACAGTTACCCTTCACGTCACCCATTCACCCACATCACCCTTCCTTCGACTCACTCCCCAATACAGCTACTTCCAGTTGCTGACACTATTAAACAACCATTTTTATTATACTGGTCCCATACTGGGTCATTTACAGAGACTCCTTGTTTCTAAATAGTTTTTTTCTTGTTATTTTTCTTATAAAATCCTCCCGCTACCTCCTGCAGTTTTTTTTACATGCAGACAGGACTTAGGACCCCTGGAGAGGAATTTTCCCCAAACAAATGAGTGCTCTGTATTCACATACATCTGGGGCAGACTGAGATCACAGACACATAACATATGTGCTCCCAAAGTGCTGATGGTGAGATTCAACCTACCCGGAAGTCATCATTTAAGCACAGTTTATTCTCTTAAACAAGATGCTTTCGAGTAGAACCTAACATGGTACCCCTGCTAGATGGAAGACCGGCTTTCACAGAACTTGTTTGAGAGATTTCCACCCCAGCTGGCCACTCCATTCACAGCCCACAGACTGCTGACCCTCCCTCTTCTTCCCCCACTCCATTTGTGCCTCCACAACCACTTCCAGGGCTGCAATCAAACTGGATGGCTGAAACTATCTGTATTAACAGTAACTCCCTTCCTATTCCCACTTGGAGGGTTAGCCTAAATCCAGACCCTTTCAGCAACCTGCTTTAAAGCACAGCACCACAAACAGCTGTACTGGCAGAGCTCCAGCAATGATCAACCACCAACTGTCAAGTCTTCCCTCTAAGACAGACTGGATGAGACCTTCCCAGTCAGACAACAGTGACCGTTATCTTTCCTAAATTCATGCTCAGAAATACTTCAACTGATTTGTTGTACCCGAAATGCTTTCCAGCCCAAAATAATCAGTCCAAAGCAGATAATCAGCAGGGACAATTTCAGCTCCAATGGCTCACATTTGAGAAAGTGACAAACAACTGAAATAGTCTTACCTAACTGAAAGCAACAGGCAACCTCAGCTACAAATGCTCGGTCTAGTATAATTTGAGCATATATTTTTCCCTCTATACTGATTTCTTTTTAATACAGTGTTATATTTTTGCATTTGTTGCTCCTGAAGTTCACTAGAAAGTGTTTTGTGCAGGTCATTATTACAGCCACTTTTTATCTGAAAAGTATTCTCTCAAACTGATTGATACTCATAAAGGCATATAAACTAAAGTATTAAGCATAACTCAGAAGACTTAAGTTCTTTGTCGATACAACTTGGTTATCTTTATTAAGACACTAAGGCCTTATGTATCGTGGCCTATAATCAAAAAATCACCTACAAAAACAAAACAAAACCAAAACACAAAAAGTTCTATTCAAGATAGAGACAGTTCCTCTAACCTCTGTTTAATGCCTACTTTTGCAGCTGTTCAAAGAAAAGGGAAAGCAAGCATACAACTCTTCTTTCCTGGTTAAACCCAAATTCAAGAGGATTCTCTCCCATAAGAATTTCTCAAGATTCTAAGCACAGCAGTCAGCGGTCGAAGCAGGCAGCTGAAGAAGAGCACTCCACCTCCATCTGAGAAATCACAAAAATACCAGTGTCCATACTTCAAACAGCAAGAAACAACAGCAACTGATGTAAGTCTAATACCTCAAGGTGTAAAATAAGATAGTGGGGAGAGGGAAGTACATCATATTAAGACTATCCTCCAGAAATAAAGAATGGAAACTCAAAACCTCCACCTCTTATCATCAGCTTAATACTCTTGACCATTGGCTTTCTCTTCATAACATCACCAGACTTAAGATACACATTTCAAGAAAATATGAGGAAAATGGTTATCTTTCTACCATGAATTTAAATGAGAGAGAACATCACAGTCTGAGTAGTACATCCCCAAAGCACCTCCTGTCTCTGCAGTTTTATGTAAAATAATCTGCAGTGATTATTCATATTGCTACAGACTAGAAAATTGACACCAATACACTTTGTGCTACTTCTCTGGACAACGGCAGTTTTACAGAAGAGTCTTCTGTTCCAGGTTCATCAGAGCACACCACAAACAACGGGTTTATCAGATTGCATCCAAGGCATAAATCGGTTATTCAAGATGTGTCCTGCAGAAGGCAACAGAATGAAAAGAGGGACGAACAGCAAGGGGGGTTTCTAGTCTGAGGCGAACACAGGTACAGTGTCAGAGCACACCCCAATCATCTCCAGTATTATGTGGTAGATGAATGATGTATTTTTGAACAAAGGCATTCTGTAATAAAAGGGCCTCTCTCAGAGCTGATCTTTTACAGTTCCAGCGGAGTAGTAATGTTAACTAGCATATGTGATTTTAAATACAATGTTCATTCTTTCACAAATAGTTAAAAAAGAAAATAGATCCCGCTGTTAAAGTCTTTTAAAACCACAGATGGAACCACAACAAGTGAGCTTGTCCAAACTCATTTACACTAACTCCCACTCCAAAATGCAGTCCCACGGAGGCCCTCGCTACAGAGGATGTCTTTACTGTTGTTTAACAGTTCTTTCCACTCCAGAAACGTTCTGGAGGTAACTCAGATTCCTCCTGTTTTTTTTTGTGCCGTAACCAAACATGATATTTACATGTAATTTCTGATAGAAATTCTTCATGCTACCTCCTCTAAAGCACCCTGCACCCAGAGGAACAACTTAATGCTGAGCCAGAACTGCTGTTCCTCGTCAGAATGAGGATCAGAACTTCAGTTCCACGTTTTGCAGTCTATTCACACCCTGATCTGGGGAGAAGTATAAGCACAGCAGAAATTGCATTGGAAATTCAACTTTAAAATGGTTAAGAGACTAAGTGGGGAAGAAAGGGAATTGATTAATCTTCTAGTGGAGGATAAAAATCACAATGAATCTATTACTTGGCACTCCAAGTGAAAGCCAGGGTTCTTCTAAAGCATACACAGTACACTGGATTGACATGATGATTCCCAATCAAACTGCAAAATACCTTCGAAATTTTAACCCAGTGAAAGGTAAGGAAGAGCCATTACAGTGCAAATAGTCATCTTTGTAGAAAACTAGCATAGAAAACACATTTTATCACAGAGAAAACAGCATCTAAAATAGATACAGATGAACTCTACTGCAAAACTGTTGTGTCACAGTGAAGTCTTTGAGTTCTTTACGCTACACATCTATAACACAAACACATTTGTCTTGAGATCAGGTCTCAAACTCAAGAATAAGTTTGAATTTTCTAAGAATTATGATACATTTGGACTTGTGGTTTCTTTAGTTATCTATTATTAGCTGGAGTTTAGTTGTCAAGACAACAGTTTCCATTTCTACAAAATGCTTTAACTGTAAGCAAAATGTCACAGTCAGTATCAAAAGTTCACCAGATCGGCTTTGTCTACAGCCAGGAAATAAAAGCATCTCCTTAGGACAGGGTCAGTCTGCCACCAGAACAACGGCAATCAAATACAAGGAGACTGGCTATTTGTAAAAATCACATCCTCCTCGTAGAAACCAAAGGATTCAAGGAGCAGTCTACCTCACACAAGCTCAGCTGCCCTACTGGGCTTCTGTGCAGTACACTACTACAATGGCCACTCCAAAGCAGAGTATATGTGTAATATAACCAATGAATGTATATGCCCAGGGCAGAGGGGTTGGAACTAGATGATCTTTAAGGTCCCTTCCAACCTAAACCATTCTACAATTCCATGTTTCAACAGAGAAAAATCAACCTTTACATATCAGACACATTTTAGGATATGGCAAACACACCCCAAAAACATCATAGTGCAATGATTTCATATTACCAGAGAAATGGAAGTCAAAGAAACACAGCGTTTAGGTACTGAACATATCCCATGCAGCACAGCACAAAAAAAAAAAAGGAACATGCTTCCAGAAATCAGGGGAAACTTTGTATCATGAGAGAAAGTGCATGGATATCTAGACTTGGGGGGGTTTGGGGTTTTTTTGGGTTTTGTTTTGTTTTGTTTTGTTTTTTTTTACTATGTGATACATGCATGACAGCAATAAACATATTGCAACATAAGTCACATCTAAAAATCTGTAACTCACAAGGTTCCAGTATGTCCACAAATCACCATTGGTAAAGCCTAACAATACGCAGTTTAGTTTTTGTAAAACCAAGTACCTTAGAATGATATCTGTTTTCCTTATACTCTATCTTCCTCTCAAAATAAGTTATTTTGTACTTAAAAAAAACCAAAAAACAAAAACACAACAACATGGTAGACAAACAGAATAAAGTAATATGGATATCCTCTTTACAGTCCCAGACTCAGCCTCTTCACTGTGCAACTGTTCTCATGTATACAGACAAAACACACAGCTCCTTGGAAAGTAGCAATGAAATCCGTTCCCTCTTTCCAACTATATCCAGTTTTACATGAGCCGCAGGTTGAAACAACATAACAGTCTACCTAACGCATTTTTCCAAACCCACTGCTATTCATTCAACATAGGAGAACAGAGGGAAGGACACTCGGGGTAACTGGGCACAGAATACTCTAAAGGATTTAGAGTCAGTTATCATTAGTCACCTCCTTTTAAAGATCCATGTGACTGATTTTTTTATTCATATATAATGTATATATTCATGCTTAAACACCCCCTACACAGTCATCTTCTGTCTTTTATCTCTTTGCCTCTCTAAATACATGCTTACTTTAACTTAGAGAAAGTAACTGTACCATAAACCCCAACCTCAGATGTAATCCTTCCCCTCTGATGGAATGCTTCATAAATACTTACAGTCTTTAGTCAGAATATTTATTTTGTTGCAAGAACAGATGGGAATAAGCTACCTGGAAGCATCAATATTAGCTCTTGTTAATTCACATTGCAGGAAACCAGAACAGCTCACTGGCAGCAAAACAAAGAAGTGGAGAAGGAAATGCAAGTAGAGAAGAACAGAACAGCACAGCAATGTACAAATAACTTCCTCAGTATGCCATACTGAGGGATACGTGGGGAAGGTGTCTGGCAAATCTGAAACAGTCCTCTACAGCAACAAGCAATTTTTCTGAAATTTGCATTTTCAGGGATATGAGAGTATTGTTGCCTGCATCCCTATGTTGGAACAGCTCCTTCAACTCAGTCAAGGCATCAGGCACTCGTTTGCCAGATCTAAATCTTCTGGATTACATCTTCTGCCCTCTCCTTTTTAAGCACTACGTTTTATTTTTATCTCACAGGTTATTTTTAACATGTGGCAAAATAACCCCTCTAATGCCTAAGCAAATAATTTCGTTTCCCTTAGACAGTGCCACTGACAACCTATTCAGAAATGTTTCTTTGCCTTTAAGTTGCCATATTTACTTCCAACCATAGCTTGAACCCTACACATCATGAAGGAAGGTTACAGTTGCCTGGGTTGTTATTTTTATTTATCATTTCCTATTAAGACTTTAAAAATATCTTTTTTATTATCATTATTTTTTAGTCATTGCTTCTTTCAATATCCTTGATAATACTTTGTAAGCATGATATAAAATTCAAAATTTCAACATTTGACATCGCAGAGTTTTTGATCCCTAACAACAAACCAAAGTTCTTAGGTGTTGAAAATATACTGATTCCTAAGCATGAGCAATACTCAATATTGTCACACTGTATTAATGTCCTTGTGGTCCTGGTTTTAGAAAAGAAGAATCTTTCCTACTGTAAGTCTCTAAGTTAACCATCTTTTCCTGTACGTGGCATAAAATACATGAAAATTGCCACACATCTGTGAACACTAACGTATGTCTTTCAAGTAGCCACAATCAAAAGACTATCTAGCTGCTGGGATCCTTCTACAAAGTCTAACGTTAAGTTAAAGCATGTTATTTTTTTCCTTACGCACACCCCAAAAATATAAAATACTAAGGTGACCATTCCTAAAGTTTTATAGAGAGCAAATCTTGATGTGTTCAATAACTCTTCTCACATCAAGACGACCAACATTTGCACAGACACATTATGCAGTAACTTAAACCGTAAAGACATTTTTCCCCCCTCACAGACACGAACATAAGTTCAAATTTGAATATATCCCACGTTTTCAGTTATGAACACAGACTTAGGTATAAATAGAAAATCTGTCTTGAGAGTAGTCAACATGTTTTCCTGGTTATAATCTCACTTGAGAACAGCACTCTTGCCAGTGAGCACAGCCAGCGATCAACATCAGCACAGGACTCCTGCAGAGTTGGGACCAGTAAATTTGCTTTCCTGAAAATCATTTAGAGGAAATACTTAATTTAAGTTCATTCATCCAGTAAGTTGAACAGAACTGGGAAGGGAGGAAAAGCATGTTTTATAAAAAATTAAGAGAAAAATCCTAAAAAAGTACTTATCAGCAAAAACACAACACTGTGTATCGGTTTATAAACACATTTCCATCTCTTCTACTTCCCCCATTTTCATGACAACTGTTAGCTTGAGTTTGGGACAGGAAAAGGCTGTTGGGGAGTTCTGGGTTTTTTTGAAATACGTAATTCAAACCACAGGACCAAACTGATCTCTTGCAGTGAAATAAGCAGTATTATCCGTGTACAATTCATGCCTGTCCCCCTTTGCAGCTTTTAATTAAAGCGAGAGCAAAGCTGGTGGCAAAGTTTGCCGCTTTTCTGCCACCCTGGCAAGGTTTCTTGCACTATAGGAATGACATAAGCTCTATACCCTGTACAAAGTCCAAAAGTGACCTACTCAAGAAGGCTACTTGAATACTCACAAAGTCAAACTCAGACCTGGCACCCAGGAAATTCTTACTAAGCTAAGATTCCCAAAGTTCATGGAAACGGATGGAGAAATAGTCTGAACAACAGCAAGAGGAAAATTAAACTAACAGTGACAAGAAGATCTAGAAGTCATCTTAGTGGTTCTGGATGGCAGATGGTCCTCTACACCAGCCAGTTTAAATGATGTATGGAACAAAAGTGTGTAAAATAACACATGAAATGGAGTCTTGTTCCTTCCTTAAACTTTTGAGATAGCACGAATCTAACAGCTGTTCATGCAAAGAGGAAAAAAAAAAGAACTTTTTTTTTGTAAAATTACTACGAGCCTCTGCAATATATACCTCATGTTGATTTGGTTTTTTGTTTGTTTTTTTTAAGTCCTTGCTCTTGTTCATACTGGATTTCAAACATTCATGAACTTGAAATGAAGTTCTCTATACGCTAGTTTAATTTTAAAGGTTCCAGACAAAGCAAAACACGTTTGTAAAGCTAATTAACGTATTTATACACATCATAAGCATGTTTGGGTTTTGCATTATCCGTATCGCTCTACCCTATTTTATCAGTAACTTTCAATTATATGCACTATTTACCTTTTATAGGCTATCTAAAAATAAGATGAAAAGCATGAATAACATCTATAACTTCTTTCAAATTTAACATTAACAGATCAAACAATGTTTTCAGACAAGTATCATCATGAATAATTGCTCAACAATTATTCTTAATAAAAAAACAATGCAAAAAATATTTCACTGTCAGCTCTTTGCAAGACCATTTGACACTAAAGTGTTCATAGCTGAGGCACAAAACAGTGCACAGGAGATTGCACAATGATATTCATGCCACTTTAATCAAACTCTAATTAATCTGATTGGTTTACATTCTGACATAGTTTTGCTGAAAACAGACATACCTAATTACAACATGACTTGTTTATCCAGTAGCATATGAGGTTTTGACTGTAAAAATGATATTCACAAAACAAATGCACCCTGTAGCATGTAATTTACTTTGATGTGAAAAACCCTGAACAAAAGAAATTACGCTGTGTCAGCAATCAGACAGCTAAACAGTAATCCAAAAGGTGGCTAATTGCTTCAGCAGACATAAGTAACAAGTACTTTAAAATAAAGGGAATGTTTTCACATCATCCACCATTTCTAGTGGGTCAGACTTCAACGTCGTAACTCGCTATAGGTTGTAGGTTGTACCACTACTAAACTTAGACATTGTGTCCATCCTTAATTGTGTATTCAAGGTCCAGTGCCGTTGAGCAACACTGAAATAAGCCTGTTGGCTTTTACAGCATTCAAGCCTACCACACATTCAAGCTCACAGAAGAAACTTCCAAGGTGAAAGTCAAAGACACTCCTTTTTTTTCACTTATTTTCTAAGCCTTTTTATTTTAACTTAAGTAGCGTAAAGATGATAACATGAAATAGTGCCAAAGAGAAACCATTCAGCCTCAAGCATAAGGACTTCCAAAGTCAAATATTTGTGTATGTCCCTTCCCCTCCCAACTATTCTGAATACCCAAATATGAAGACAAGGACTTAAAACCCTCTCACTGTGAGATACAAGCAACAGTATTCCAGAAATTACTGAAGAAGATGTACCACCACCCTGCATCCCCTTTGTTCCAGTCGGTATGTGTTACAAAGCTATGTTAGTACACATAAACTTAATTGGAGAAGACCAATTTTATGTTAATTACTTCAGCAGAAGTCAAGCACGTGATCTTCTTTTGTAACACAGTACTTCTGCATAACTGGAGAGGAACATTTAATGACAGAAGAATCATATACACATCAACACACATGAAGTGCTGGAAGAAGGAAAACACTGGGCTAACCAGGAAGACGAGCTGACATAGTCAGTACTATGGTCTTCAGAAGCAAAACCTCGTTGGTTTATTATTAGCCTCAATTCAAAGTGAACAGAAACACAGGTTCCTGTATAAGTCTTCTTCCATTTGTATGAACTATACAGGATTACGTAGTAATCAGTAGCAGGTAAACAAAACTGGGAAATCAGCAGTTAGATTAAAAAAAACCCAACAAACTAATGAGGATCTTGCATAGTATCTGTACATGTAAGAAATGAAGAAAACAAGATCAATATTGCTAGCAATCGAGTCAGACAAACCATATTCAATAGCTGAGACCAAACAGGAAGACAGCCCCTCTTCTACACAGTAATATATACTATTACACAGTAAAACAAATAGGAAGAGGAATGAAGCAACATAAGAGAATAAAGCATCAGAACAACAGAACTTTAGTAATCTCCCTAATCAAGTTCCAAATTTGCAGTGGAAATGCAAAGAAGGTAAAGGAAGTTAAAAAAACAAACTCAGAACAATTAAATGTCATTAAATAATACAAAGCAAAGCTCCCAAACAAGAATTTTTCAGTTCTTGTCAGAAATACTCCTGTGGATCTGTTTTCCATCAGAAAATCAAATGCATCAAAACAGAAATATCTCATCATGTATCCTTTTGATGACAATAATCATGAAATAAAAACTGAAATAGGCATTTTATAAGTAGATATTTGGCAATATTTCATAACCTTATGACTTTTCATTCTAAATGCTTTTTTTATTTTTCATAGTATAATACAAGATTAAAATTATATTGGATCGAGTATTCTCTTGTAATTTTTGTGGGAAAAAACGCAAAAATGATTTTTTCATTCTGTTTTGAAGCAATCAAGTTTTTACACACTAAGCTTTCCAGCAAGATGTAAAAATCTCTTTCTCACCAAAAGCTTACTTAATGTTACTCTGACCCATCAGAGAATTACCTCTGAGAGGACTTCTATGTTTTTATAAGATGATGTGGAAAAGGTTCTTTGATTGTGTTTTATTTAACAATGGATAGTAGCCCTATGACAAAAGGAATACAAATAAAAATATATAGGCTCCTATCAATGAAGAATTGTCAGCCGTTTCCCTTCTCAGAAGTGAAACTGCAAGATTCTTTACTAATTATGAAGACAACACTTATAAGAGAACATCTCAAGGAAGTAAAACAGTGTTGATTACTTTAAACACATGCAACAGCTACAGCTACTCATGAGATGGGAACTCCCTCCCACTTGCAACAAGAGTTTGTGTCAACTTTGCTCTTTTTTGGCACTTACTCAATCTTTAGAATTAAGCTTGCCTTTTTTCATACTTTATTTTCTTCCACTTCACCTTTACTGTACTTCTGCCCAAACACAAGCAATTCAAAACATGCAAAAAAGATCAAGTTTTGAAAATCAAGATCTAAGTAACAAATTTCTAGATTCAAGAGTACTTCTTCAGAAAAGCCTTTGTCCTATTACTGCAGGTTGGACTAGATGAACCCCAGAAGATCCCTTCTAACCTGAATTATTCTACGATTCTCTTTGTATCATTAGAAGACAAAGTAAGAGTGAGCACAGTTCATTTCTTCAACCTCTATTTTGCCTGGACAACATACACTGCTCCATGGAATTGTCCTGATTTTACTTTCACCTACTTTTTCAGCTTAGAGCTGCTACCATGCCCACAAAGAAAAAAAAAAGCTTTACACCTGTAAGAAGAGAGGCCTCTAGTGTACAGCCAAGAAACAATTTTTTTCAGTGCCTTATTTAGTATCTATTCCTCAGCCTTATTTAGGGCCTGCATAGACTACTATTTTTTTTCTTGAAGCTCACGAAGTATTTTTATCCATGTCCACTAATTTTTAAACAATGACTGTCAGGTAAAAGTTGCCAAACTCAGTAGAGAGCACTGCGTTGGCTTCAATCACACAAACAGCTGCATTCAGAAAAAGCTGCAATGGTCTCTCAGTTCCCACTGAAATCAATGTGATGCTGCATGTAAACTCCCTTGCAAGATATGAATGAAGATTTACTGATGGACGTGATTGTATAGTGGTTTGTCTGAATACACATATGCATTTTTCCACATTAAATTCACTGGATTGCCTCAGCACAGATTAATATAATTGCTATTAACATAAAACATTCTTTGCGTCTGGATTTGCATTTCTCCTGTTGTTTTGCCCCTTTCTCAACTCAATTCTGACTCACAGACAGATTAGAAACCAGATCAGCCTAGAATTTGCAACACTGACTTAGCCTTTTGGACTAAAAATAAACAGCAGATAAAGCGGCTGGGAAAAAAAAATATTGATGACAGTCAGTCCCAATGTGCTCTATTTTACCACAGTAAGAACGAGCAATATCTGAAGTTGACAGGGTTTCTCTTCCCACAGTACATTTCCAGCACAGTTCCTGGAGCTCTGATTTTGCAGGGCCATCTGAGAATACAAATATCTAGAATGCATATGTTGAAGACTGTGAACCCCTTAATCTTGAATAAACGTTGCTGTCAAAGCAACCAAGAGAAACAATCACCTGTTTTTTTCCATGTAGGTGTGTAAAATGTTTACTGTGACAATTCCAGCTCTGACTCCTGCAGGAGGAAATCCTCACACAGCTCTGTATGCTAAAATAATACCCTAAAGTAGTAGCAGCATGATTGGATTTCTGCATACGTCTAAGGTCACCCAGGCCTTGTGTCTAGTCTGTTGATCCCTCTGCCACCCAGACACCTGCACTGCATGGGCTCCCCACACAGGAAGGCTGGAGAGATCTCTTAACAATGTGCTCACTCAGACTCTGGGAGTGCAACATCCTGAAGTAGATAAATAGATCAAACCCATCAAGCCACGAACTTCCTGACATTCTCCAGAATGGGCAGGTTTTTTTCTCCAGAGCACAGAGGTTTTGGTATTAATTTGAACAGGGAGGAAAGCTGGAGTCTGCTACGCAGAAACATCTAGTCAAATAAATACGTCATTAAACTAACTAGCTACAGGATTGTCTAGCAGATGGATGACATCTTGGTTGCTAGTGGAACACTCTTCTATAGCCTTGTTTGAGGCAGACACATATGGCTCTCCCAAGCATTGATGCAAGCTCCCAGATGGACTAGATCATTGCTGACACCTTATTATAAACCCTAGAGATGAAAGAACGGAGCACAATTTTTGAATCACAACATAAGACTCCGAAATATTCAGACTTCCTAAAAATCAAGTTTACAATGGAGTATCTCAACTTCTTTCTGTTGAAAGAAGCTATTTCTAACCAGGAACAGAAAATAGGGGAAAATGCTATATTGAAGATGATTTAGAAGAGCCCTGAGGCTAAAGACTGGAAGATCCTTAATGTAAGTGCATATCACAACTACATATATGGAGTTAGAACTATTACAGTTCTGAGGATGCAAAAAGTTATCTGCTCTGCAGCTGTTACTGACACCAAAGAGCTTGCATCTGCAATGTCTTGATTGGGGTGGAAGGGGAAAGGGAAGAGGAGGAAGGCATTTAGACATTACAGATGCATGACATCTCTGAAATGTCTGTAACCTAAAGGACGGGGGGGGGTGAAGAGAGAGAGAGAAGTCTAACTGCAGGACCAACAGGGAAAACTAGCAGAAATATGTGGGAGATAACAGAACCAGATGCATACAGCATTTGTTTTTTGGTAGGTGTCAGAGACACCTGAGAACATCTCAAGTACACAAGGGGACTGTGGCATATTTTACACATCAAGATTAGAAACAAGAAAAAAAGACTGTGAAAAGAGACTACCCTTAGCATCCAGTAAGAATTTTACTCTTCTCCTTCACCCAAACATTAAGGCTCCAAGATATCAGGAAGATGACTTACTACATATTTCCTCTTGCCTCTAGTATCTGCTACACCATGTAAACCAAGAAAGTTAGACCTTTGAGACTACTATAACTCTGTGACAAAACTTTTCAATTTCAAAAACAAATCAACTCAATGACCCTGGGAATATGTTTGGAATTCTGCACACTCATGACTCAGGGAGATGCTTAAGCTGCTAAAAATCTATCTGCCTCTATTGCAGAAGCCATAAACTTAACAAGTATGCAAACATCTTGGAAGTGTCACTTAAATGTACAACAGCTAATATATCATAACTCATCCGTCTCTTCATTTTCTAAAGGGACACCTGTGCTTTCAGTATCTTCAACCATACAATCATTTCAATGTATTGAAATCAAAGTTGCTCCCAAGTTTGCATTCACAGCTGTTAGTGTGGCTTTCATCTTCTTGGCCAACTGAAAGTTCACAAGGGTTTTCTTAAAAGAATACAACACTCCTTGAATCATCAATAGAATGTTTATAAATAAAGAGACAAGGGTATCCTTTTCCTCTTTAGAGAAAATATACAGTCTCGTCTCTTATCTCCATCACATCATGGACCGCAACAGGAATGTCCAGGAAAAGACTCAATTTTGTAAGCGTCACTTACAAGATGGCGTAGGCAGAACAGAATACAAACTGCATCTGCCACTACTTCAACTGGACAGTTCCTCTTCCTGCGATATAACTGTCCCTCTGGGAGACAAGTTCAGCTGGACAAAACCAGAAAAAAGACAAGTACCCGCCTTCTTTCTCAGAACCCTGATGATTATACGCTTCATCATTCGTTTTAACCTCTCAGAATATAAAAACTTCAGGATAGTCTTTCCTTTATATAAGTTCTCCTATGCAAGACATAGGGATGTACAACTTGCAAACCTCTGTAGTCAGGGCTGACATGACAAAGGGTAAATTAAAGCCTTTAGGTAACAGAGGCTTTGGTTCTCCTGGGGTACTCCTTCAGATGAACTCCAGATTGAAAAGAAAGGGAGTAAGAGATACTAATGAGCATCCATGAAAGCATAACGAAACACAGCTCAGACTAGAACTAGCCACATTCTGGTCTTCAAGATATTTTCCAATATTATTAATTTGTATCAAAGCCCCAAAATCTTCTCATTTCCTAACAACTGAAGGCTTCAGTTTTACAGCTGTCAAACAGAAGGGTTTTTTTCCTTAGTTTTACTTTTTAGAGAACTGACAGTTTCAGTACGTAGACACAGAGGATCACTGCGGGTCCCCCAGTCTGAGGTGGCTCCACAGGGATTTCTTCAGTCCTGAACTTTGCAGCAGACTTCTCACGCAGGCTGTCCAAGGAAACCACATGTTCCTAGAAACACAAGTGTCTACTGTCACTTAGTAGGATCCTTGGCAGTTTAGCTCCATGCTGAGGACCCTGAAAACACCAGGGCCTCTGGCCAAAACACAGTTCACGAGGAATCAAAGACAGGTTGTGTCTTATTTTGATTTCACTGAAAGTCTGTCAAATCTGAAATACTTGCAATGAAACATCTCAAGTTCTAATTCCCATTTTCTCACTAAATTATGTTGACTTGAAAGTTTGCAATTAGCTCCATCTAAGATGCCTCAATAGCAGCATCATGAAAGCTGATCAATGGCAAACAACACGAAGGAAAGTTGAGATCACTCAAGTACAGTATAAAACACTGAAGTTAAAGCATGGTAAACATCTATGTCAAGAGGCTCTCATTCATACACAGATGGTTTTAGATCCCTGCAACAACTTATGTTCTGAACGATGTTCTACCTTCAGATGTAAAGTGACCTTTGATCGATCCAAGCTAAATATATAAGGCTGTTCTATATCCAACACAGCATTCACACACAAGTTTAACATACTTTAACATATACATCTTGACTCGACACTTCAAGTGATTTGTGTCTCCATGTAGACATGATTACAGGCTTTTATCTCCAACCTCTAGTAAGATCCAGGAGAAAACAGGGAATGGGAAAAAGCAGAGTCTGTTGCTGGTTGCATATTCAACTGAAGAAAGAACTCATCGTTTCAAAAGACACTTTCAGAATATCTTACACATCTAACTCCCACTCTACAACCCATAGAGTCCCTCTTTTTCCTCTCTGTATTTCTTTTAATTCCTCTCAGTTTGCTATGTTTTTAGGTTATTTCAAGCAAAATTAAAAAGAAACGTGAACCAAATGCTTCTTAACTCATTACTGCACATTATCAGCACGAACACACGTCAGCACTGTGATATTACTTTCTTGAAATTTACCTACTTGCCCAGTCACCAACTATGAGAAAAAGGAGACCAATCTACATGGGATTATTGGAGCTTTTGCTGTAGAAGCTTTACATTATTCCAGTCATTTTCATCAAAAGGCTGTAAAGATCATTACAACAGAACAGTGATTTTCACCTACAGCTGTGAGTCAGAATCTTCATCTTGGTACCCACTGCAGGTGACTTCCTCTTGCAACTAGAGAGATGTTTATTGCCCTAATCCTTGGTACATTAATCCCAACATTAAAAAGTGGTACCACCATTGTTATCAAACTAATGAGGCACTGTAAGAATAAAGATATTTGTAAAATGCTTTGATGAGAAAGTTTTGCCATAAGCTGCTAAGTAGAACAGGTCAGATAAAGTACACATTTGACAAACATTGGCAGTATTTCTGTTCATCAACAGATGGTAGCTTTTTTAATTTTTTTTTTTTATTATTATAAGCTGTGTGAAAGTAGGCACCAAACAGTACCTGTATTCAGCATAATGCAAGCTGCTTTGATTGGATAGATATATCACATGTTAGGCTTCCCAATTAAATAAGGATAACTCATAAATTTAAAACATTTTAAATGAAAATTGAGTATTTGCAAAAAGTTAATCTCAAATGTGCTGTTTCTAAAAACCTACTGGGAAGGTTATTAAAACAGTAAGAGGAATGTGAAAGGGTCACAAACAGAAAACATCTGTGTTGGAAATATTCATAGAACCCACTTCCTCTCCACTTCCACTACCCATACAAGCCTGGTAAGGAATTTGCACTGGTCAACAGAGGCTATCAGTCTGCCCAAGTCTAGCTTTTATTATGATCAAGTGCAGTCTTTAATTTAGGAGTATCGTATCTTATCTGCACGTATTTTTACAGATGTTCAGTTTCATTTTGCTTAACACTAGATAAGCAAAATCTACAAAACTAGTCATCCATTTGGTATTTCACAGAAGGTGCCAGTTCAACAGCTATGGAGATTCAGTTAGGTTATTTACAAGTGTTCCTCACATCATCTCTCTCACACCTTCTACTATGCTCCTCAACTCTGACCCATAGGGCAGAAACCAGGCAACTCACTTTTGTCTTATGAAAATCCCAAGCAAACTATGGCAAACGTCCAGTTGAAATTCTATATAATACCATCTACGACTTAGCATCGCTAGACTCAATAACTAACGGT
This sequence comes from Ibidorhyncha struthersii, assembly GCA_013398815.1. NCBI lineage: Eukaryota > Metazoa > Chordata > Aves > Charadriiformes > Charadriidae > Ibidorhyncha > Ibidorhyncha struthersii. The sequence goes on from VZSZ01003609.1 coordinate 22,992, forward strand.
TAAGCAAAACCAGCAAATGAAGCAATACCTTTTACATCCAATAGTAGATATAGGACCAACAAATTCATGTTAATTCTTGCTTCGTGTGTCATTAACACCTAATGGAATGTTTAAAGGTGTTTACAAGTCCAAAGTAATAATGGATCACTCTCAATTAACACACGGTAAAAACTTCACTGAAGTCTCAGTGGAAGAAGGTGGCTTTATATCTCAGTCACAGACTGCCCTCTCCTTTCCCTCCATGAAATGGAGAACAAGTAGGTTACAGGTGTGAGAAACCAAAATAATAGGCTCAGCTACACAACTTAAAAAGGTAATTAAAAAAGAATCACACATATTCCTTCTGTTAATCTTTGCAATCGAAAAGAGCGGAAGTTGTATTTAAAAAATAGAGTACTGTTTGAAGATGCTTGCAAGTACTAGATGCTGAAAATTAAAGACAAAGCACAGTAGCCTTATACTGGCATACGCTACGTAATACTAGGCAGATGAGTCAACTCTTATTTTAGAATTCTGAGTAAAAATCAGGGTTTATTCAGAAGAAAACACTGTTTTCCAGCCTTCTATCAATGTGGGAGAAAGTCTACATTTTACTTAATTAAGCATTAACATTTCGTTCTAACCGGAACTCTTAACAGAATTTTGTACTGCCCTCTAAAATCATGACTTAAATGCATTCAGTGGTCAAAGATTATGATAGAATCATTCAAACCTCACAATATTTATCACACAAACATTCAAAAAAAGCACATTCCCTAAAAGCCAGTACTTCTTTTACAGACAATTTCAGAACACAGGAACAAAATTAAATACTGAATACAAAAAGAACAGAAATCTCCAAACTCATCTTTTACAGGCAAATAGCAAGTTCAATATTGTGCCTATGTTTTTTCAGAAGCAGATTTATCATCAGTTTTCAAGAAAAAGGGTACCAGGGTGTTTAGCATGAAAGAAATCAAGAGCACTAGGAGATGGAAACACAATGAAATTCCTACAGACACTTCATCAACCCACTCCATTCTCATGTGGAGCATTTGAGCAGTGTACCTTCTCTAGGAGAACTCGTCCTGGCCTTTTAGAACTAATCCTAAACACAAGCTAGTTTAAAAATGTAGGTACAACATCCACTGCTCTCACCACTTGTTTTCCCTGTCCTACAGACAGCTAGGAGTCACTGTCAACACAGACGAAACTTTGCAAAGATCACCACATAACTGTTAAAATACATCTGTCCTTTTTTCCACTGCAACCAGCACGAAAGTCCAGTGACTTCAGTATTTTCACTTATCATCTCATCTTAGTGAAACCAAACAAACCCAAACAGGAGCATCTGAATTACAATTTAGTCCTACCCAAAAGTACACATCAAGTAGGTGCCACTATCCTAGTGAGTAAAATTTCCTCTTAAGACAAACAGCTCTCCAAAATGGTAAAAATACACAACTGACACTTATATTGAAAAGCAAGTAATAAGCACACAGAGTTCCGAATTCAGCCATGTGCAAAAAATTCCTATTAGAATTATTTTGGAAAAAAAAAATATTTTCATTCATGCCTACCAACCAAATGTCTATTTATAAATTTGTCTATATAGGACTAATGCTTTTTTGGCTGGGTAGGGGAGACTAAGGCCTGGGAAAAATGCCAAAAATGTTAGTGCTTTAAATGTCTGCAACAATATTCTGTTCAGACTATAACTATGTTTGCTTCATCAGTTTCAACCTTTAAGACTAAACATTTCATTCAACACAAAACAATATATTCTGTTCCTAATGGCACTCTAATGGAAAAATGCCTCAGCTTGGCATATGACTAGGCTGTTTTTAAACAGTTATCTAGCCATCAGAGAGTCTATTACACCTGCAATTCTACTTAACATGTAGCAAAACCTAAGCACAGCGGCATCAGACAGAGCCACACACCACAGGTTTACACTGAGAGTAAGTGTTCTACCAGCAGCAGTTTGTTTATCCCTGCCATGTAACTTTAACAGCCTTTCTGTGTGGATGCTGGCAATCGCTGACTTCCATTGTCCCCTAAATTGTCTAAGAACATTTTCAAATGCTTTTCAGTTTTAGCAGATAATAAAACATAAAATCACTATCATTTCCCATTCTCTTTTGGTGCTCTCCTCAAAAACTAACCCCCTTAACTCATAAATTCCTTTCATAATAAAACTATATTCCTATGAGACCACAGCTACCTCAATTTAGAGCATCCAGACTCCTGCGCCCAATGAGTATTCAAAATGCAGTGGTAAGGACTTCTGATCAGTTTTCTCTGCAAAACACAGACACTAAAAATAAATTATGGGTGTGGATGTGTTGCCTTCCCGGCCCCTCTCCCCACCACACACACTTCCACCCCCAGCTTCTTTGCTGGTTTTCATACAGATTTGTGCCAGACATTCGGCATCCTCATTAAGTGGTGTCTGGCAACCTGCCTAAGTTTTAGTGGGTTCTGGGAATGCCAATATATTAACCAGAAGACTTTTTGCATACCCTAGAGAGATTTTATTCTAGAAAAGTCAACCATTTGGCACAAAGAAAACTTATTTCAAATCTAAGAAAGCCCTCCATCGGCAATAAGAAGAGAAACTGCATTTAGATCCTTCTTAATTTCTGTCTCCTATCTGAAAGAAGTTCAATGTAGGGCAAGATTGTCCAAACACAGTTTAAAAGGTCAGTGCTGTCTGTAGTAGGATTTTAGAGAAAAGAAAGGCAGATATGAACAACACAGACACAGCACAACATCAAGAAAGTGACTCATTTTCATTCCCCCGTCTCTTGTGACCAAAATAATCTTAATCAGGAAGATTAAATTTACCCATTATTATGCTGAGTGATAATGAATGGTGATATGGGTACTTGCAAGTTTCCATTGCTTAACTAAACAGTAAGAAAAAGCATTTAGTAAGACACAGCTTTATCATGTTTTTTTTCATCATGTTCCAAATATGCTAAATCAAGGCACACACCACTGAAATGCATATATTAAATAAACAAAGATGACAAATACAGAAACATTTTGCCAGTATGAAGTACAGAACACGCTATAATGTTGTGATCACGCATTCACCTGCAAGCATTTTTTCTACTGCAGTCCCCTTACAGTTACTACTACTCAACTGAGAGTCCCAGAAGTAAGCAAATAAATCTAATCTCTAAAATAAAGAACTTAAATTTCTCTTTCAAATACAAGTTTCAGAAGAACACAATGGAAAAAAGGTCAATAGTTTTCCATCACTGGAATATTCTGCCTGTGCAGCACATAGAAAAATTTAAGGTACACTGGACAAACGTGTCATTATTTCATTCTGAGACCGTTTCTGCAGACTTATACACCTAGTGAATCTCATTCATTTCAAGACGTTATTCAGGTAATCTGCTATCATTCAGATATCGCTATCCATTATTATTAGAAATTGCTTCGAACTGACATTTATTTCAAACTCATCCTCCTGGTTTGCGCAAAAAATTGCTGACTTCCTGACAGCAGCTCCAAAATGTCACAATCCCTTTAAAAATGACCAATTAGCACCAGAGATTCAACAAGAATCAATTAAAATCAAGTCAAGTTAAATGCTTAAGTATACATATTAAAGTCTGGCAAAAATAAGACTATGTTTGGTGGGGAGAAATTTTTAGCTATCTAGGCTGCCTCTGCTTAGATATCAACCTTCTAGGCAAGACGGCTATTCTTAAAAATAGCTGTCAACTGAGAAAAGAAAATGTGTATGTATGAATCATTTCACTACAGGGTTGGATTCCCAGCAACTGATGCACCACTGTTCTGGCATCAGTGCCTTTAACGAGCAGCTGATACTAGCTTGGTGCCATTGAAGAATTTCACGGTTACCACAGAACCAATATGCAGAAAAAATCATCTCTAAACTTCTAGAAGTATTTGTATTTTGTAACTGGCAATTCACTTGCAAGGAGCTGTTTTAAGTTATTAGAAACTCCAGACAGAAAAAAACTTTTCCAAGATCACTCATAAGTTAAATGCAGCAATTCCTGCCGACGCAAGAGTTGGTGGGCAGGCATGCACTTTTTAACACTTCATTCACCTGAGTTAAATTACTTTTAAGATACCTTTCTATTATTTCAATAATCATTTACTTCTTTCTGGCACATCACATCCTGAAAGCATTACAAATTATTTTAGACAGCGTCACTTAAATGCAACTAGTTCTTGGTGGAAAGGCAGCAGCCACTAGACAGAGTACTGCAGGGCAGCTGTGAAAGAGAACTAAATTTTGGTCAAGAAAATCAGACAGAAAACTTCGCTCTTCCTGTCCCCCCTGGTCGTCCCCCCCCAAAGACATGGTACTTTCACTGCACAGAAAACTAATAACTCATCTTTTCAAGTCTCATCTTCAGTGTCCTATGCAGAGAAAGCATTTTATCGACTTAAAAATAACAAAGGGACAGATTAGTTCTAAATTCTTAGGTTAAGCTACTGTTCAATAGTTTTAACCTTACCAAACTTAGTAAAACTGTGCCTCAATCTTGAATCCCAATTTTGTTCTACTTCCACAAGTTTTCTTGTAACAAGTCAAAGATGCTGAAGACTGAATTCAAACTTCATCAGTCAAAACGCTGCCTAGTGCCTGCAATGTTTCAATTAACGTAAACCAATGGTCTGAAATACACTGTCTCACATTTAGGCCTGCATAGGCATCTGAATTTACTGGAGACACTGATATGCCTCATGCGTACACAACAATGATGTTCACATACCCAAGAGTCAGAATTAAATATGCTACTATAAACACAGAATATATAAAAAGACGTATTTTTACTTCTATGTGTAACTGCATATAGTTGACACATTCCAATTTAAGTTCTCCTCACGCTGGCCGCTTTATGTATCACAGTAACTTAATACCTGGTGCTAAAACACCAGTACAGATACAGATGTTCAGAGTACCATCACTATTTCAGCTAACATGGACAAGGAGATGTTGCTTAGACTGCTTCCCACCAGTGCACTGGTTTTCCAGCAAAACTTCCCCTTTTATTCACAGCCATGAAGCCATAATATTTATATTCTCATTAGTGGAACCATACACGTGTGCACCACACGCACAGTTACTCAACTCCACTCAACAGTGCATCATACATTATTTAAACAACTCTGGATCGCTGCAAAGAGTGGAGTTCTTAAAATATTCCTCTACAAGTGAAATTGGAAGGAAGAATAAAAGTTTGGTCTAACCAACAATACTCAGGGGTTGAAGGATGAAAACTAGAATACACTTTCCAGAAAGGAACATTACTGTACTTATGCAGCATCTATGTTCATACCTCACCAATGCCTATCAGTAATTGCCCCTCAGGCTTTCTTACCAGCAAAAACTCTCTCCCTTTTTGGCTAGCCTCAGATGTACAGTGCTGCATACGCTTCACTCTTCATGTTACATGGTGCACCTTTCCAGTCCACAAACATTTTAATGCAAGAGTTTTTTGTTTGTAAGAACAGACAAATCTCTGAAGAGCTTTCCGTCCTGACAAGATGCTCATGTGTTAGATCAATAAACTTTTGTAACACCAAACATTATTTCTAGTGCCATATAATTATTCAACAGATTTCTGTTCTCTTGCACAACCATCACCTGCTACTCAGAAAAGGTTCTGAACAACAAAGCCTCGATAAAACCTGTATCATTGTAGGTGTTCTTTTAAGATCTAACAAAAAAAGTTAGGTTTGCATTTCGCCTGCTTCCTGTTTATTCTTTAGTCAGTTTAAACCTACACACAACGGTGTGTTTGTCTCTTCAGCAAATACCAAATCATAACCTAAGCATAACCACCTACATGACGGAAGACCTGGCACGCCATTCAGAAATTTGGGATGCACATATTCAATACAAACGACGCAAGCAGGCGTCGGATACAGATGGGCAAAGCCAGACTTCTGCTCGTAAACTTTTTTTTTAAAAAGGCACTTCATTAAATTTAGGTCATTTTGTGCGTGAGCCCGGTAGCCACCCTGCTACTTCTCCTTCCCGCAGAAGTTGCCCGCTGGGACGCGGGCACACGCCGCAGCTCTCCCCAGCGCCGGCACCCCCCCGCCCCCACCCCGGGGCTCTGTGCCGCCGGGCCGGGCAAGACAGGACACCCTGAGCGGGGCTGTTCCGCCGGTACTGCCCACCGAGCGGCGTTACATCCCTCCTCCGGCGAGGCGAGCGTCGCCCAGACGGAGCTGGAAGTATTTCACTTCGGAGCAGCGGAGGGGACGCGCCGCACGCCTTCCCCGTTCCACAGCGCCCTGCCCGCCGCCGCCGCCGCCTCCTCCTCCCTTGCCGAGCTCCGGCTCTCCCCCCCTCCGCGCCGCCGAGCTGCCGGTCCCGGCTTCTCCCCCGGACGAGCGGAGCAGCAGGGAGGCGGCGGGCAGCGGCGGGGAGTCCAGGCCG
>VZSZ01003609.1:30017-50610 GCA_013398815.1 Ibidorhyncha struthersii
TGCCACGTGCAGAAGAATAATCCTTAAAACTTTGTAAAGGATAACCAAAAAAAAAAAAATCACCTCTGGGGTGAGAGATGATTTTTATACACTATACCCCTCGGGGGGTGGGGGGGAATTATGCGCCTGGCAGCAATTTGGGATATTTTGGACATGGAGGAGGAGAGCAAGAACCAGTGAAAAGACAGAGGCATGCGTCTGCTCAGAAAGCGCGATGTATGTATGTATCGATCCATGGCTGGAAAGTGAAACACAGACGATGCTTGGCGCTGCTGGTACCCTCGTTCCTATCCAAGATATCTCTGGAAGAGACAATCTGCAACCTCGTATAATGGCACCTGCCAGAGGACAACAATTCCTCAGGTATACAAATTCCTTCACCTTTTAATTAGCAAAATAACTGGTTCTGTTCAGTGTCTGGCTCCACTTACACACGTGTGAAGAATGTCAGTATTGCTGAAGCTTAAAGAGAGACAGTCTAAGAGGAGTGTTAACATCCCCTTATCAGGTTATAAGTCATAGGAGATCTTGGAGCCGTGTACAGGTTTCACTCTAAAGAGAATCCCAGAGAGAGTTTGGTTATATGATGAAACTCATCTTAAAAAAAAAGAACAACAAACCATCTCTTCAGTGAAGGTGATACTCACAGTATCACAATATTGGGGTTCCACATCCATGAGGTTGAAGAGGCATCCCGACAGTTTGTTTCCTGGATAAGTAAGAGAAAGTTCTTATAATTAGTTTAATGTATAGTCTGTGCATGTTTTTCTTTCTTTTCTTTATGCTTCTCTCTAAATCTAGTAATGACATAGTTAATATTTGGACTGCTGGGTTTTTTTTTTTATATTTTCTTTTACTATTTTATCAGTCATCTGATTAATAAGTTACTTCAACGTTCCTGGTGCTGCGTTCCTAAGGATGTAGCTGAATAGGAGCAGCCACTCACCCCGCCATGTCCAGAACCCCAACACAAGAACCAAGGAAACCCAGGAGACAGGTTTTCTGCTGACTCTCTAATAAATACTTGGCCCGATCGTGCTGTTAGATATGGCAGGAGATACACAACCCAGTGAAGCACGTGCTCTGAGTGTCCATATCCATCATCCCTGGTTGGGCCTCTTCTCTGGGCTTGTCACATACACTGTCACTGCTATAATCTCTTCCTTCCCAGCCTTGCAGTCCACAGGATGTGCCACACTGGTAGGGAGGAAGCCAGTGGGGAAAGCAAGTATTCCAGCAATTACACTGAGAGGAACAAATTTGAATCCAGGGACATAATGGCTGTTGGGTGTAGTAACTAAAAACATTCAAACTGCCGTTAGAACATAGCCAAATAACATACGGGCACATGTAATAAGCCAGTCTTGCTAAACTACACGTAAAAACATGCTACAAATAAAACACCACCTAAAACTAGTTAGAAGCAGATTCGGTAGGGTTTTTTACCCAAGGGATCATCCAGATTCATCTCCCAGGTGTCCACCACAAGCAGATAAGCACTGCTCATAATCGTAACCTGCTGCTGCTTCCCAAAAAAAGACTGCAACCTTACTGGCACCCCGCAGTGCACAGGAACGCAAAAATCTTCAATATGTTAACTACCAAAAGACACCACTCACCCAAGCTCCTGGGGTGGGAAGGACGGCCTGGGTTTTGGTGGTTTGGTTTTTTATCATGGCGGAATCTAGCAAGGGAAGACATTACAATAGAGAAAGAGGTGACAATTCTCCCTCACTAAAGGAAGTTACATTCTTTCTCTTGGATGATTCCCAAGAAGGTCATTCCTTTCAAGGGCTTCCACTCTCTTTCCTGATTAGACTAATAAGAATATATCAGAGAACAAATTTTCTATATTAGGTGATTTATGGAACTAATGGCAAGCAATCAAATCTCTTCAAAATTTAAAAAATTTTTAACATACAAAAAAAAAACCATACCACAAACTTGCCATAATGTTTTTGGCCATTTCAAAGGAAAAAGGTCCGTCTAATATTTTAATAAAATATTCTGACATTTTCCAAAGGGCTTCAAGATCTTAATGCAAATACTAATATTTCGGTCATCGAGGGATGGAGGCCTCAAGCCTGCACTGAGCTTCAAGGTAGGTACAAGGCCTCGACACGCATCTCAATGCCCACGCAGATGCGCACAGGTGGACTTGTGTGGTCCCTTGACCACACACACAGGGTCCCAGGACCCAAACAGTATTTCCAGCAGTGTGCAATTGTGTCACACCAGTGACTGCGCCCTCACAGAGAAGGACCACTTTGCATGCCTTGTTACGTAGGGGGTAGGTATTAAAGCAACGACAGGGGGAAAAAAGTATGCAAGGAAGGCAGCACAAGAAAGATTACTTGTAACATTTTGCTGCTGTACAAAATTCTCTGTTTGTTCTAGTCATTCACTGAAATTAGACTCCAGCTAGTTTGTTGTTCATGGTTGCGCGCACACACACTCCTGCAGTGTGTTGTTCATCTGCCAATTCCACCCACGAACCTGTAGACCCCTCCACTAGATGTCAATCTCAGTTTTAGATAATCATGCAAATCTTAAGACATGTTTTGGTTTCCTTGTCATGACGGACATAAATAAAAAGGTTTTCACATTAAATAAAATACAGTGTCAGACTGGAAACTTAGTGAGCACTATGAATATCTGGATTGCATCCTCAGGTTTTAACAATAAGGTAACATTACAGAGCATATATTGCTTTGTTCTTGACAACAAAAAGGCTTGGAAAGGACATCATTAGAAAAAGTACTATAGAGACAGCAATCAGTTGAGTCCAGACTGGAACTCTCCCAGCCAGCATACACAGTAAGTAATCTAAGAGCTTGGGAGATGCATGGCAAAAATCTCAGTTGGACACACATTCTGTATCTCTTATTGAAATTTCAAAATCTGTACTGTTGGTCACAATGACATTTCTCAAAGACAGCACCAACGCACCGGTGAATTTGGAGCTTGAAAAAAACAGTGGATGAAAACCTCTGGCCATTCTTACTCTCCCAGAATTTATATAGCTGAAACACAGCTAAGATAACCAGTGCCCCCAAAACTCTCCAAACTATAATGGCAGTAATGCCCTCCTCTTTTTCCTAAAAGAAAGCCTAATGCAAAAAAAAAAAAATCCATTAGGAATGAGCATAGATCAGGTTGGCAGGTCTACCTTTAGCTTCTGATAAATCAGCCAAGAAAGCTATGATGTGGAAACCCTCTGCGAGGAACCAAGAGAAAAGGAAGATAATATCACATAAGCTACTGAATACCACATACACTACCATAATAAAGAGAGAAAATACATTTGCTGTTAAGAGGGGCTGGATGACTGAACAGCATTTGAGTTCTGTATCAACATCTTATTACATAGAGTGAATAATGTATGTAGCAATCAGACAATATTTGATCATCAGATAAGAAATGAATTCTTCTCTTAACCTGGGCATTCTTCCTTTATAAAAGAACCTCAAATCATTTTTCTTGGAGTTAGCAGATCCTTATGGACGTACCAAGTATCTTATGAGGCAGCACAGACTGAAAGAATGGAATCCTAACCTGAAACAGAATTTCTTTTTGACAGCATTGCTTTAAAATAAAAATGGCAACTACAGTTCTGAATTGATTCCCCGACTTGTAAGTATTTGTAATGCCAAACTGTCTAGTTTGCTGAAATGTCGATAGCACTACCACATCAAAATAGATATTTAGTAATTTCCATATGCTTTCACATCCATTTATCTGCTTTACAAATCAGTACATTTTTCAGATCGAGAAAAAAAAGCCTCCAGTATGCAGATTAATAATGATAATAAATGCTATTTCCAAACTCTCTCTCAGCACTAACGCACTTTGGCCACTGCTTCAGTAATTTAGCATGTGAATTAATAGACAAGATATACTCTGTTATTATCAATTTACAAACAATTTACAAATAGGTGTGTTTTCTGCTTTGCAAAATTAAGTCTCTGCCATGTGAAAGATACAAGATTCTTGTTTATAGTAAAATTTCCCCAATATGTTTTCATTTTCATTCCCAAGTCTCAGATTGATTTGTGTTGGAGGACAAGCCTTAGTATTTCTATGATAAAGACAGAATATTTAAGTCATAAAAGAAGTATGATTTGCCTTAAGAATGTACTATGAAAAAAGGCAGAATTGGGAACTAATCCAAATTCTGGGTTTTTTTCCTACAGCGTTCTGTCTACTGAACCACAAAGCAGCTATTCACTGCTTGTTGTTCTACAATTTTTGACTCTTAAAGTACTACCAAACTTCCATTTTTCTCCAAAAACATAGCCAGAATTACTTTCTTAGCTACCAGTCCTACTGTACTGGTTTATGTTAGTTGTGAGGGAAGTAATTAGTTTGCAAAGCACTTTTAAATGAAAGAATTGCCAAATATTGTTGGACAAGATCCTAATTCTCTTCAGGTCCGTATCAGAAATCCCACTGACTTCAGTAGGACCAGGATCAGACTCATTTTACACACACAAACATACACAAAACCTATAGAAAAAGTATTCAATAAAGAATGCAGTGCCTATCTACTACTCAAATGAAACCATGACCCAAAACCTCCAAAACTTTGGACAGTCTTACATGAAAAGATGGAAAACATGAGAAGAATGCGTAATAGAACTGATTATCAATAACAGCATCATCATCTTATGCTTAACTGTAATGGGAGAATCAGTATTACAATCCATAAGCTTCTGCCTTTTCTGTTAACTAAAATAATCATTCCTATTCAGCTATCCATACCCCTAACTTTCAAACCCTTCCCAATAACTTGACACATCGACATGTATTTAAAAGCTACTCTGTTATTCTTCTTCTTTAGGGCTTCACAGAATAATTCTGTCCTTCTATTTACACACTTAAAAAAAAAAACAACTAATATTTTTTTGTGACAAGGACCATCTTCACTGTGTCTGTGGTACAGTACAGAGCACCTGGTCAATGCTTAAACTTAAAATGAAGGCAATTATGTTTTAAAGAACCTTATGTTGCAATAAATTTCTTTCAGTTCTGACCTTCAGCTCTCCCCAAGGATAAAGCTGGAGAGCTCCAAGATGTCCCCAGTGTCTGCTTACTACAACTACTTCTTTTCCCTTTCTCCTTTCCTCCTCACCCCCACCAGCTTTTGGACTCCTTTTAAATTAAAGCCTTTGCATTAATGCAGCATCAAAAAATCTGAAGGCTTTACTATGACAGAAGACAATTAAAATTAAGGCAAATAGGTTGGACAGATTACACTGCTCAAATTGCATATATTGTCATATGAGTAGTAGCTAAGTGTTTTTCCTGCCTAAGAGGCAACTCTGCAACACCTTCAGGCATCCCAGGCTAACGCTGCCCACTGAATTGGATATCAGTATTGTCCAGAACGAGGACAAGTAGAACCTGCTGCTGACTGTGTGCCTGCTTTGCTTCACCTGCTGCTGTGATCAAATGCATTTTTTCACGTCTGGAAAAAACATTTCTACAATTGCTTACTGAAATACTGCAAATAAGACTATTATTACCTTCTAGCTTACTCCTCCCAAAGGGATCTTAGGAACTGTCTCTTTGCTCTTTCATGTTTAACGTATCCTAGTGACTTTTCTTTTTTATCCTCCCCACTGCTTTTGCAGGTCATCTGTAATATATTTTTAATATTGAAAGTCTGCATAGCATACAGTTGTTTAGTGCCTTCCGTTAAAGGTTCTCAAAGCATTCTGTTGTCACTAATCAGTTCAATCTCACCAACCCAGACATACACAAGCATTATTCCTATTCTATAGGCAAGAAAACAATTACAGAGAAGGCTGAGTGGCAGAATTCATTCCCGCATTCAAACTCCAACCGCTAGATCAGAAACAGCTTGAAGAAAGACAAGCTGTTCTCTAATGCTCAGATCTGTACAACTGTATTAACAGGAGTTCCTCCAATAACTTGCTGTCTCTTCTCTCAGATACTTCCTTAGTTACTCATTTATTTATAAGCAGGCTACCTACAGATCTTAACATACCTTACAGACACCAAGAACAGAGGCCAATATAAAACAAGTCGTTAAAAAGGCTCTTTCCCAGTTACTTTAGCATCAGTATAACAAGTTGCAAGAACATAAAATACATAGAAGTGATAGATTTTTACATCTTCCTCCTTTAACACACTGACTATTCCTTTGGCTGGCATCTTCAGCACTCTTCACTGACAGCTAAACCACTTTAAACAAGACACTACTAGAAAAATATTCTCAAAATTTGTGGGGGAAAAAAAAAAGTTTCTACATCTCAAAGTTGTAACTGCAGAGCTATGTACCATCATTATAGATACCATCCTAACAGGTCATTCACCTATCTCTCTAGTGAGTGCTGAAGTACCAAGATGTGCCCTCTCATGTTCTGAAAATGATACCCTGATTCAGAAGTTTAACTTAATGAGATGTAAGCAAAAACATTGCGAGAAAGTACTATGTTCAAAGACAGTCTTCTGCAACTTATTAGAAACACTACGCATTATACACTATGTAATACAGACTTTCACAAGTAACAATGGAAATAGTTTTCCTAGGTTAGGAAACTATTTACACAATAGGTAGTGATGCCATACGCTGAAGTTCTGGGGTTTTTTTTAAATGTTAAGTGAAAGGATGGACTGTAATCCTAATATTGAAAAACTCCTGTTGCAGATTAATCCAACTTCAGAAATTCTTCTGATGCAATATCATCATTTGCAGAAATATGAGTCAATTCACACTGTGGCATTAACCTCTATTTTTGTTCATTTTCTATTATTACATGTTATCGTTTCTACGGTAGTCTTCCCTTCACTGCATAGAGTGGAGACTGTCCAAAGGATGAATCAGGAATACATATGGAAAGAAGTTCCCCTTGGTAGAAGCTCTGCCTCACTCATGCAGATTTGCTCGCGTTTAGTATCATATTCACTATGCCACACTCTTAACAGTAGGAATTCACGAACAAACCGTCACAAGTTAAGCAAGGTTGTCGAATTTACTATAAATCAGTTAATCTGCAGTTATTTTCTATAAAATGTATACTCTGCCCCAGCAACGCATGCAAAAGAAGTTGGTCTTTAACCGAGAAAATAAATGGCTTTGAATTAGTTCATATTGACCTGACAATAACAATTCGCATGCAGGCAGTTAACGCAGAAGAGCTGACTTGGCGTAATTTACTTAGAATAAGGAGTTAAGAGACCGAGCAGGTTATTCGTGTATGTGTACTCTCAATACACATGCACTTACATTATATCAGACAGTCTGGCAACATTTTTATAAAACACAGCCACACCCATATCTTATGCCAATCTCACGTTGTTTCCAGAAAACTTCACTTCAAGCTATGACTTTCTGGCAAGGTGACAATGTGTGAAATAATCTTTGTTCGTCAAACTTGAAACTTTTCACCAGTGCGCATACATGGGCAAATAAATACCTGCTTATGGTTTATTTGTAGCTATGCCATTCACAGCTTTTTAGCACGTAACCATCCCAAACCGTATTGCTTCAAAACTCAACAACTGTAAGGCAATAAAGCCTATTCCTGCTTACAGGTAGTGGAACTATCTTCTACGTGTTTATTTTTGTTTAATCTTTGTTTTTACAGCACTATTTATTTATTTCTCTGCTGTACTCCATTTGCTATCCTGAAAGCATGAGAGATGAGCAGCATCAAAACTTGAATTTCACCACACACGGCGAGACCACGCAGAGACCTTGGAGCCTCCCCAGGGAAAAAAAAAGCCCTTTCTCCCTCCAAATATTTCCCCCTTCTGCTGGGGGGCAAGGCAGCAGAGCAAAGAAGATATTGTTCTGTTCAGCCCCATTGCTGGCACCGCAGCCCAACACCAGCATGGAAATCTTGGCAGGCAACACCAGCGCTTGGAGCATTTGAACAGATGCATGGGGCATCCAGCCAGAGGCTGCACAGCTGCTGCTGCTGGAAGAGGCTCCAAGCCACCCTCTCACCTACTGGGCCTCTCTGGTTTCACTGACCACTTGCCCATACAGAGAAAGTTGTAGCGATATCAAGGAGGCTTCTCCCCATCCGCAAGTCCCCCTGTTAACTGGTATAGACTCTGCGTGAACTGCAACGAGCCAGGCACAGGCTAGATGCTGAGTTCATTTAAAGAAGCCTCCGAGAATGACAGAATTGCATCTGCCACCAAAAATAAAACCAAAACCGCCTTGGAGTCAGTAGAGCTGTGATTTGTCTGTTCTTCACGAGCACAGGAATTTATTTGTCAGTGGGCAGTCTCAGCTTTGTACCAGACATATGATTTTATATGAAATCCAGATGTCATTTAGAACAGTGTCAAAAGTCAGACTAAAATTAGTATTCATCGAATGACTTTTTTTAAAGAAAAAATACGCTCTGCAGCTTAAAGAAAGAACTGTAAAAGTATCTCAGATTTGTGTATTTCTCTTAGCAGTGTCATTGGGTTTTCACTCGTACAAACATATAAGCCTAAAGAACTAAGAGTGGCAATATTCTCCATGTTTCTGTTTGGATATGGCTCACAACTCAGGATCAGTTTATGAGTCTCAGTAGTTCCCCCAGAGTAGAGAGCTGTCCACCACTATAGTTTCATTTACATGCATGGTATCTACCTACATGAAAAGTCTTGATACACCGGAAAAGACCAAGATGGCTTTTCTGCATTTATTTAGCAAACAAATGAAATTACTTTCAATGGTCTTAGGTTTTCTTAGGCAATATTAGAACTGCCTGCAGACTACTCTACTAGTCAGTGCAAGCAGGAAAAAAAAACAACAAACATTGCTTATTTTGTTCCTAGACAGCCACCCCAAAGCTCTACCTACTGCTCTAGAGTGAGTTCACCTTCATGCCATGCTGTGCCTACCCAGATTGTAGCAGTCACCCACTTTCACTGAATGAAATGGTGCTTTATTTGCAAAGATTTAAATAAAGCTTTCTTTGTTCATGAAAGATCTCCATTCTTTTCAGCAAAAGGCATGATCTCATCATTCTGATATAACTGTCCCATTAACTGAGTGAAAGAAACTTTGCATTGCCACAGCTGAGACAGATCACTCTACAAGGTGAATCTGGGAGTCTAGAGGGATGTTTACAATTTACCTCATCAACAGGAAGAAGAATGCGTGCCATTTAGCTATTCCCTAAGAACAAGAAAGAAAGGAAAATCAGCACGCGGCTAGGCTGACAGTGAGATGCCATTCAAAGAGCCCCAACAATGTCTCAGCCTCATAATAAGCCTTTTACGATCAGTTGGCCCCCAGGTGTCTTGTAAAATTCCACTTCAGAAAGGGATTAAAGATGTCTTTTAGCCAGGAACATTCAGTTGCACCTTCAGGAACAACTGCTTATTTTAATAGTTGACGTTGATATTTTCTGCTGCACCATCTTCTTTAAGTTCTGCAAAGACATACTATATGTAGCTTTTTGTTCAATTGCAGGTTTGATTAAAAATTGTTTAGATTTGTAAGTCACAGCAAGGCAAATTTCTGAAAGAAAACGGTATTATTACAGTTGACTATTTTTTTGTTTTTAGAAGAAAACATTGTGGTCATACAATAAATAAATTTATTTGTTGTAATAGATACTAGCACTCAATACAGCTTTTGAGTTAGTGACTTTCTTCCAAGTCACTCTTCCTTCCAGAGTTCTAAACAAAGAAGTGAATAAGAGATGATCAGATACAATAGCTGTGTGAAAGAGGAATCCTTTCCTTCAGATGCATCCCAATAAGAAGATTGTTTCAGTGACTTAACGCTTACTCTTGAACTGACATGAGTACTTGAGTCATTTCTAAAACAAACATGACAAGAGTTAGCTACAATAGAAACACGTTACCCTTCAGTGCTTTGAGAGTTTCAATTTATCAAGACTGACAAGCTACAGAAGCTTGATGCTGAAACAGCAGTACTGATCAGGATGCAAGGATGCTGCATTAAACAGCCATCATGTTCTGTAAGTCCCAATAAGAAGCCTGAAGTCCTTGTGATTATACACTGGTCTTGGTGATTAAAGCCAGAGATTCAGGAATGTGGAGTTACAAGATTAGGTCCATACCCTAATCACTACAGAAGGTAAGATCAAGTAAAACACCTATCTCCACCATAGGTGGAGATACTTTTCTCAGTTGGATGTAGTAGTGCACATCAACACTTCCTATGCCGGAACAGGTGAACAGACTTTTCACCTTTCCTCCAGCTCAGTCTTGTGGCCCTAGGATTGCAGTCCTACCCCTGTACTCCCACCACTTCCACTTGTGTTTCATCTAAAAGATGGGGTTTGCCCGTTTTGTTTCAGAGTTTGTCCCCGACACACCTGACTCCACAGGTATGACTGTTCATCTGCTTTTCATGACATGTCTTCTTGTACTTTGGGACTGATTACAAATATATCTTCATCTTCAAACAGGAAGATCCATTTAAGGCACCTGGAAGATCCCTTTTGATCCTGGTCTAGGGGGAGGTGTCCCTGCTCATGGCAAGGGGGTTGGAACTAGATGGTCTTTAAGGTCCCTTCCAACCTAAACCATTCTACAACCATATATTAGTCTGACCTGCTAGATCTTAGGCCTATCATACTAACACAGAAAATGGACCTCTTCCTACCCCTGAATAACCAAGCAGGGCAATTTCTTGGCACGGGGAACCAAAATTTGCTTCCTTTACATATCTATATTTATGATTGGACTTCTCCCACTGCAGAGAGGAAGTACTGTCTCCCGCACGAATAAATCCTCAACTCATGCATCTAGAAGAAACAATGCTTTAGCACACCGACCTGCACCGGCTTTGTTGTTTTCAGTGGGGCATGTGACTTATTTCTGCAGTGCCTACAGATCTGTTGAACGCTGCTGCTCATAAAAAGCTAATATCACCACAGGCTCCTTCCCTCCCTGTTTAAGAAGCAGTATACCATCTTTTTAACAGAGCTGGCCAAGTGATAGCATGCTTTTATCTTGGATATTTGTTTTGATGTGTCAAAGTGACAAAAAGACTACTATGTTCAGGTCAAAAAGGGACGAACCTCTGGTGCTAAGGTGCACCTCTTCATGCCTGGACTCCCTGACACGAGAGTCTTTCAC
Source organism: Ibidorhyncha struthersii (assembly GCA_013398815.1). Taxonomy (NCBI): domain Eukaryota; kingdom Metazoa; phylum Chordata; class Aves; order Charadriiformes; family Charadriidae; genus Ibidorhyncha; species Ibidorhyncha struthersii. The sequence continues at coordinate 41,103 of VZSZ01003609.1, forward strand.
ACGATAAGAATCTGCCTAAGCAAGCAGTGGGGGCTTTACCCATCAAAAGTGCAACATATGAAGCCCATTGTTCCCCAAGACAATTGTCCTGCAACTCCCATGTTACCAAATTAACGAAAAAGCATATTAGGACAACCTTCATGTTATCACTTCAGCATATATAAACTGGATTACTGAGGAAGCAGGTTTTCAAGAACTGCAGTGCACTCCAGGGCATTAACAGACCACACAGTCTCTGCTGCCACTGCTGCAGCAGCTGTTCCCCCTTTTGCTGCAGTTAGGGGACAAGAGGATCTGTGTTTCGATCCAGTCTCATGAAGTTTAGAAAAAATGGCACCTGTAGGCGGCCTGGTCTTCAGTCAAGCTGACAAAGGCATCCTCATACTTGGCATCACTGTTCCAATCTGGCCTACTTTCCACTCCAGCATGTCTTTCTGACCTGAACAAGCTCTAAATACTGACACCCTGCTCTAAGTCACATGCCTATAGAAGGGAGCAGATTAGCAGCATGGGTGGCTCCTGGCTGTGGAAATGCTAGAAGCAGGTTTCCAGGGTCAGGGGTGTCTTCAAGAGCCCCCTCCCTGCAGCAGATATGCTCACTTCTGCCCAAGTTTTGGAATAACGGATGTATCTTAAAAAAACTCCTCCAGCTCAGAAGAGGTTACAACCTCCAGCCGCTTGTCATCACCCTTCTGCTACAGATTACCGGCTGGAGGGGGTCTTATTACAAATGCTCCACAATCTGTTCCGTCAAAGTGAACTAAGTTAACTTTAAAAAAAAAAAAAAAAAAGGAAGAAAACATCTTTCTAACCTAACTCAATTTGACAGACGAGTTAGAAAATGACAACACATGCGATGAACAGATGTGAGGCAATGATGATCACCAGCTGAAAAGATGGTGACAAGCAGCTGAGGGGTGCGTCTGCAAGCGTAGCAAGATCCAGTCAGTAACCTCTGCCCATGACTTCCTTGAACTACAATTTTGCCTTCTAAAAGGTGGATTATTTTTTCTTGATTCTAGCAATGTAGAGAAAATGTATTAGTGTATTACTCATCTGTGTTGCTAAAGCTAACAGCTTCTACTTAATCAACAAACACAGCCAAGTATCAAAGTACCCAAAATCTCTTACCAAAACCTTTGTTTAAAAGACCTCACAACTTTCTTACTTTCATTAAGATTTTTCACCTGTTTGCCTGATTCTCCACTGCACCAAAGTAAAAAAACAAACCTGTTTAATATTACTTTTAACTTTCCAGATGCAAGCTTCATTTCAGTATATGAATTTCTATTTCATTCTACACTCATAAATGTGCTTTTGCAATTACACAAAATAAAACTGATCTTTCTACAAAGAGACTGGATGAGAACCTCCATGCCATAAAATAAGATCCATGATAACCTCCTTACTGAAGTGGTACAGAAGTATCTCACCTAGATCCATTTTAAGAGGATAACTACTATATTGCAGCAGCATATCTGGTTTCATTCCTGGTGATGCTAGAGATTCTTCTAAGTAATTTCGTATTACAGCAGTTCTGGGAAACAGCCTCAGTTTGTCTGTGGGGTTTTTTTGTTCGTTTGTTTTGGAGTTTGCTGTTGTTTTTTTTTAAACTCACAAACACCTTTTCTTGTTTACAGCAGTACTGAAAACTCTAACAGACGAGTTCCTATAAGGCCACACAGAGATGTCTGGAGCTATGACAGTAGTTCCTCTGAGGACTCCAGGGGTGAAATGATAGAGACTATGCAAGAAATACACAGCATATAGAAAAGGCTTTTAAATTACTTCCTAACATACACCAGCTGCCTAAACACATATTGTTTGAACCCAGGAAAAACTATGTAGGTGTGAAGGAGCAGCCAAAGAGTTTCAGGGAAATACATAATTTGCCTACATTAAATGGTTTATGCAACTAAATGGCAAGAGTAAGCACCAATTGTTGTTCTAGGTACGCAAATACTTTGAAAATTTCACTATTTAAGTTACTTGATTTCTAAGATTACCAAGCCTCTTAAATTACTGTTCAACCACACAACAGGTCCCTAGCCTGTAAGCTAGCATTCTTTCCAGAGACAGCTTTTAAGCTCATGGTCATGTTTTCACAATTAAAACCAGGTAAGAATCTTTATCTCATTATCTTAGGCTAAGTTCACATCCTGTTCACACGTATCTTGCTTTCTGTTTTGTCACAAGGACAATACAGCTTAGACACTTTGTACTACCACTTCTGTCTTCTCATTTAATTCTTTTAGTTCCTTAATCCTTGTAATATTTATTCAATTTTCAGCTATTGTCAACAACTAAGTGCATCAAAATTTTCCTTTCTTCTTTTTTGACTCTCTAGAGAGAAAGCTAAGGGGTTGGTAGGTGTGTAAAGTTTAAAAATTTAAAACTAAAAACATTAAAAGTTAATGTTGTTAGTCCATTTCTTCCATGTTTTTTCATATCAAATATTCTACATTTAGAAAGACTTTTTGAATTGCCAGTACAATCAACTGTTGTTGTACAAAAATAGGTTTTTAACTATACTGTAGAATTATACTCAGATAATGACAACATAAATATTTACATAATCTACATCTGTAAAATTTCTACTTGCAATAAAACTGAGATTGCACTATACTATGGGAAATGATCCTTTGATCCTAATGCACAATTTCCGTTTATTCCATGGAAGAAACCATAAAGTATGCAAGGTAAGGCCTTCAAAAGGCATCATTTTGTGAGAGATTCTTACAGGTAGCATCTGTTTAAATCATTAGAAAATAAACTAACATTTCACTAAAATTTGTTTTTTTCAGGGCATCTCTAGATTCCGTTAAATGACTCTTCTGTCCCTAACACTCAGCAAAACAATTCAGAAAGGAAAGCATGTTTGTTCAAGACAGTCTTAGAACAGAGCACAAGGTCCAGATATTCCTGAATTTTGGAAAGTCTACTCCACACTGTTGTCTTTATTTACACTGGAAAAAGAGAGAGAGAAAATTGTGAGGAGCTGTATCAACATCAAAGTGAGGAGGACATTTTAATAGTTTGCCTTTGCACCAAATGTTTCCTATAGAGAAAATAAATAAAAAACCCACTCCAATACCAAACACTGCAATGAAAATTTAAAGAAAAAAACACAAACCAATACTAAAAGCTCTTAAACCCTACAGGACATACTCTTAGAGAATCAACAGGGTGACACACCCTGATTTACCTGAAAGGAAGAAAATTTTTCCTGCTCTATGGATCTTACACATGCCAGTGCGTCGTCATTGCTTTGGCACTCTCATCCCTCTCCATGGAGGCCCTGGTCTCCAAACGCTGAGAGCATCCACAGGAATAAACAAACAGAAGTTCTGAGCTGATTTTCACACAATTGCTGAAAACCTGTAAGATAAAGGTGAGAACATCAGAACAGATTATTGAAAAAGAAAAGAAAAAACCTGCAATATGAGGACACAAGATATTTATTTCTGAATACAGAAACCCCACTTGCCTAGCTATCATTCTTTACCATGAACAAACTTTCAAAGACTGTTTCTCTCCAGTACTCATGAGTCATTTTCTAACATCGCGTCTTTGGCGGCTTGAAGCATTCTGAAAGTGGAGAGCAAACAAAATTGCTTTTAATGCACTCATAAGAGGGTACTTCAGTTTTTTTAAAAGCCATTTTTTCTCTATCTTTTAGCTGCTAGGAGGCTTTAAATGGGACCCCTGTAGGTTTTTGTCTGTAAACCATACGAGAGCATAAAAGCTTGGAAAACTTGCAGAGATTCTGAAGCAGGTTCACACAGCTTCATTGAAACTGTGTGTGGTTTTGAAGCTCACCAGGGCTCTACTCACCAGGAACCATTTAAAATTGCCAACTTAAAAAATAGATTTAAAACTCATGAAGGATTATGATGAAAATGTAAGACTTATTTTGTAGTCTTCCAACTTGAAAGAAAAAAAATACTATTCTGTAAATAGGGAGGAATGGGTTTTCTTCTCTAAAGGTTTTTGGGCATTGTTTCTTTGAAAACTCATATAGTAGCCTGAGAAAGGGATCAGAGTAACCTCTGTAAACACAGCCTGAATTAACCTGCATCAAAGTGATTTACCTGTATCAAAAGACTCAAACCGAACAATCCATTATACCAACACATGGTGGCTCAACTATCCTAAAAGCACTTGCAGGACTGTTACAATGGAAATGTGTCAAATCTTTCCCTGTCTTTGGAGATGACTCGCTCAACCCACTTCACTATCAATCAGAATAGCCAGCGAGAAGGCTTGAAAAACCATCACTGCCATCCATAAATACCATGAGAAATGCGAGACTACTTTCATTTATAGGAAGAATCAGTCAAATAAGATTTTCTGACTAACACCATTATCTCGCTATCACCAATTTCTCATTTTACAATGTAAGGTTTACTAGAACTTAGTGCTGCAAAGGAAAATGGAATAGTATTGTTTTGAATGTTAAGGGACACATGAAAAATTTTTCACGATAGGGTCTAATATGGCATTTCTTGTACCTACACAGTTGTCATTGAAGCCTGAGAGAGTTCTGTGAGGAACGGTTGCCAGACTGGATTTTTACTTCCGTCAACATTGGAATTCTAGTAAGATACCAAGAAGTTAATGGACAGAAACGAAACAGTGTTTTTTCATGTTTTCTGATGGCAAGTGGTTCAACGGATGGACAATGTTTGATATTCAAATTTGTTGTGGGACTGATTTTGCCACTAGTAGTGGCTTTTAGCTTTTATACTCATTGCTTATAAATTTTATACTTACTGACAGTGAAGAATACTCAGCAGTGCTGTCTATTTCAGATTAACCGTTCAACATGTCAGCAGCTGTGCAGTGCCAGGGAACTGATGTAGCTGTTCACTGGGATCATAAAGAACATAGTGCTGGTCACGGAAGCTTGTTTTTCCACAATCACAACCAGCCATGGAATTAATTCCTAACTCAGAAAGGTCTATGCAACATCTCTTCTGTTAATATATAATAGTCCAAAAGCTGTTGATGTTTTTTTCCTAGCATCCTATTTGGCTAGGGATCCATTGGCCCACATGAAGTGACCAAAATCTATAATATGTGAGCCCTAGAATAAGAGCAGGAGAGAGCAAGGAGGAGTCCTTGCAATAGCTGAGATTTTAAAGAGATTCCTGAGGTACAAGAGAAAAGGTCCAAACCATGAAGAGGAAACCGAAACATTTATCTGCCTATTTGGACTAGAGGGGACATAGGACCCGACCCCAAAACTGGTGACAGGAAGCAAGATACACCAACCAGGTGCTCAAAAGACTTTTTTGCCAAAGAAAGCACCAGTACACTCTGGTGTGTACACTTGGAGCAATCTCCAGCACTTCAGAAGGTAGGGAGGGAAAATAGGACAAAAACCAAACAAACATACTAAACAAACACAAACAAACAAACAAACCCCCCCTTCAGAATCCAGGGAAGGGAAGGGAAATTCCTTCCTGGAATCTAGAAGTAACTAGCAATTCTGAAGCGTGGCATTAACACAGCACAAGTGTAATGTAAACAGATACTCAAGTAGTCTCACTATTTAGGAAAAAAAAAGGGGGGGGGAAGAGGAGGGGGAGAAGTACTATTCAAAGTACTACTCAAAGAGAGTAAAGTCTGGAAGAGCATGGCCCATGGCTGGCATCTCAGTATTTCTTTTCCATCACTTAGACCAATTTGAAGAAAATCCCTGCAAAGAAGCTTTCATAAGATGGCATTTTTGTGATTCAGTATAGCACCAATATTCCTTTTGAGTTTTATAACTGTTCCTAGAACATTCTTGGCAATGAATTTAAACTTTTTGAAAGAGGTTGCATTTCACTGTAAATGGTTATGTGGTATTCACAACACAAAATAAGCATTTGAATATTTATTGTGAGCACATTGCATTTTAGGGAGAACACACAAAGATTCTTACCACAATTATCTTGTTCCAGCTTTAATATATTAGCTGTCACCTCTTTAATGGATCTTGTGAGAAAGGAAAGTTTCTTTCTTTAACTCTCTTTTCCCCCTGAACGCAATTACCACCTCATTCAGAGCTCTTTGTGTCCACCTAATCTCTCCGATTATGTCTCTGACACCACCACAATACTACATGACTGACATACCTGACAGCTGTGACTGGTGACAGAATACTCACAATGAAAACCAGCTCTATGCAGGATGAGTATTACCTACCGCCAGCCTCACAGAACAAACATGGAAGGAAGGTAGAAAAGGGGTGGGGGCATTTCACCACTAGCCTAACCCCTACCGATTTTCCCTCCTTTTAGAGCCAAACAGCATTGACAAGCAGAGCCTCTTTGTACATACCTACCTAATGAACCAATTGTTGGATGAATACAAAAGAACACCCATTAGTATTTTAATTTTTAATTTATAGAGTAGAAAATGCATGTTTGGAGACCTGACTTACAAGTAGGACTTGATGGATCATTTTGTCTCTCTCCAGCCCTTTTATGCTTCTCCGGGTCATAACTCCCAGCTGGTGCTCAACTGTCAATTTAGGCAGGTGGCAATAGACGAGAGTCTGTGAGGAAAGCTGTACCTGAAAATGTCATTCCCAGACAACAAGCTACCACTGGAATCAAGCACAAACCATTTCAGAATTCAGCATTTTGAGTCATAAAGACATGAATAGTATTACAAGTAACTGGCTAATACAATAACAGTAACAAAGACACTAATCGGGAAAAATGTTAAGGTAGAGCGCTTTACAAACTGTCTTACACTTACAAAATTCCAGGTTTTTAAGTGGTATTTCTACATTAAAAGCTTCATCTTGTCAACACTGACTTCCTTTCCCCCCATTAAAAAAAGGATGGAAATTGTGGGAATAGGGACGAAGCAGATTTTTCTAAATATACTGAATATTCAGAACAATTTAGTTGCATCTTTCTGAGCTCTTGAGCAGCTTCAGAAATTACACATTCCCAGAAATAGACAGAAGGGGCAGAAATCAAACTAACATTTTCAAATTGGAATGTCTGCAGCCAAAATGTGCCACTCACACATCCAGTTTTCAGAGATGATCAGATAATATTTACAGAAAATTAATCTAAGTGCTTTACAGCCATCTGATTTTACATCTAAAAATCACGCATGTAAGTTTCTTCAGACATCATACAGCAAAAATAAAACATGCAGGGCTGAAGGATATGCTTAGGAAAGCTTTGTGGTCAAACAGTGTGGTATTGAAAGCTAAATTGTTCATTTTCTATCTTAACTTTCGTATGCTGAGAGTAAGGTGTTCATACTGTGTTCAGCACAACATTACATTAAGTTTGAAAAGGTTTAAAGAGCAGTTTAAGTAAAAATTACATATTATATATATTATAATAAAATTTTTCAAGAAACCCCTCTTTTTAATCCATCATTTTCCAGTAGTATTTGTTTATTCTGTACTTTGTATTACCTCTGCCTAGGAATGTCTAATGCCAATTCCATGTTACGTGATTATCAGTGAACTAACGCAGTGTGGTAAGAAAAAAAAATCATCATTAATAAACACATTGAGAGAAACCTCTCCTACTCTTAATGCCAACTCAAATTTTCAAATGGGAAGCTACAATCCATATTCTACTTAATTGGTAAATTTGGTGAGAAAATTGCTATGATGCAAACGTTGCCACTTAAAAAAATTTTAACTCATCTTTCCTACTGAATATGTGGCATCACTGCAGGCAGGTAGATTTTTCACACAAATATTTCACCTGTCTTACTGATTATAAGACATGCATTCTCTTCACCTATGCTAAACAATGAAAGCAGTAAGGAGTAAACTTCTATTATCTAGTTTGCGGGGGGAGGCAGGAGGAGTTAGAACAAGATAGCTGTGAATCAAAGTCAGGATATTCAATCCCAGGGACAACTGATCTCATGTCAAATGCCCACTCTTTCATTAGCTTCCAAGGACTTTCGTTCCCATAATGCCTTTTTTTTTTCATTTCCAAAGATGCTACAATATAGAAACCTAACATACTTCACACATATAAGATACATTACCTACTAAGTTCGTAGTGAACGCTGATAGCCCTGTAGCCACTCCAACTCCTCCACAAATTATAGGAGCAAGAGTATATCAGCATTTCACCTAACAGGCATTCCTACCACAGAAATGCCCCGAAGTCTTTAACACTGTACTTCAAAAAGCCACCACTGCCCTCTGTAACTTACTTTATACACCAAAACACCCTCACAAAATTCTCTTTACCATTTTAACATTTTATATGATCAAAGTAATTTTCTAGACAGCCAGGCCTTGATATGCACCTTTGCTAGGTTTTCTGAACACTAATTAGTTTCAGATGCCAGGGCAACAATCTCCAAAACACACTGAAGCACGTGTACGGAATGTATTATAACTCCATTTGTAGTCAATGATGTGAAAACTTTACAAAGCTGTTGAATAATTATGATTACTAATATCCCAATTAGGTTGGCAGGTACAAAGACATCCTCAGTGTTAGACACCTAATGAATTTCTTAAAATAATTTACTTCTGAATTTTCTCTCTGACTGGTCTTAAAACCAACAAGTAAGATTACTATAATTACAGAGACATGGTTTGCGAGTTTTTGTTTTGTTTCTTTAAGTTTGCCTGCTTGGGATGTTTGAGCCAGTCTTCCCAGTCTGAGGCAAACGATTGAGTCCAACAACAGGAGAAAACTGAAAAAAGTTTCAAAACTGGCAATGACCAAAATGACAGAATTATACCCAAAGCTAATTCTGATTCTTTTATTATAAGCTTCATGGTTTAAACTCTTAATCCAATTTGCAGTCTTTGAGAGTTGGTCTGAATTGTTCTATTTTTCTGTATCCCTAAAAGATGCAGAGACAGCGATGAGGGCTTCTTCATGGTAAGCACTGGATAACTCAAAGCACTCTTGACTACAAAAGTTTACTACATAGATAAGGCAACCATGGCAAAAGGAAGCAGTCTCATTTTATGGACTAGTAACGGAAGCAATTTGAAGTGACTTCCTCAAGACTTCTGAAGTCCCATTGATGTTCTCACTTTGCAGGTAAAAGTACACTGGCTATGCTCCAACTCTTGCACCTTCATTACTGGGGAAAAGCTTCACCCAGAACTGATTAATCAGCTGAACTGTGGCCAGACTCTCTTCAGTGGAGCCCAGCGACAGGACAAGGGGCAACGGGCACAAGCTCGAACACAGGAAATACCATCTCATCATGAGGAAAAACTTCTTTACTTTGAGGATGACAAAGCACTGGAACAGGCTGCTCAGAAAGGTTGTGGAGTCTCCTTCTCTGGAGATATTCAAAAGCGGCCTGGATGCATTCCCGTCCAACCTGATCTAGGTGAACCTGCTTTGGCAGGGGAGGTTGGACTAGGTCATCTCTGAAGGTCCCTTCCCACCCCTACCATTCTGTGATTCTGTCTGTCAAAGACTTAGGCTTCCACTGAGGTACTCCTTTCTTCTTCCTCACCTTTTCTGCCTCACAAAAAAAAAAAAAAAAAAAAAAAAAAAAA
>VZSZ01003609.1:50654-109325 GCA_013398815.1 Ibidorhyncha struthersii
GTTTCCCCTTTTTTTCTCCCCCCCTTTTTTGCCCCAAAAAAAAAAAAAAAAAAAAAAAAAAAATCTTTTTTTAAAGTTTTAAGTTTGCATTGCACACACCAGAATGAATCTTTTCCTAAAGATAATTTGCTTTACCCATGTATGTCAAGTTCCATGTCTAGAGATAATAATTATTGCCAATATGTCCAATAACTATTGTAACCATACCAAAATAGTATGGAGGTACTTAAATTGGAGGAGAAAAAAAAAAAAAGAAAAGTCACACACAACTTATTCTTTAGCAGGTCTGTTAATTACGCATCATTTAGTAGTAACAGAAACTTCTGTTAAACATTTGTGAACCAAGAGCCCAAGGAGAACAGCTAAAACTTTAGAAGATTACCTATCCTTCACACATCACCTGGAATCATTTAGATTTACCTTATGAATACAAGTATAGCAATATAATTCAAACGGCCAAAACAACTGCTGGGACAAGTGCTCTAGAGATGTTCTCCAGCACAGTTATGGAGTTACCAGCCTGTCGCTTCCTCTTCACACTGCAAAGAAAATCATTGTTACTAAAAGTGAATCAAGCAAAATGGGCTGCAAATAGATGCCAAAATATTTAGCATCACTTGCAAACCAGATTCCCTTAGATAATGAAGGCAGGTCATTTGCTCATACTTATTTCTTCAAAACGTGTTTCACCCATATATATATTTACACATTTATACACACACAAACACAGTTTAGGAGAGAGTATCCATAGCAGCACATTCTGTGCCCTTTTCCTCCTTATGTCAAATCCAGATGGCAACGCAGGAAAGAATGTGTATCCATTCCTCCCAGTCCTCAAGAATTCAAGAAAAGCGTGTAACAGAAGTGTGAACAGAGTCCCAGACAGCAGCCCTGTCATAGGAACAGCATGCAAAGACAATTCTGAATATAAACCAAATAAACAATTATCCAAAATTGGTGTTTCTTATTGCAACTCAAAGGCGCCTTTTTTTTTGTTTGTTTTACAAAGACCATTATTTAGGGGAAAATACTCTGTGACAATACTGACAGACGTTTCAATTCCTTAGGCACAGACAGAAACAAGTCATCTTTTTAAAGGGGATTGTCTTATTCATATGGAAGCAACAGAGGCCAGTTCAGCATCAAAGTCACGAAGGTTTAATTCTGTAAGATTGAAACTTAGAGGTAAAATAATCTGGAATAAACTGATATCACAACCAATCTTCAATAAAAATGCTGGATGTGTTCTAAGAGTTATGGAAACCAGTTATGAAGAATCTTACCACAGGAGAGACCGTCACCTAACCTTGTGGAAACAACTGCTAAAAACGTCCCAATGGATAGTAAAAGGTACAAGATCACTTAGCTCTTATTAACAAACAGTGATCCTTCCTCCTCAGTGATCCAGTTTCCTTACGAACAGACAGTCATCAAAAGACAATTTCTACTGAGAAACCAAGGTCCTTGAGAAAAAGGTAAAGATTAATCAATCCCTCCAGAAACTGGTTCAGAAAAGATCACCATCGAGTTGAGCACGTAAGACTAAACTGCAGAGCTTACTAAAATGCCAGGTTTTTCTTACTGGTCAAGAATAGCTGCTAGAGTAGTAAATGTATAGTGAACATGACTTCCATGAACACAATTACAAGCCTTTTCTTCAATAAATAAGACTTTAGCTACATTAACACGTAACATGAAACAACAGAAGAGAATCTGTAGAACCATTGGAGCTAATGACCTGAAGTCCATACCACCTGCATCCCACAAGGATTATTCTAGACTAGCAGGGACAACTTTAGAACAGAGGGCAGTTGGAAGATACTCAACTAGGAAACACAAAGGCTTTGAAGATAGTAACACTGAGCTTGGTCTTTTTTCCACCTCTGGAAGAGACTTCTGATTGTGCTTCTAAAACTGAACCAACGTAGGCTTTTGAATACTGAGGTCCTTCTCAAATGAAGCACCCAAGCCTGTTGAGGTAAGGCAGCAAACAGAAGATTCCTTCCATACCAATTCTATATTCAGAAGAAGTACGCAGGCATCCCAACAACTAGGGAAAAGTGGAGGCAACATCCGGCAGAGAGAAGGCAAGAGGAACAATGCGACAGTATGTAGCAGACAGGAGCTTACATGTTGATGGGAGAATAAGGACATGGCAAGGCTTCTAATGTCTAGTTTAATTTCTTTTACTACATCTTCCCTTCATTGTTTCCAGACTGCTGAGAAACAAGGTTTTATGAAGAAACAGCAGCTTTAGTATACTTTAACATAATACTGGTGGCATGTATCAACGGCAGTGCACTGGGTACTTCAGGTTTTTCCTCCCAGGTCTTTCAAATTTCAGTTGTTTGAAAATGCAGTTAAACAATCTTATATTGAAAGGAATTTCACTCACACTTCTACCAACCTGAAGAAAGGAATAACGTACATATGCTATGACAGAACTATGCTGTCAAAAAGCTACATTTCTACCTTAAGGTAATTTCAGACATACAGCTCCATGCTACAGGAATGAAATAGCAGAGTGAGCCAAAGGGTACAAAGGACATGGTAACAATGGGTAAGCTGATCGTGGAACTGTTGTTCATTAAATCCTACAATATAAGAACGGGAGAGCACTCAGTAAAATTATGAAGAGGTCAATTTAGCACACAAAAAATAACTTTTGTTAAAAGAACACACAGTGAACTTTCAGAGCTCGCTGGTACATGAAGTTGTGGACACACAGTGCCAAAGGGGTTCAAAAAGGTAAACAGATAAATTCATAAACAGGTCCATAAATGGAAGAAAGAGATACGGGGCAATCTACCTCCCATCCCTAATTCAATGACTGCAGATGCTGAGGAAATGCAAGTGAAGTGAACCAAAGGCAGCAGCGAGGCCTATGTCATCTTTCAAAGCAAGATTTTCACCACTGTTAGAGGCAGAATACTAGGTTAGATGAATCGTTCTGTATGCCTGAAAGCAGTATTGCTCATGTTTAATTCACACTATTTGCACCTTTTGAGAGTTTAAAACAATGCTTATGCCTGCCACTGAAACGCGTAAAAAGTTAGGGGCTGATCGTCTGATCATCAATACAGTCCCAGCTTTACCAGATGGAGACATGATATTAACAGGTCAGCTTTGGTACTGCAATCCCTCCCCCTGCTCCCCAAAGCCCCCCAAAAAACTAGCATTGCCTAAGAGCAGGCAGCTTGATCCCATACCTACATCAAGGAATCCTCTAACCAAAAACAGAAAGGTAGAATCAACTGTTAACAAGTAACTTTTATTTCTGTATTTACAATGCTTAAAATATATCAGTATCTAGCTATTCCTAATAAATGCAAAAATAGAAAACTTCCCTTTTCAACAAAAGTGCAGAAACATAAATTAGAACATGATAACTTTAAAACATACAATGTTATTTCTCAGTGTTTTTACTATGAAAACAGATTTGTAAAACAAACACCATAATTCATCTTATAGAAAACTTTCCATCAAAGCAGCATCATAGGGCAAAACAAGTAGGATGTTAGTATGGAAACATAGTAGCACATCTTTGAATATTTTAAATGACATAAACTGTTCAAATTATCATAAACAGTTATAAAACTGTTCTGACTATTTTTTTTCAATAGCTTTACCACATAGTCGAATATTAACTGAGCCATATTTGGTCGTCAGCACAACAAAGAGACCTTCAAATTTTCCTTCTGCCTTTGGCTTGAACTGGACTGGCACATTGATGTAGTGATGGGATCTGTAAAAAGGCAATTATGTGCATATTCATTGTTAATAAACAAGTGAATCCTACCAGACAGACAAACTCTTGTCTAAGTTTTGATATTCACCAGAATAATATATTGGATGTGCACTGGATCATCAAGTTGATTTTTATGGACTTGATTATCTATTATTCTTCTGAGAAACTTTTATTGTAAAAGTAATTCTTTCCTACTGATTATACAAAGTACTACAGTATTTTATTGCTGCCTCTCTGCAATAATACCGACAGTGCATAAACTATATTTAGAGCAAAGTTACTACGCTTCTTCCATCCAGAAGTCACGTGGCAAGTACACTAAAATTTCCAATTCCTCTAGAAATTCCACCAATCTGAAGCTAGTAAAGTAATTTCAATTACTTCTAATTGCCTCCACATTAAAAAATATTTTGCTGAGTCATTGCAAGTCAATATACCCATCCTCAAACAGTGTTTTAAAGATTTTACATTATACCTTTTTAGGTTATATAATTCCTCTTCTATTCAGATTGCATTGAAAGATACCAAATGTAATAGGTGGCTGTCTTACCTGTCAAAAGCCTAGAGTGAACATTTTAAAGAATATAAGTAACAAGCTAGAAATGCTGAGTGGCAGCCTATTGGATTCCACGGCACCCAAGAGAAAGATCCAGCACTAACAGACAGGTAACAGTAACAGGCACATATTGGAATAAGGAAAAATGAACAGCATCACTTAGTAAGCCAAAGAAAGAAGAGACAGTTTGTTTTCTTTTATTGTAGCTTCATTTTTCTCCCTGTAACAGTATGTTGTATTATCCAATGTCCTCTGGCATGTGATTATTTCCCCTGCTTTTTCTTACTTTGTTCCTACCTTCTCACATTCCTTTCTTCTACACTAATCCAACCTACCATAATCAGCCTGTGCTCTTACCCTTTGCCTACATTTCTAAGTCATAATATTGGACCTACCTATAAGCCTGATCCCAGCCTCATTTGTTTAGTGTCATCCTTAGTGCTAAAACAGTTACACTAGCAAATGTATTTTGATTATTTTTCTTTTTTTTTTTCCTAGAGATATCCTGGTCAATCAAGTAACTTAAGAGTACAAACTTTCAGAATAAAGAGTGGTATACTACTGTATTTTTTTTATTGGGTTAATACAAAAACAAAGCACTCATTCTGTAGTACTGAACTACAATCAACAATACAGCAAAGGAGTACAGCCAGATCAGGGTTTCATTTCTAAGCCTTGATTGCCAAGTGTTATATGACAGACCTGTCAGGCTCTGTCTCTATCTGTAATATATGGGATGAAGATATTTACTCAGCTTTATTTTAAAAAATCCATTTTATAAATGAAGAACATCAGTATGACTATTTAATCTGTAACGGATGCATTATATTAGAAAACACAAATTTTAGTAAGAACAGAGTCTGAAGCTGCATACAACCAGGCCACCTGAGAATTTACAAATATAAAAGTGAATTCAGTAGAAAGTCAGGAGGGATGTACAAGTCTACATCATCATCTCTAAAATAATACACATATGCTTCCTTACATATCCTAACACTTACTCAAAAAGAACACTATAACCAAACTCAAACTTACACTATCAAAAACTTAATACTTAGTTATGCATCTCTCTTTTAAAGAGATGGCAACATCTGGCTGTCAAATTTTAATTTCCACAATATGTACTATATGGCCTCACTGATACCGAGGCAGAGCAGTTTCTTCGCATATGACAGCTACATTCAATTCCATTTGACCTCTAAATTCAGGTGTCCATTTGGTTGGTGCTATACACATTATAGCTCTTTTCTAAAAGCAGAATTAGTCAGATATTATTTAGAGTTTGTTTTGTAGCAGTCAGTTGATTTCGCACAATCGGGATAAGGCTCAACGCAGTTGAATTGTCACGCTTCATTATCCAAAGTGAAAGATGCTATTTTTATTTTCTTCAACTAACAAAATGGGAAAGTTCCGACTCCAGTTACAACAGCTCTTTGGGCTACCACATAGCATAAAAGTTCTTAGAAATGAAGTAACCTGGAGAACTTTTCTCAAGTACAGTAGCCAGAAACTTGTCAAGATGACCAGTTGAGTAACCTGGTCTAGTGGGAGGTGTCCCTGCCTACGGCAGGGGGGTTGGAGTTAGATGATCTTTAAGGTCCCTTCCAACCCAAACCGTTCTATGATTCTAGGAACAGTGTCAGGACAACCAGAACTCCCCTGCAATTAACTGTTTTTCTCTTAATGAAAAGTTTTACTTTACTTCAAACTTTTTCGCTATGCCTGCAACTCAGTTAGTCTCTGAATACTATATGGCCTTTACAGGTTGTTGCATCAGCTTCAAGTGATATTTCTGAGAAGTCAGGAATGTCGGAAGCCGACTTCATAGACAAACTAATAGTGTAGTCTTCCAGACACAATAGCAGCAATAGGTAAATTTAAAAGGAATAGTATGGGTAAGCTGCATCTAAGCCACAGTAACCACATCTATCATCAATCAATAGTGACTCCTGATACCCAGAATGGTGGCTACTGGAAACAAAAATTATTAGTCAAGCAAAAAACAGTTTTTCACCTTTTAATAATATCCGAAGTATATACTACCCTGTAATCAGCTTACTTCAGATAGCTTCTGAAGGCAGTACAAGAGAAACGCCTTATTTTTCAAACTTTTTTTAGTTAGGCATAACCTGATAGTCCTTCCAAAAACAGAACTGAGCCAAAGGTTTTTAAAAAGTCAAGTGGTTTTTAATGTTTCATCCTTATGTTTATATCACTTAAGAATCATCTCGTTAAAGGCACTCTCTCTCCAGTAAAAATTTCTACTCTGTCAACAAATAGAACTCCTCTTTTGACTGTGAATTTCAGAACGAATTCGTTCCTGCCTATTCTTTGCAGCACTTATGATATTAGCTAAATGAAATCTCTGTGGTTAAAAAACAAAAATATACACTTTAAGATATTTGGTGAAGATTATTAAAATTCCTTTTTTTTTTTTCTTTTTTCACTACTGTTTTGGTTGCAAAATACGGTATTTGGATAAAGCCAATTACTATTCTCAGCTGAGCAAACTGTAGTAAAGGAACCAGAAGTGCTAAGTATTGGTGCTTGTGATCACACAACCAATTGAACAAGAACTGGCAAGCAACTATACCAACTTCTGAAGGCCAGACTGTTGATACTAGATACAAATACAAACTTGCAATTCCATTATTCAGATTTGAAACTTGATTACACAGGATTGCTTTCAAATTTGGCCCTCAAAGCAAAGAGCATGCAACAGACCATGTCTACTACACGACACTTTTTTGATCCAAGAATATACATAGGTGGTACTTTCTATTTTCACACTTTTACTTACAGACTAATATTTCAAGGTCCTGCAAACAATTTTCTTATCCAATTACTTCTGAACATTGCTTTGTAAGATCTCCAGTTAACCTAGTTTAGATGGAAATGGCTAACACTGGCTTTCTTGAAACTTTCCTTGACGCTGCTCTCAAATAAAAGCCATTTAAAGAAGTTCTTTTAACACTTTTTTAGAAGCATCTATCCAAGTCAAGTAATTCTTCTGTGCTTTATGCTTCTGTGCTTACATGGGAGAGCTTCTTCAGAGAACTACGTTGACTTCAGGTAAATGAATTTTAAAAAAGCTAGGAAAGGCCAATATTTACAACTAAGGAAAAAAACAGCCAAATTTACTAGACAAAAAGGGTTTAGAATGTTATTAGAAAGCGCAGTATATTCAGTTGATAACCTTTAGAAATGATAGACTGAGTTTTAAACTTGTTAACTCTACTTTGGATAAAAGCAGTGGGAGTTTATCATCTCTCTCAGAAAATATACCAAAAAGCTTTTACAGCATTCCTCAAGAATATTTTTGAAATATCTAAATGTCTTCCAGAGAAGTTACTCTTTCTTTTTTCCCCCAGGGACAAGTCATCCTGTCCTTTGCAGCTGTACAATCTCAGACAGATCTAGCTAGTCGTCTTTATTTGGATAGATTTTATCTTGGTCACTGCTGCCTCCATAAAAAACCCTTCTGTGCCACTGGATGCGATATATTTAATAAGATGCCAGTTAAATAGCAATACTGGAACTCCAGTATTTCCTCCACTGGAGGACTTCACTTTGCACTGAAAAGCAGTCTTAAGAATACCCTGAATACCTGTGGCTAATACCACCACAGCCCTGTCTTTATAATAAATGCTAAGTATCATTAGCAGACACAAAACTGGGTTAGAAGCCAGAGTATATCCAGTTTCATTTCTGATTTTGCTCACAATTTCTGTTCTGTACACCCTTAGTTTCCCTGTCTTTAAAACGGGGACCTGTTTAAACACAGAGTATGTATGCTGTATGACTTCTAATGAAATGGTTACCTTTCTGTCTTCCTGACAATCCCACTGTTACAGATGAGCACGTGAGATGCTATACTTCTTGAAGAGATGACTAACAGGACTGTCAAATACTTGTCGTAATGAACTCTAAAGATGACTGGGTTTATTTTGAGGGCTTATTATCACCAACTTGAAAATTCCTGTTATGCAGGTAATATGCTGAAGTACTTGGTATGACCAGGCAATTCCACTGGCTGCTCAGACCTTGTATTTGCAGAGAATCTTTGATGCAGCTTTGCAGGTTTGTCAAATTAGAAGCATGATGAAGGCAATTTGCTTGGTCTGTTGTGCAGAAAGTATAAATGGAAGGAATGACTTGATTGTGCACAGCATGCCAAATGGTTAAATGAAGCATTAGGCTTAGCATTAAAAGCAGCAGCACTGTTAGAAACAATTTGCAGGGAAGAAATTGGCAGATGCAGAAATAACTGTGTGGGCTCATTCTGCTTCTAACCAAGATTACAGAGCGCAGCTTAGGGGAAAAAAAAAAAAAAACCCAACCCCCAAAAAATCCTTTAACTAGACAGCCAGAATGTTGGATATTTATATCTACATTTTAGCACTGTACATATAGAGAAGATATTTATCTTACTGAATTACTTAATTTTTTTGTTAGGAGAGAATGTTAGCATATGCATTACTCACCTTAGAGAGTATTTTGAGTGCTTGATGTAGAAGGGCTCTCCGGGACTTATAAATTTCAGCTGCAATTTAATACAAAATGCTTAAAAGCACACTATATCTAAGCCTATCCTATTCAATTTATGATAAACCAGGTCACTTACAAATACAGCTTTACCCAGACCCACGGTTTAAAAATAAAGCATGCCCACGTAGTAAGAAAAATTCACATCTCGGAATTTTAATGAAGTTTAACGTAAATAAATCAGGATAATAACAAATCTATGCAAACTATCATCTGTTATTTTTTCAGTTGCAAATATACTACAAATATACTTAGCAATTCAGTCAGACAAAAGAAAAGAGGAAAAATTACAGGACAGCAAAATTCTTCAGATGTTGACTTTTGAAACTAACAAACTAAAACTTATGCTATCCCAATCTTCTGCCAAGAGTAAAAACAACAGTGCAGTTGAAAGGACTTATGAAAATGTGTTTAAAAGAAAAGTCTGTCAAACTTACCAAGTGTGTTGTAAAGGAATTATTCCGCAAGTTGACCTTTAATGTGCATGATTCCCCAACTCTAGTTGGAGGAAAAGTGTACAGGTCTTCTGGTGCATATACCCCCCGAGTTATCTCATTTTGCCTGATTTGAAAAAGGGATTTAAGATATTTAGATTTCCTACTTATATGGTCTGGATATATTGATTGCATACTTCAAGACTGCATGTGTATTTTCTGAGACTAAATCAGGAAAAAAATTGGAAGATCCTGAAGGCACCAACTCTCTCACCTTAAATTTTATAGGCAACACATTTTAGCCAGAAAGAATAATGAAAGCATCACTGTGGCATAAAAATATGTATTTTACTTATACACATTTCCACAATCCGAATTTTCCCCCCATACACCTTACTAGAGAACTAGACTCTTCTCAGAGATGCTGCATTTAACCAAAACATTTTACTCCCCTGCCGTATTCACATCATGTCCCATTAAAAAGACTGGAAATCATCTTAAGACTGAAGAACAGCAAGGTTAAGACATTCAGTACAGTGGTCTTCTCAGAAGTAACTTTACAGTTCTACGGAGTCTCCAAAAGGGGAGTATACAGAAAGCATACACAAGATTCTACTGCTGATACCAGTTAATTTACAACAGCAAATCACGGTTAGGCAACTTAGAAACCCAACTGAATAGAAAAAACATGGGAGACTGAACAATACAAAGCCGTTAAGAGGTTTGGCAAGTCTGTTTTTTGCAGCTATTTATTCTTTTAACATAGAATCATAGGAAAATTCAGGTCAGTAGAGCCTGCCTCAGGAAGCCTCTAGTTCAACCTCTTGCTCCAATCAGGGTCAGCTGTGAGGTCAGACCCGGCTGCTCAGTGTTTTGTCCTGTCAGATCCCAAAAAACCCTCAAGGACAAAGACTGCACAGCCTGTTCCACCACGTAGCTTTCCTTATGGTAAAAAAGGTTTTCGTTGTGGGGCTGTGTTTGTTGGTTTCTTTCCCCCCTTTCACCCAGCTGCAGACTCTCTCATTTCAAGTTTTGTCCATACATACCCTGCTTTAATTGTACGTGCTTCAGAGTAAACCTTCGTTTCTGGTATAATTGGAAGCTCAGCTTTTGTGAGGGCACTTGCAGAAGCTTTCACAACTGAAGTCTCATTTTCTGTTTTGGTACCCTATTGGCAAAAATAAAGAAGTCTTTCAACTTTGTGTTCAAAAGTATTTAAGTGTTCAAGTATGTAAGTCATTTCCCTTACCCAACCCAAGACATTCTATTTAAAGTATAATCTTTCAGGAACAGCAGAGTCTGGATTATTGAGACAGATTTAGGAGGAATACTTTAACAGGCTTCTATGTCTTACAAATACTTTATTTGTTAGAAGCCAGTTCACAACAAACCAGCAGTGCAGACGTAATCATAGAATCGTTAAGGTTGGAAGGGACCTTTAAGATCATCACATCCAACCATTAGCCTAACTTGACAAAAACCACTTCTCAACCATGTCCCCAAGTACCATGTCTACCCTTTTTTTAAACACCTCCAGGGATGGTGAATCTACTACCTCCCTGGGCAGCCTATTCCAATGTTGGATAATCTCAAGAAGGCTGCTAACAATGAGGATTTTACTAAAAGCCAAAACAAAACCCAATTCTTCTGCAGATATTCTGCCCATACGTTTCATGAACAGCAGTCAGCTAAACAACTGCTCAGAAGGAAGGAAGGCCTAATTCATCATTATAGTTTGAATCTGCACAACAGCAAAAAGCTTTATAATAATTTTGTATTACAAACAATACATCCTTCTCAAAGATCTCTCCAGAGAAACAGAATCTGATAATGCAATATATGGTAATTGTTACGTTCAGAAGTTAGGCCAAAGTATTTACTAATATCAGGACCCCCTTTCAGTGTACTCTAACACAAGGAGACCAGATCACCCTAACGGAATATTTCACCAAATAGCCAAATTAAAATTCTGCGTTGTTTAACAAATCTAGCCCAATACTGTTTGAAGCCCCTTGGGTCACAACATCTTGAACAAAGTTAAAAAAACCAAAAGAACCTCCTACACTTACGGTTGTAAAACATTATCTCAGTTTTTGAAATGGTGCTGATGTTTTAGACAAGCAGTTGATTCCCTTATGCAGGAAAGATTAAAAGAATAGATTCATTTTCAATAGAGCTGCTATGACAAACTTGTCTTTTAGACATTCATTTCTTCTATTGAAAGAGCTGCTAATCAGTCTGTCAGAAATAGCAGCAGCCAAAAAAAACCACTTAATTTTAAAGAATATTTTTCAGTTGCAAATAACCCATGAACCACAGTAGAACCCAAGAGATAAAGACAAAAAAGGATTGGTACATGTGTCTTGTTTCAAGAGTTTTTAATTTTCCATGTAGTGAAAAATGATGGGAGTCATGCCTCATTGTTATCATTCAAATTCTAATTTATCAAAAAGGCAAGTTTACTGCATGAGAATAAGGCACATTATGGAAAACAATCAGAAGTTCCCCCGGTCTTCATAAGGGCATCTTGAAGTACTGCATGCCTTACCATAGCCTGTACTGACTTTTTCTGTTTTAATGAAAGCAGTATGTTAACACTGCCCAAATGGTTACAACTGAATGCTGTTCTTCCAAAGTAACCACAGGAACACAGAAATTTGTTTAGCTTTAAAACTGGAATTATTTTGCTCAGAGTTTAAAAAGATTTTTCTTCCTCTTACTTCTAGGATACCCAAAGAAGGTGAAGCTTTGTACTGCTGATAATAATAATGAAATTAGATTTCTTAGCACTGTATTTGGTATTAAGAAATTCAGCTCAGTTTGCTGCAAAATGATACATTAAAAAGCTACATGGTTACACAGCTAAAGTACATAAACCTTGTAAATTAAAAAATGGTACGCGCTTAACATTTGTAATATCTTCAAACGACAGCAGGGATTCTTTAAGCAGTCCTCAACTTTCTACATGCTAAAGGAGCAACCAGAACTTAGGTGCTGCCTCAGTCTTCGGGCAGGTTCTTACTAGTTTCCCGTTTCACCCAGAAGGGACCAATAATTAGATAGAAATACTGCTCCAAGACTTTTGTGTACAACCATGATACTCATTCTTAGTTTGATGATCTTAGAACAATACCTGATAGCAGCCTAAAAATGTTTCTCGGGAAAAGAAAAAACTATGTTTGAACGGCCAGTGCTGAGAGGTTGGGGCTGCAAAGCACATGTAGAATCCCTCCTTTCTTTGTCTCTAGAATCAGTTTTGGAGACATGATCTTCTGACCTCCAGACTATGGTTTCCAGTGGTGGGGACTGCAACCGCATGCAGAGCATAATCGAAGTCACAGTTAATTGGTTTTTCAGGAAAAGATGAAAGCGGTAAGTGCCACTGGTTTTCCTAACTTCACCTTGTTCTTTTATTTCTTTTCTGAGCTCTTCCAATTTTTTCATTTCTTTTGAAGTGGTGCTATAAATAAATACCACTCAGTCATTCTGAATGACAGTCAGTCAGTCTTCCCACTTAATTCTATCAAAAGTCACATTAACCAGAGCTGTAGCCCTCTGCCTGGGCAAACCCAGCAGGATCAAAGTCTTTTCCAAAGTTGTAGTAACACAGTCTAGACTCATAATCTATTATGTCCTAGGGATCAAAATCGATTTGCCTTCTCAACTAAAAGTGGATCTGATTAAAAAGCTGCAACAATCTAAGTAAAGATTTTGTGTTGACCCCTCTTCCAAACAGATGTATGGTTCCTTACCTCGTTGATAAATAGAGTATTTCCATTACAACTCTTTTTCAAAATGATTGTGACATATTTCAAGTATTTTCTACAAATTTTTTCCCTTATGCACAAAGAGATGCTGGAAAGATCTAATTGTTAACAGCTTTGAAAAGAATCAAGAGGAACAAGTCTGACACGGTAGTTCAAAAACATTAGTATCAAGTTGTGTAGCTCAAAGATTTACACAACTCCGACAACTACTGACGTTTTAAGAAGAGAATTCTTCAAAACTCCAGATTTCTGATAAAGAATTAATCGTCTCAATTTCAGCTAGCTTTAAATAGACAAATGACAAAGACTTTTTCCTCATTTTAAGGAATTATGTTCAAAGAATTAGATGAAAGCTGAATAAAAAACCCTCCCGAATCAAACACTACACAGGTCTCATTTTTCCTGCCAAAATTAGAAGTCATTTAACATATACCTTTTTAACAAGTCCCCTTTTCAACACAAGTAACTACTGGGAAGAACAAGGACCCTACAAAATAAAAGATAAGGTACCCCGACAAGAAGGGTAAGGCTCCTACTACCAAAATAGGCTTGGTAATCTAAAGAAACATCCCAAATCTTTATCTGGGCTTCTTCAAAAATCAACTCAAACTTTCTGGAGAGGACAGCAAAGCATATATAGCAATCATACAGTGCTGAATGTACAAAGCTCTTCACATTCAGCTCAGGTAAGTAATCATTAGAATTAATTCTTCCTAATAGTCATAGATTCTCTGTCCTGTGTAGACTCTTTTTGTATGGATGGTGAGGTAGGGATTAAAAGCAAGGTAAGGAGAGAGAGCACAGAAAATCAGTTCTAACTCCTAAACCCCTCCCTTCCAAGCCTCACCATAAAGTTCAAGCTGAGAAACAAGAGCAAAGCAAAGGGGAGCTCAAATCCAATCGTACCCATGTACAAGTCTCAAAAATCACCCCCACCTATGTTGTTACTCTGATAAAATACTCAAACAGCTTCTATCAGAGACACATCCATATCTACAACACGGATATTTGAAAATTCCAGTATTGCAGAGTTACATATTATAACAAAGGTCAGTTACTTTGCTATTTATTTACAAAAGTAAAACAAATCCACTTAGTGTCTGATACAAATAAATCTGCATCTACAGAAACAATTCTCACAGAAGGCAAGTTTGTCTCCACTTTCTCTGAGCTAAATAAAATTTTACATCTTAAATGGCAAAAGAGAATGCATTATCACATAAGCAACATGAAAAAGGTATTTTTGTAACATAAGGAAAACAGTAGTTTAGTCCAACAAAAATATCAGCAGGATTCCCCCCCCCCCGAATATGCCAGTGGATATGAGAAAGAATACTATATAGTAAAATTAGGATGTTATAAAAAAATTTGTACTCAGGACAGCGTTTATAGCATTTATATACTCACCGCTCCAGAAAGCTGAAATCTTAATTTATGTTTCCAACTAGGTTTTTCAACTGGGTGACACTCAAGGTCCCAGAACTGGGAGTAATCCCCTTTATCTCTAGGTAAAAAGATTACAGCAACCTACCAAAACAAGAGAAACATTTTGCAGAAGCTTCTTAGAATAATCTAGTCTTCACAATTTTACCTACACAAAGTTACAGTTAAGACAGCACAAAATTTACACACTACAGAACATACATTCCACACACAGGTCATCTTGCAGAAAATAACACAGCTCAGCCTCCTTTGCCCACAAGAGAGAAAGTTCTGCGGAAATAGGTTGTGCAAGCAATCTCAAACAAAATTTGAGTTCAGCTAATCTGCTTTAAGCAAAGT
Organism: Ibidorhyncha struthersii; assembly: GCA_013398815.1. Classification (NCBI taxonomy): domain Eukaryota; kingdom Metazoa; phylum Chordata; class Aves; order Charadriiformes; family Charadriidae; genus Ibidorhyncha; species Ibidorhyncha struthersii. The sequence continues at coordinate 65,487 of VZSZ01003609.1, forward strand.
AAGTGCTTGCACAATTATTTCTATTAGTAAAATGGAAGAGAATGGGACCAGGAGGGGAAATACATACAGCTGAAGACAGCAATACCTTCCTTCATCTGTCAGCTAAGCTGTGAACAACTGTACTCCTCTAGCTCCAAGTCTGTAAGCACACTGTGCTACAATTACTAGAAGGCCTGAAATTTAAACCAACTTGCAGACTACGCATTTCATCGTACTTAAAGATCATCTATGTAACAAAGGCTTGTCTCCATATAGTGCTGTACCACATTAATTCAAGAGTAAACTTGCATTGTTTTCAGATTTGAGGTTGGGGGAAGAAAGAGAAGGGGAGCAGCAGATTAGAATGGATCACTACAACACTATCTCATTAGCCAAATATTATCATACCCACTGCAAAAACCAGCAAATCATGATAGCACTGTACCTTATCAGCTCCAGCCAACAGCCTGACATGCCAATAATGTAAGCATTATTCAAATAGGCCTGAACGAGAATTGCTAATGCAAAGACAATTGTTTAAATTCAAATAATGGTTTTCAGTATCATGAAATAACTATGAAACTGGGCAGGAGGTTTTTTACGTCTTGTAAATAGATTACAAATTGCATCATCATAGAAATAATGTAGTTAAGGAATGTCGTAATAATCCATAATGATTAAATGATAGGTATTCACGAAGATGAACAGATAGAATTGAAGTGGCATTGAGGGCGAAGGTGAGAGACAAAAGCCCCATAGAAACCCAATCAGTATGTCCTTGGATGTGCTTTATAATTGTGGTTATGAAACCCTCTACTGGCCAGGAGATACAATTGTAACTCAAAATCAACTTTAGGAACAGACAACTGTGCTTGAATGAGTATGACAAGACTGCTTCTAAAGAAGGGAAACCGGTTCTCACACCAGTTTTGTAATAACACAGTATTATTTGCAATTTTCTTGAGAATTTTTACAAAACATTTTAAAACAATTTTCTGTTCTAGAATAATTTCTCTCTAAAAAAAAAAAAAAAACAAAACCCACAAACCAAAACCACCAACGTGTCAAAGTAAAACTACAGATTGCATGAATTCTTAGATTCAACTCAGCTGACATTATAACAGCCACGGTACACAGATACTGAATACGTGATATACCCCAGAACCCAATTTTGGAAGGCTGACTTTTTATCATTATCGGATAAAGTATCACCAGCTTCAAAAACTCAACTGTTATTTCAGAGAATTTCTCATATAAGATCCTATTTTACAATTGAGATACACTAATACGCTTGAAAGATTTATAATGTCAGTTTACCTTCTCTTCTCCATGACCTTCAAGAGTACCAGAAACACGGGAACATCTGAAAGCGGAGTAAGTAACCCTATAAACACAACCAGTTCCATCCACACCCTGCAAATAAAGTTACAAGTCAGACTCAGAAGGGCAAGTTAAAAAAACAAAAAAACCCAACCAAACAAACCACAGTACACCCACACACCACCCTTGCAAAGGACTGAAGAAAATACACCTAATGAAGCTGCTTTCAAGTGAACAAATAATATTGACACCCTAAAAGCAAATGAATAAAGACTAAAATTACTACAACATTTATGCAGTCACCATGACTACTGACTTCCAGTTTAGAGGCGGTGCACTGGCTGGAACATGACATAGTCTTCTGGGCTACAGCTAAGGGTGCTACATACCCGTTTTTCATCATTTCAAGACAGACCATAGTAATTCTAGCATAAAATCAAAGTGACCACCACAGCATTTCAGACTATCAAAAAAATAGGGAAGCATTTACAAATATCAATGGTACAGCTACAGTAGTTGCACAAGCAACAGCAGCGTAATTCAAATACCCTTGACCTAACTTAAATTACCTACAGAGATACCATATACAGCATAATTCCAGAAGCACAAGTCTCAAAACAAGGCAAATCTAGCATTCTGGAGCTGAACAGGACCCATATCTTTCATATATGCGTGATTACTTAATGCAATCAGGATGACGATACTGGATAAGCACAAGCAAACTCTGTAAGCCAGTAAGTGAACCAGAAATTGTCCCACAGAGCACTGATTCACAGTCAGGGAGCACATTAGAGATTAGAAAAAAAAAGGGAGTAAAACATTTCACTAATATGGACCGAGGCAAAAAGAAACTTTGCAGTTGAGTTCATGCTCAAATATATATTCTTTAAGAGGATGGAAGAAGAAAGACAGCAGCTGGAAGACAGAAGAAAAAAAAAAAACAAGAGATTTGCATAAAACTACCAATGCAAGCGTTCACTCACTTTAACATAGGGTGGTGCGAAAGATGACAAATGCCACTTCACATTTTCATCTCCTTTATTCTCCATTTCCAGGTAACTTTCTAGAAAAGAAATATCAGACTAATACACTAAATGTCTTTGCTGAAGTATCTTTAGTGGAAAGCGTTTAAATAGAAACTATGTTTGAAGACACACAGTTTAATGAAAACAGTTCTCTTGGAGTTCTCTCCAAGAGCAGATGCAAACAAAGCACACTGTCATAAAATTTTTGTAATCTTGTACAAAAGAAATTTGGAAGTAAAGTCTTCCAGTGAAGAATCACATTGAAGATGCTTACAAGAAACAGAGTGAGACCTAAATCTCACCCCCAATAACCCTAAAATAATAGACAATCCTCTAAAAGAAACCTGAAGCACATCAAAGAATGTTATGTGAATGTATTACTGGTAGTAGGAAATTAGCTTCTTATAAATCTAGAACATGACAAACAGCAGAGAGATCTTAATGACTGCCAACAGTCTCAGTTTATTGCATTCAGATTTTTGGCAGATACCTTCATATAGCAGTGTAGAAAAAAAAAATACCAAAAAAACCCTCACAAGATACCCAACTGTCTCCCAAGATATTATTTGACTGTACAGGGAAAAAAACACTGACGCTATTCTAGTTTGGGACCAATCAAACAAAGTTGTATCAAACAAAGTCTGTTCTCATCCTAGTATGGATTTGTTATTCAGCACACACATATATGTATATATATATATGAGCGGGTCCAGAGGAGGGCCACAAAGATGATGAGAGGGCCACAAAGATGATGAGAGGGCTGGAGCACCTCTCCTATGAGGACAGGCTGAGAGAGTTGGGGTTGTTCAGCCTGGAGAAGAGAAGGCTCCGGGGAGACCTTATAGCAGCCTTCCAGTATCTGAAGGGCACCTGCAAGAAAGCTGGAAAGGGACTTTTTACAAGAGCATGTAGTGACAGAACAAAGGGGAATAGCTTCAAACTGGAAGAAGAGAGATTTTGAATAGGTATCAGGAAGAAATTTTTCACTGTGAGGTTGGTGATGCAGTGGAACAGGTTGCCCAGGGAAGCTGTAGATGTCCCATCCCTGGAGGTGTTCAACGCCAGGCTGGACGGGGCTTTGAGCCACCTGGTCTGGTGGGAGGTGTCCCTGCCCATGGCATGGGGGTTGGAAGTGGATTATCATTAAGGTCCCTTCCAACCCAAACCATTCTATGATATATATATATATAAAAAATATGTGCATGTATATATATACACATATGAAACCTCAATAAAAAACTTATGCTTGACTTGCAGGAAGGATAATTACTGATATTATCAGAAAATCCCAACTTTGACAGTATCAATAAGCATTTCACACCTTGAAATGTGCCTCTTGCCAAGAATCAACAGGAAAAAAAGGACTTCTGAAAAGAGTTCCACCATAAGGAGTAACATTTCAAACTAAAAACAGAAGAGGGGAACTGCTCAATCATACTTATCAGACTAAAAGAACAAAAACAAAGTCAAGGCATTCAAGTTCCCAAGCACACAATACCGTAACCAAACTCATAACACAAGATACTACAGACGTTGCATTTACAAAGTAAGCAGTATTACCTGAGCTGTGGCCAGGTCTTGTTTTAGGAAAAACAATGGTTCTGTTCTTTATTTCCATTTTTGTTAGAGGAAGCACTGAGAGAGGTTTTGCTACATGAACAGTAGGACTTTCAGACCGTGGAGTAAACATATCACAACTTCTGGATGGAAAGTCCGCTCCAGGCATACTCTGTGCGACTGCCTCTCGAATTCGCACTTTAATAAACTTTTGCACAGTTTGGAGAAAAAAAGATTTAAATAGTGAACACTGATATATTAACAAGTCAAACTATTTAGCTTTATTTCTTTGAGCTGTAAGAGCTCATGTTCAGTTTTACATTCCAACAGAGAAAGAGGCTCATATGTTCAATCACCAGGTTATTTACATAAGTTCACTAAGTTTAAAGATTTTAGAACACATTTAATTTAGGAGAACAGGAAAATTTACTGAAAATTTGCTATCTAGACATTTTAAATCAATAGGAATAATAATTTAAACTAGATAAATTTAATTGACAACTCCTACAATATTCTCTGCTCACAGAGAATGGGACTGTCTCACACAGAACAAGCTTTGTGTTCACTTCTGCTACATAATTAGCACTTCTAAGCTTCAGTTAATGCTAGTAAAATCTTAGCATACTTTTTGCTTAATTGGATAGGTAGCAAAGAAATGGCAAAAGCATTATCAACTATTAGATCACTCAATTTGATTGTTTTTGCTACATTCTCTACTTTTGTCCTATAAGGTTTCTTCTTTTAAATCCTTTTCTCATATAACACAGTTAAATACGTGCACAGGCTCCATTTCCTTCTCAACTCACTCTTCTCAATGTCTTCCCTGTTTGTTTGGGGCTTTTTTAAGGCAGTTTCCAATTCTGTATCAAACTTCACCTTCCTCCATCAAGAAGGAAAGTAGACATGCTCTTTTACCCTTTCAGTACCTTTTATTTCTCTCTCCGTGCATTGTTACAATTAACCCAAAATACACACTGGCTGTAAAAATTAAAAAAAAAAACCAAACAAACAGGTGTCTATTTCTTTGGGGGAGATTACCAAGGAGTCTTTCTGCTTTTACACTGATGAAAGAAGAAACTGTTGGCTTCATAAAATTTATTTATATGCCTTAATTTAATCAGGGAAAAGTCTTGGATTAAAATGCATGAAGATCAAGAACATGTTCTAGACATTCTTTATGACAGACTTGTTGGCCAAAAGGTTAAGTTTACCTTAAGGAAGCTCAAAAGGAGCTATGGTGACTTGTCCAATAACCTTTAACGTCTTTTATTTTAAAATATTACATGGACTACTTTTATATATGCATGTGTACGTATATATAGTTAGATTTTAGAAAATGATGCATAAGGCAGTGGTGGGTGTACAGATGCAATTTTGTTGGCAATTCAGTCTAAGTGTTCACATCACAGTATTTCTTCAGAGATGAACAAACTAAGAATCTCAGTTTGCAAAACAGCATCTTAACTACATTTATTTATTATTTTTTTAGGACACCTTTACAAATTAGAATAATGGAACTGCTGTCTCATACCTAAATGGTTTTAGCAACATTACTACACCTTATCCAGCAAAGTAAAATAAACAGTTGCAATCTCATCTCTCAAATAAGCCACGTACCTTTTGTCCGTTATCACAAAGGATATAGATTAGGCCACTCCAAGGAATCAATGAAGGCTTTGTGGCAAGTGATGGATTAGGACTCACCAGAATTAGCATACTGCTCCTAATAAAAGAAAAATATTAGCATGATACTCATATTAGAAAGAGTATCTACAACAGATCTCACTTGTCCCCCCCAAAAAAGGATGCACTTTTAAGATAGCAGGTAAGTGAAGATGATGTAGAGATAGTGAAATTTAAGGTATTTGGATATCCAATGGATTATCAAGCTTTAGTAGCCAGAAACCTAACACTTTACAAACTTGTCGTTGGTTGTTGTATAAGGGGTCACAGGGAAAGAGTAAATCTTATCTATTGTTAACATTCACAGCCAGTCAGGCCATGTAAACCAGACATATAATTACATGTTTCAGAAAAATTGAAGCTTCAATACTAGTCAACAAGGGAACTGGATTGTCCAAACAAATCGCATTTCAAGAACCTTTTAAACCAATTCTTGTTTTAGAGAAGCAGCTTGCTTTCCTTCCTCCCATGCAGAACTGATCTTGGAAAAAAGAAAAGCCTCTGAATGTCATCAATGCTTTCTATAGTTATTTAGAATAGATGACACTGTAGAGTCTAAACTGACTTGAAGCAGTTATGGCATCACAAAGTAATTTCACCAGTGAGAACATAAATTCCAATTTACAATGTTCCATATCCTATACTAGAGCCATTTCAATAATGGAGAGGAGAAAGTCAGCACTGTAGTATTTAAAAAATGAGTACAAAAGTCACTGAAATAAAGGCTGCTGGTTGTATGTTAGCAAAAGCACTCAAGCTACACCTGAAGAATTAGCTTAATATGTCGTTAGCACAGCACTTTGCATTTGAAAAGTTTAGATTAGGAACAAAATCAGTCACAATAGAAAAGTCAGTTCCATAATCATTGCCACAATATGACCATCTCTACAAACTTCAACAAACAAATGGTAATGGCCTTAAAATATTAAATGGGATACCAATATTTCCTTACAGAATTGTGGGATATTTATTTTTAAATCTCAGCAGTTTTCAGAATCTTTTCACTCATTGTTCTCTCACGTACAAGCTGCACACGTGAGAATATGATTTACTAAGTACACACACTATCTGTTACACAAACCATTCCACTGTCTTTGCTCCTACCAGCTTGTCTTTGCCATTTACTGCAAACTTCTCATGGAAATCCAACTTGCATGGGGTCACAAACCACATGTCTCTCAGAAGAGTCATATTCAACCTAAAGACACTAACTCTCAGTACTTTCATTGCCATGGAAAGGGAGTAGAGCCTTGGAAAGAAACACTTTCCACAGGCAGCTCTACCAGCCTTTGGAGGTTCAAACAATCCCTGCTACAAAAGTCCAATTCCTTTCACAGCACTTACCAATACTCCCAACGCTGAGGCACAGCAACGTGCCAGAAGCTAGTTCCAATTTGCCTCCCCAAGAAAATCTCTTGGAATGCTATCAAATTCAGTAGAGACTCAGGACTTCATTATTCCACATTCAGGCAGGTTAGAGGTTGCCTTTAGCTCCTTCCATGGAACTTAAGGGGTTTAGTCAAGGTGAAAGAGGGGGTGGGGGTCTGCTTGCTTTAGCACGGCAGAGTCAGTCCTTGATCTTAGGACGTTCTCTCACCATCACTGAGAGGCAGAGTCAGTCCTTGATCTTAGGACGTTCTCTCACCATCACTGAGAGGCAGAGTCAGTCCTTGATCTTAGGACCTCCTTCTCACCATCACTGAGAAATCAGACCTTTGTCTTTCCTGGCCTAAATCAGCTCGAGAATTTCATCGACTCCAGCCATCGCAGTTCATAGAATAAAAGATTCTAGCTGGCTCCTGTCCTGACAGGATGACTGCCCTTCGCACTGCAGGGAAATGGTCACAAAGAGTAGAAAACCAGGCAAAGTGCAGCTTGCTGTGCTAAAGTCAGCTGTTACCACAGGTCTGTTTCCTACTTACAGGCCTCTGTTCTTGATCCAGACTACTAATGTGGACCCAACATGTGAGGTTTCAGCTCATTCTTTTCCAGTGAAGGGAACACATTTTAAAATTATGCACGGCAGGAAAATTGCTTGCAGAAGGCCTTTTTAAGAAATCATTCCACAGACAGCCCTGAGTCGAGGGCACGAGACATTCAAGATGTCCTTACTTTCACAGCTGTTGGAAAGTTGTTCGTCATTATATCTTTTTAAAACTGTCGTTCTCAGCAACTGATTGAATCTGCAAGGAGTGGCAGATAACCTGGCCCTTCCACAGAATCCTCTCTATTTTGTTCTCGCTAGTGATGAAAGTTCCCCAGCAATACATCCAAGCATTTACATCTACGTGAATATGGAATTAAGTGTTTGAATGTATCGCATCTTGCATAGTGATGCAGGATTAAAAAGAAAGTACCTGCTTTGGGCAAACATCTACAAAGTTAAAGCACCTACTTAAATAAAACTCAGAAAGTAAAACCTATTTTTTGTGGAACATGAGACTTTTTTTCTTTTTTAAATGAGAATAATTTAGTAACAGGGTCCTAAAGGGCTTTCTGAACTGACCTTAAAAAAAAAACATAAATTCAGAAGAGAAAAACAGTCAGATCTTTCAAGTATTATATTTATTATATATTATAAGACTTTGCTGACACCCATAAGAAGTCTCATACACACATGCAATGATGTTGACTACTGTTCCAAAATACTGCTATTTAAGGACACAGATGACCTGACACTGGTTTGCCATTCTTTTCATACCTACAGGTACTGGAAAGCCAAATTTGAGTGGCAAAACCCAGTTTTGTCAGAATACTAAACAACCCCTCACAATCAAGTTCTGATGAATATCAGCACAATTGCAAAAGAAGATGCTAAGTCCCCAGAAGAGAGGCATTCTATAAGAGCTGGTATTTTCGGTTTTGTTTGTTTGTTGGGGGAGGGAGGGGGAAAAAGTCTTTTTCTTTTTAAACATACACATCGTTTTTAAACAAAAAAACATCGTGAAAATACATTTTTAAAGCTTCAGCCTTGTTGACCGTCCAACTCCTAGAAAATTATGCAAGAATAATAGTATGTCCAGGCAGAGAAAACACCTGGCCTCCATGTAACTTTGCAGATGGCAGAACATTCACCCTATACAGAATTTAAAAATGGTATGGTCCTAAAATACAAAAGCTAAATTTGTATGTTAGCCAACAAAAAGACTACACCCTGGAAGTAACTAAAATAGTCAGTTCAAGGATGTCATCTAAACAAACTAAAATAAATTCCTAAAAGCTAACTAAAACTAAAATTCATAGATTAACTAAGTTCCTAAACTAACTAAAAATAAATTCCTCCAAAACCTACCCACGCTTTCACACATAAAGGAAACCTATGAAAAGAAACTTACTCTGGTTCAATAACTCCATGTTGTGGGGTAATAGTAAGGCAGTGAGCTGGCCATGAAAGCTCAAATGTCAACGCCCTATTAGAATTGTTGACAATTTGTACATGTTCAGTATCCGCTGTTCCACCTGTAATATAAAAAAAGCTATAAAAAGCTAGCATGTACAAAAATTCACAGAAGTATCCAAGATTCAGAGATGCAACAATTATGATAAGACATTTTCTGCCCTATTTTTACCTTCACAATGCTTTAAAATATTTATGGAATGCAGTGCATATTACGTATATACGTACATACAGAGCACACTACCTTTGACAATTTAACAAAACCTGTGTTCAAACCAAGTTTATTGTTTAGATGTAACCCTACTACAGCAAGACTATTGGCCAAGCCACATTTACAAACAAAATAATTACAGACATACAGTATGCAGTACAGTTATTTTAATACTAGAATGGTTATTTTATTCACTTCAAAGACTACTTACTAATGGAAGGAGATGTCAAAGTCAAGTACTGAGGTTCAACAGCCCAAGTCTCTTGAGCCTCTGATTTATTCTGAACCAGATCATCAGTTTTTACAGGTAACGGAGGACCCTGAGGTCCTTTAACAGGAAGAACATCCAAAGTTGCATTGATATGTCTGACAGAATTCTCAAATCTGAAAATAAGATTGCATTAAGCAAAAGTAGTCAAAAAAAAAAATCACTTATGAATAATTATAATAGCCTGCTCTTGGTATTCCTCAAAATTTATTACTGAAATACAGTTCTTTAGATGCACCTTCAATTTAATTCAATTCTCCATTATTAAAGACAAAATGAATTAAGTAGCTATATCATGACACAGCATTTTTATACAATGGTTGGAAGTAGAAGGTACCATTTAGAATTGAAGGTACTAAAGTAAACAATTATCTTCCAGTGATAATAAAGTAAAATTCTTTCTCTATGCATATTTTACTCACATTAAGAAGGTACGAAAGAGAAAAATAAGCCTGTGCAAACTCTGCTTCACATAATCACAGAACACTGGAGGTCAGGAGGGACCTCTCCATATCACCTAGTCCAACACACCATCTTAAAGCAGGGTCAGCTACAGCAGGTTGCTCAGGGCATTGTCCAGTTGGGTTTTGAATTCCTCCACAGATGGAGACCTCTCTAGGCAACCTGTTCCACTGTCTGACCGCCCTCACCAGAATTTTTTTTTTTTTTTTTTCCTCCCATTTAAATTGAGTTTCTTGCATTTCAGTTCGTGTCCATTGCCTCTTGTCCTGTCAAATGGACACCACTGGGAAGACTCTGGCTTCCTCTTCCTTACTCCCCTATCAGGTATTTATACACATTGATAAGATTCCCTCTCTGCCCTCACCCAGCTGAAGCCTTCTCTGCTCGAGACTAAACAAACCTAGTTCTCGGTCTCTCCTTGCAAGACAGATGCTCCAATCCCTTCATCACCTCCATGGCCTAGAATTTCACATCTTTGCTTGCAAAATACATGGCAGATAAGCTCATATATGAATGCTAGCAAGCTATTATCACAATTGTTTAAACAGACTATATAGAGAAAATCAGTGAGAAGAGCCACCTACATATTCATTGGAGCCACACATTATAGAGCGAGCAGTTTCACTTGTAAAGCAAATCAATGTTCATCACTGGCATTAAAATCTTCACAGTTTTAAAGGCAAGGAGATGCACTTCAGTTAGGCGTTATTTGACAGTTATCGTTACATTACCTGTCCGGTTCCAAATGATGTCCAGGAGACTGCTGAAATTCATCTGGATCAAAAATGGGATATCCAACCACAGAAAGGATAATCTTTCGCATATTCGCATAGAAGAGATGGATACCATTTGTCCCTCGTGGGATATCACATACTAAAAAATGAGAGTAACAGAGCAATTCTAATAAGAACAAATCTATAATTGTCAGAAATTACACAACAGAGATTTTGGATATAGGCCTACTTAATCATCTGTTGGCTAAGTTATCCTAGATAACTGAACTTGTAGTAAGTAATTTTTTGAATTATCAGGCGTAAATCAACATTAACATGAGATGTAACATATACACCACCTAAATACACACCAATTTTAACTTTTTAATTATAAGACAGGTATTTCTCACCTTTATACAAATGGTATATACTAATCTGATTCTATGACAAATTAAAGTTTTAGGGTTTTTATCCTGACAAAGACAACTAATACATTTGTAAGGCTTCACAGAGAGAAGTTATTTTTTAATTACTCAGTCTATTCAATCTAACACTTCATTATTTAATTAGTTATACCTGTTGATATCCAAAAGGCCAGGAATGTCAGAGTATGATTTAAAAATAAAATATTTCATCAAAATTTTTAATAATCAAGTCAAAGTTTTCTGCCTTGCTTTGACCCATTTCACGTTGAACGGGCAGAATGAAGCAAACACTTCTCACACGGGATACATTGATCCAACCATTATTTCCTTTGCTGTGTAGTAGATACTACATAATAATTTAAATATTGAATTTATTTAATAAATAATATTAATGTTACTATTACATTATTAATATTTGCATGTAGCTTCTACAACACATGTAGAATCATTTTTAGTTAGAATTTACATACATCCGGAAACTTATTAACAAAGCTAAGTCTTGCAAAAGGATGTCTAGCAGAATGTGTTTTTTGGAAGGAATTTATTTATTCTGTCATATATATAACAAAATTCAGTATGGAAATATGTTTTTCCTTTAGGATGACCATTATTTCTTCCTTTAGTTTCTTTTATTCCCCCCACCACCAGTTGAATTCCATTCAGTTCAGGAAATCACAATTTTCAAATATCCCATTAAAATGTTTAACTCTTACAGCCTCTCTCATTTTCACCATCTTAAAATATCAAAATGGCTAGTTCATGATATCATTAAGATAACTTTGAATGCCAATTGCACACAATTCCAGACCCAAAAGCATCAGACCCAAAACACAGCACGCAAATAGCCTGACAGTGCAATCTTCCCAATCACAACAGACAGAAACAATTTTATACAAAAGCTTAGATCCTATAAAATATAGGGAGGCACAACATACGATACCTAGAAATGCACAAGAGGATCTTGCATAGAATACTTGAGCAGAACTCCTTCCCTCCTCTTTAACACTACACCTATATGGGGACAAGATGCTAATATGTACTGCAAACTAAATTCGTTTGGATGACCCAAGTACAGAATTCACAAAATGCTTCCAACGGCTTTAGAATAAAAAGTTGCTAGATGTTAAATATCAACAACCACTGTCTCCGTTCAACTCGTAATTGAAGCATACTTTAGCAACTAGAAATATATTAGATCAGTACGTAAAAGATGTTTGATTAGTGCAGTAAACCACATTAGTGTCACATAGTAGCTGAATCTGGTAGCCTGATAGTGATGCTGCCACCAGTCCAACCACTAGTAAAGCTGAGAATGTGTTCCCAGCAATCATGTACACACAGTACAGCATGGATCCCTCCAGCTGCTGACCCTGGACCATACCACACTGATGTCTGAAGTGAGCAGACTGGTGAAAAACTGGCACCACACTATTTCAAACACTAACATTCATATGGAATTTCTTAATAGGTTTGTCAAATACTTCTGTGGATTAAGGCAATGAGGAATGGAGACCAAAACAGTCTAGGGATCCAACTTTACATTTAAAGCAATCCTTATAGCCAAGACATTCTATTCTTTGAGCATTTTTTCAGCATCATCTCTTTAACAGTCTTTCATTTAAAAGGCAAAAAAGTAAGAAAAGCATTTATGTGTTGAAAAAATAACTTACTTTTCACCTAAAAGATAGCATCTCACAGAAAAAAAAAAAAACCCACAGGTTTCTTAATTCTAGCTAATACTATTAATTCCTGCATAGTATTGGACTTATGAGAACACGTAACAAAAGCAGCCTGTGGATATTCCCACTGAAAAGTCAGTGAACACTAATCTGTGTAAAATAACATTGCACTATTCACACTGGACATCACTGGGTGACAAGAAGGTAAGGAAGGCCTTGAAGTTTGTATCATTGTTAAAATAAGTAAGAATAACCTAGTTTACTTTTTTTAAGAGCTACTCTTCCAGCACCCCTCCTTGAAGGCATATTTGCAGTGTTATCCAAGTCTGTCTCCTAGATTTTTTTGTAGCAACGGTCTTCACCTCAAAAGTATTGAGTACAGAAAGCAGTACATAAGAGGGCAAGGATCTTTTATGTCCAAGATAAATAAGTTTGAGTAAATAAAACAGCTGTGACCGAACAGGGAACAATAAGCTATATTTCACAAATTCAGGAAAGTACACTCTCAAAAAGAGACAGAAAAACATTAAGATGCACGAGGTAAACCTTGTTTTCTACAGAAAGCAAAAAAACCCGCTAACATTACCAAAACTCTAGCAAAAAGACAGTAAGAGATAATCAAGAACATCTAGGCTCTAACACTGGCTTAACAACTTCGGAGCACACTCCAAAACCCAAGTATCTTATCTTCACTAGGATTTCACCTCAGCCAAGATGAACAATCAACAATCTTCACTTTTCCAAGCAAAGACAACACACAATCTATAGCCAAAGAACTGCACTAAAACATTTATTCAGGTGTAGTAGCCTTAGAACAGTAAAATCTTTCCGTATGTGAACGGAACTAGTTCAAGAAATAGCGTTTGACAGTAAACTTGTTCATGATACTTATGGGACTGAACAAGATTTTTAGGGAGTGGGTTTGTTGGTTTTTTTTTGGTGGTTTGTGGGGGGTGGAGGGGGAGGGTTAAGGACACCTTTACAATATACTGCATGCTTTTTTAATAAATTCCTTGCTAACACAAGCAGAAGACAAAAAAAAATTTATTTAATTTGAGAAAGGAAATATATTTTTTTAATATCAGCAAAGTTGTCTGCCTCAATTTTCAAATATAAGATGTATCTGTGTATGAGAAACTGAATCTTTCTCAATTATTAATAATAAGGCAGATACTCTCCAAATAAACTGAGCATTTTTAATGCTACAACGTTCATAAACTAGGGTTTCATTTTTCTAGGAGAAAAGTAAAGTAAATTGTTTAAATAGACAGGTATTGAATGAAAGAAAGCAAGTTCCGTCCAAACTGAGAATTTTTCTTCTACATTTATCAAAAAAGAAACAGTGAAAAAATAACCAAGAGTCAAGCCTAAAAGCACATTTTTTCACCCCAAAACAAGTATTACGTTTTTCTTTTAACAAGTTAAAGGCTTACCTTCTGTCACAACCTGCTCCCCTTGAAATTCTTCATCAAATACAATATTTTTCAATAAGCTGTTTTCTGGGATTATGTGTTTTTCTACCTCAGGTTTATACATCATAGCTCTGTTAAAAAAGATAAAGAAACAAGAGTCATTAAATTACACAAAGTATTGGAAACAACAGTTTGAAAAGATTGATAAGATTGATAGGAATCCAGCATAATTTTAACGTTATCATTTCTCAAATACACCAAGCTCAAATCTGTGAGCACTCGTTTAAAACTGAAATCTTTTCATAATCTTAAAATGGTTAAAGAAATACCTGCTCTATTGCTGCACACTAAAAGGAACCACTGAAATAATGGCTACCATACATTCATCTTTCCAAGATACTTGTTCTCTGCTGTCAGTCACACCTACCTAGATTTCTGACAAGTACATCAGGCATCTGAGTGATTTTTCAATCACCACAGGAAGCAGGAGAACACTATTTTGGTTACAAGTGAAAGCCTATTGAGGGGAAAAATTGACTAGTCAATTGCAGAGTGACAGCAGGTGCCAGCCAACAGCAGGAACATGGAGCCAAGAAGCATGACTGCCAACAGGACAGAAAAGACTGGGAGCCATAGGGATATAAATAGTCCTGGGAAAAATGGGAAGCTACAGGTCAGTAAGAGAAAACCTGGCACTCAGGGTGAGAGCCATGGAGGTGGAAAGAATACCTCAGCACTACTAACTCTCAGATCTAAGCTACTTACCAGGCTGTTGACAATCTATATTTTTGGAGTAAAGAACTGGAGCTACAAGTTGGCAGACTAGGCAGATTATTTATTTCACAGCCCTGCCCCTAAGTCCCAAATCACTTTCTCGTTCTAGCACTGAATTTCAGAATGGGGTTTGACCAGCTTACAGTACTTAATCATTTCAAGGCATAAGCACCTCTTTCAAACTATCAAGGGAGACTTCAGAAAAGCTCCCACCAAGAATCAACCAACTAGATCACCATGTTCAAGAACCAAATGCCATACCCGCTGACTAACAAAATCAGCAGCAAATACTTTCACTCACGTACCAACGTCTAGAGTCTGAAGAAAAAAAAAGAAGTTTCCAACACTACCTATATAGGTGCAACAAGTTTCTCAATTGGTTTTCTGTTGATCAGTAGATCTAAGCTTTTCCCTAAGTATTTTTGCCCTTTGAGAAGGATTCAATGACAGTGAGCATTGCCTCAGACAAGAGTTCATACAAAAATCAGTAACAAGCATCTTCTGAGATATCCAAGATATGCCAATTTTCTATCAAGGTCACAAATGCAGCTATTCCATTAGCTTTTTATTCAAAGTCATACAGTTAATTTCAGCTATGTTTAATACTTTATTTGGATAACAGTTAATACAATGCCTTTCATAAAGTTTGAGGCAATCACATTTAAAAGCACTAGTGAAATAATGCCATTCTGAAATTTTGCACTGAATGATAATCATCGGCACCTTAGTGCTCTGCCTATTCTTAACATTTTGGATTATCACTATACACCATACACAGCACAAGTCAAAAGTGCCACTTATGTCACTAAAAGCAGAGTATGTCATTTTTGTGCATTTGCTATGCAAATTGAAATGCAGAATAACATAGCCTCTGTTTAAGCTCACTAAGATATATCCTACAAATTTCACCAGCGTGTAACGAGCATATGTTATTTCTCTCACATACACAACTATTCAAACACTGTCTTCATCAACAGAATTCAAAAAACCAAAATGCGATCTTGTTCAAAACTTAATACTACCGATTTTCAGTACTACTGCTTTCATGAGCCTTTTCTTTAAAAATTAAAGCTACATACATATTGGGAAGAGAGATACCAAGACAGAACACAACTCTCTTCCGATACAAAAAAAAAAAAGCAAACATTTCCTCCAAAACCCAACACATTCAAATTCAAGAATGTAAAAAGACAATAAAACCTTTAACTAGGATTGTAGCTACAGTATGTAAACAAACCCACAAATAAACAAACCAAACTCCCACCAAAAAAACTACCAGATCTCTCCATATCATCAACGTCTTCCATTTTGTTCTTGCTATTTTTGGAAGCACGTTAAAACCATAGTCATGGTAGCATACACCTCTAGTTTTAACTTATTATTAAACATCTGTCTCTCTTACAATAGCAAAGTACATCTTACCTACGATACCGCTGCCTAGAAATTTCATCTCCACAAAAAAAACATACTGTTGATACCAACGTGTTTGTTTTATGGAAGTTCTTTTCCATTGGATTCCATGTTATAGTAATCACCTGATAAAACAAACAGACAACATACTCAGAAAAAAAATCTCACTGTTAATACTAACATTTAGAATATGAGTCAACAAATTACTGTAACACAAGTAAAACAGGATTTAACACAAGTGTGTCTGACTAGTTCTTTATTAAAACCTCATTCTCATTGGTCGCGTTTATCTTAATTTAAATTAATAAAACTTGCTCAGAATCAAGTATTATACTTACTTCATGTGTTCCTTCTCTTAGTACAAACTTCTCTGGAGATACCGTCATTACCTGAGGATCCATAACTGTTTTTGTCTGTAGGTTTGCAAAGCACAGTGCTTTAACATAGGCAGCCCGAGAACCTGTATTTCTTACGCAGAAGGAAGCTTTCCTTAATCTTGCAGGCAATAATCCGTCCAGTGTTACCATGTAACTTTCTGACAGTTTTTTAACATTTTCTAAAGTTATACTGCTTGTTCCTCCATATCCAGACAATGGTATCTGGGGCGAAGGGGAGGGGAGGAAATCACAAAAAAAAAAAAAAAAAATACTTCAAATGAAAGAAAGCTTCTTACTAAAACTCCTGTACAACTATGGTAAACTATATAAAGAGTTACAGAAAGACAAGTGAAAATGCTTAAAACATGAACTGAAAAGACTTTGCAAGAAATAAAAAAAAGCCTATGTTTATTCAACCTGTTTCAAGCTTTACTGAAAATTAATTTAAGGCCTACCTATAAATCAAGAGACACTCAGATTTTTTGACAGTTCTAGAGTCAAACTCTTGGGCTACTTTTAATATAATAGACAAAAATCTTTCTTCTTCCTTCACAACAGGACAAGTGCATGCAAAATTGAGGCTGATGTTCAAGCTGTAAAATTTAGTGTCCACACAATCTTTAACAAGTACACAGATATGCACAGCATGTATCTTGACAAGTTTCAGCTTTGATAGAAACATCTATTCAGTCCTAGATTTAAAATAATTATGAAAAATCTATGTTTAAAATTATTTGAAGTCAGGTTAGGGCTCTTACAGTAAACTTAATTCCTGGCTGTGATCGAATCCCCAGCTGTTTGATTTCCAGCTTTGCAAAGCAGCAAGTTATTCGAGTAGGTGCAAATATCAAGTATATGTTAGTATCTTCTTTGGGACGGATTTTGAGTTCCCAATTACTAGTTAGGCGTTCCTCTGATCCAAATATACTTTGCAGCTATAAAAACAAAGACATCAGAAGTGAGTGACTACAATAGGAAAAACATGGTAGTAAGACTTACTTCACTAGTAGGCCAAAATTAATTTCTTCAAAACCTGGATTAACTTAGTTGACAATGGCACATATTTAATGTTGCAGTGCTTAATATGTAACAGAAAAGACCAAGTTCAAGATACTTTATACTCCCACAATTAGCATAGCGATGCCCCTCAGTTTAGACCACAGTTTTTTGCTTTCCATCCACAATACAGTAAGGCTGAACTTCAACAGCAATATATTAATTTCCTCTCAGTTGAAAATTTTAGATATCGGATTTGAATATCTGAGGGCAAAAAGGGGATATAAATATATGCGGACTAAGTCACAAAAAAAGCCTAGTTACGGTAATTCCCAAAAGCCAATTCCAGTTTTTCTTTCCACCCTCCCTCATGTACACTGAGTCCCTTGGAGCAAGGTCTGGAATACCTTCTGCAAGAAGGGCCAATGACCATTTTCTCCACCAGGTATTGACTCTGTTGTGCTACAGCAGCTTAAAGAGCTGTAAACTGAGCTTCAGTTTGCTCCAGCACTGTTATGGTTTCAGCTCTTCTTAAGGTTACCAGTGTAGCTTAAGCTCTGCTACCACGTCCATCTTGGCAGTCTCAGAGCAAACACACAACCTACTAGTCACTGGCATTTATAAAGCAACAACACTTCAAGGCAAAGATATTTTCATTACAAATGTATCCTGATAGTTGTCATAAACACCAAAGAGAATTTTTTATGACAGTTACCTGAAAGCATTCTTGATCCTGGCCTCTTATCAACAGTCTCAAATGCTGGGTCACAGATGGAGAGTCATTTCTAAGAGTTAACTTCTTCTGGCTGAAAAATATTTAGTTATATTTTACAGCGCATGTAAATTAACTGCATATGTGTACTTACGGCAACAATGAAAATGGGATAGTCAATTCTAAAGTCATTTCACAAAAAATAAGATCACCTATTGGTACAACAGAATATGTTAGCTAGGCAAGTTACTTCTGTATCCTTAAACTTACAGACTTTACAGTATTATACACCATTACACATCAATACTCAGAGCAAAACAACCTCAAAATATACACAAACACAGCTTTTCTGAAGTTCAAGTATTGTACTTCACGGCATAAACTTTAAAAGCAAGCAGCAGTTTTGTCAATACAAAAATTCTTTAAAAAAAAAAACAAACAAACACTTTAAGACACAGTTACAATTACATTATCCAGAGCCACTAAGTTACACGGGACTCTTGTGAGTAGTCTGGCCCAAATTCACTGGACCAGTTGTAAAGAACTAAATTAAGGACAACTTTTCCTTTTCTTGTACTTTTCAATGTGATAGTACCACAGAAAGTTATAACCACTTGGCAGCATCAGGTTGACCAAAAAGTAATTTTTTTTCTCTCTGGTATACCCTGGCACTGACCAGGCTTCTGGCACTCAGATCCTTCCTTGACAGGGGAGGGAAACCTCTCCAGCAAGAGAAGTGAGTGTCATTTTAACAAGTCAAAAAACATCACAGAAGGATGTGATAAGCCCTAAAACTGGTAAAAACATAAAGGAAGAGAAAGGATCATGCAGTTAGAATCAAAGGAGGAGGGAGAGAGAGCAAAGCCTCTCCACAATTTTTAGTGGCGGACAGTGGTTTGTACTTGGTTGGAACAAAAATTTTAAAAATAATTTCAGCTTCTGTCATGGTTTTGGCTGGGAATAGAGCTGACTTTCTTGCTGGCACCTGGTGTGGTGCTGTGTTTTGGATTTGGGATGGGAGTGGCATTGATGGCACACTGATATTTTTGGTTGTTGCTAAGCAATCAAGGCCTTTTCTGCTCCTCATACCACCCCACCAGCGAGCAGGCTGGGAACGCACAAGAAACTGGGAGGGGATACAGCTGGGAAAGCTGACTCCAACTGACCAAAGGGATATTCCATACCATATGACATCACACTCAGCATATGAAGCTGAGAAAAGAAGAAGGAAGAGGGGGACGTTCAGAGTTAAGGCGTTTGCCTTCCCAAGTAACCGTTAGGCATGATGGAGCCCTGCTTTCTGGAGATGGCTGAACACCTGTCTGCTGATGGGAAGTGGTGAATGAATTCCTTGTTTTGCTTTGCTTACACGCACAGCTTTGCTTTATTTATTAAACTGTCTTTATCTCAACCCACGAGTTTTCCTTAATTTTTCCAATTTTTCTTGCCATCTCACTGAGAAGGGAGGGGAGAATTGAGCAAGCGGCTGCATGGTCCTAGTTGCTGGCTGGGATTAAACCATGACAGCTTCCTAAAACCAATGGCAAACCAAAACTTTTTTCAGGAGGAACAGAAAATAAAAAGGTAGCAGCACAGAGGGAAGAGAAAGTTATTCTCAAACACCAAATAGCCAAAACTACTATGTTAGAAATACACTATCTTAACAAAACAGAAAAGTAGGAATACAGCTATCAGAAATGGTTCTTGACTACAAACATGGATCACTTTTAAACAACTGTGAACATTATTAGATTGCTTAAAAGTTTCAGTATCAAAACAACAGTGGATTAGTCCCTAAAGTAATTTTCACTAGAAGTCCAGAGATCTGCAAAACTTGCAGCCTTTACATACAAAAGCAGCAAAGTATATTTAGACAATTATGAACCATTTCACTAAATCATGGAATACCGAAGCTGTAAACTTGAAACTAAAAAAGTTCAGACAAGAACTAGTCTGAAGGATAAAGTAATCATAATTAGGGATGTAATGGATACTCTATCACTGAAAGTTTTAGCATTGCAACACATTCAAATTCAAATAAATTAATTCAGGGAAGTTCAACAGCCTGTGCTATTCAGATTGTCAAATTACATTACCAGACTGGATTCTTCTAGTCTGAACTGAAGAAAAACAAGCATAGAGATTTAATTCTAGCAAGAGTTAGGTATCAAAAGAACTAATGGGTTTTTTTTTTCATCAGCTTGCTTGGAAAATATTTTCCATTACATTTCTACTTACATAACACAATAGCTTTACAGAATCAGATATTATTCTAACGATAACTAAAGAGTCCTGAAGAACACAAAAAGCTCAAACAAGATCACAGTTCGTTTCCAAAAAATTTCTTGCACAAAAATATAATTGTAATATACTGCTTCTCTCACTTGAGTCACAGAACAGCTTAGTTTATCACCTGTGGATTATTAATCTGAATAGGGACAGTAAGGAAATTTTACTTCAAATAAGTGCAATATACTTAACATGATATTCTATATGAACAGCTGCCCAGCTTGTACTTACACTGATGATCCAAGTGTTACTCCTCCCCAGGCAATGAACTGCTTGTTGGAGAGAATGGGGGGGATGTCTGAGCAGCCAGCAGCTGTAGACACAGGTCTGTTTTCCTCAGACTCCACCTCACCTTTTATCACCACTTCATACTGAGGCCCAGATGGCAGCACAAGGATTTTTAAAGTACTTTAAAAATAAATAAATAAATTTATATCCCAACACAGAACAAGATTAGCTGATGAAAACAAAAGAAAACAAAATTATAAATGGGCCTTTTTAAACTACCTTAAGGGGAAAATACAAATACTTTTTTTTAATTTATGACAAAGGCCAGCTTTAGGCATAGCGAAAGTTAAATCCTTTGGTTTGTAAATATGCATTCCACATGTACCTCAAGCAATCTTCTAAAGTATTTCATCTGGAAATTGTTCAGAGACTACAGCTAGGCAAATTAGGTTTTGCCCACGCTAACTTCTCATTATTTCAACAGACTAATTTTGGACAGAAACAAAGTCTGGCTGTCTCTATGTAGATTAAAGAGATGCCTTTTGAAACACCTGTGAAACTCCAATGAAGTTTTACAAGTGTGAGATATCCAGAAGCGTCAAAACTAAACTCTTGAGTCCTGTTAATAATGGTAGCCTTCTAAGCTACAAACCCAAGATTTTTTCCTCTCTTTGTTTCCTCAGATTGCTGTGAGCAAGAACACTGAGCCCACGGACAGGGAACCAGGCCACCTATAGCTGGCTTTTCATTATATGGTCTGTACCCTATGGGACACAAGCACACTGCAGATGACTACCCCCTTATTCAGACGGAGCAGAGAAATAGATGAATTAGAGCATCGGGAGTACAGATTCAAATAATGAAGTAGAAAGAAATGGGCTAATACTGAATAGGAAAGCTCGACCTAACTAGCAAAGAAAACAGAGAAGAAAACAGACGAACACACAAAAAAAAACCAAACCAAACACAACAGAAGAGGAACCAGGAAAAAGAAAGTCCTGCCTAATTACAGGGGATAAGCCAACAGAGAAATAAAACAAAAGGCTAAAGTATATAAGGAAGGAAGGGGAGATTGGAAGTATCTAACCAACAGTACATGGAACAAGAGAAAAAAACACCAGGAAAAAAAAAAATAGAAAAAAAGACATAGGGCAGGAAGGAAATCAAGCTTTTAAAAACAGGCTGAAGCATTTGCTGTAGCACAGACCCACTTAGAACCAGAAATGAAACTCAAGAATCTCCACTCTAGCTGTCATTGAATTCCTGTGATGCCTACTGACAGAGCCCAGCATCCCATCAGTGGGGAGCATGAACTCATTACTGTTGTAGTCAGTTTATTAGTCTTTTGGCAGCATTTGCAAGTGGACTGCAAAGTTTCAAACCCTGCTGAGTACCTTGAGCCTGCAAAGCAAAGCAGTTATGCATAAAGCCACAGGAAAGCAAAGATTCATCACTTTGCATGCCTATCTATTAGGATCATACTGTCATTAGCACAGAACTTCTCATTGTTTAATTTAATGCAATGGGTAGGCCCAGTTAAGCTAGATGGAGAATCTGAACACATTTTGGACAGATTCCTTTGTCCATTCTTGCTGTATTATAGCAAAAACTGGAAAACACTTAACAAAAGAGGAAAAGCTGCTCTGGAGAGATGAGTCTGACCTCTGCCATTGCAAAAAAAAAAAAAAAACCCAACTTTTACATGACATCAGAACGGTCACTTGAACAAATCAACTCTATTTTACAGAATGAAGTTCAACAGGTGCTAATGTACAAAAAATGAATGCTTACATCCGCAAACAGAACATGTACATTAGTGTTGTAGAGGATTTGCAGCCAAACTTCTATTCAATTATGGCAGCCCAAATTAATAAATACTTTTGATTCTGATCTGTGTTTGAGTTTTTTTGCATGTGAAATAGAAAAAAAACATTTCCTTTGTCTCAGTGGGAAGCAACGGAAGGGGCTGCTGAAGATAAGCATTTTAAAGCTTTGCTGTACTTTAGAAACAAGTACCATACAAAGGGCTTCAGAGACTTACTCCATTTATTTACATTAAACAAATCTCAGAACATCCGTTGATCTGTGGTGGGAAATACTAGCTACTCATTAAGCTATGTACAGCAAAAGAGGTAGGGAATCTATGGAACAGGTGAACCCCAGGAAAAAACTACTCTGTAATAAATGAGGACTCTCACAAAAACTGAAGTCAAAGTCTCCCTCGTGGATAATACTTTTAATTTGTTCATGACCTTAAGGTTATAAGTAGCTCTGTTTAAAACAGGCAGCATAAAACCAGCTATGTTACCTTTCTCTAGTCGTTCTGGTGTTTGGAAAAAACAGGACAGTCACTTCTCTTTCTTCACCAGGAAGAAGGAAAAGATCCTCAGGTTCAACGGCAAAGCAGCTGTTCTGATTTGATGTCTGAAGGTGGGCAAGGGGAAAAGGGAGGGTTGGTTACTTATTTTAAGGGAGTAAACATTTCTACAACATAGAAGACCATTTGTTTGTGCATCTGTTGTACATACAGTTCAGACAACTCAAATGCACCTGGCACATTCAGAACTTTTCCATAACCCTGCACAAGTTAAACTCTACTAAAATGTTGGACACTATAGCACAAATACCTATACAAGAGGCATCTTAAGACATCAACTGTGTATACAACACTGAAGGGGCCACAAAGAGATTTAAAGAATTTAACAGTAAGTACAACATGGGAATGGTACACCACTAGATGGTAACATCACTAGTCTCAACGGTGGTACCAACCATTCCTGGTATCAATTAGAATCTAGTATCATCACATTAATGTGGCATTTGTGATATTAGTCATGCATCCTATTTCCATGGCCTGTGCTCCAAAAAATTACGGGCTCACAACCCTCTATTTTTATTTTTTTTTTAAATGTAAAAGGGGATTGACTGCTCCTTCTGTTGATTTTGAAAGGCTAGTTTCATTTGTGTCCAGCCTGTCCAGATCCCTCTGTAGATCCATCCTAGCCTCAAGCAAATCAACACTCCCACCTAACTTGGTGCTGTCTGCAAACTTACTGAGGGTGCACTTGATCCCCTCACCCAGATCACTGATAAAGATATTAAAAAGAACCAGCCCCAATACTGAGCCCTGGGGAACACCACTTGTGACCAGCTGCCAACTGGATTTAGCTCCGTTCACCATCACTCTTTGGGCCCAGCTTTACAGCCATTTTTTTACCCAGCAAAGCATACACCCATCCAAGCCATAAGCAGCCAGTTTCTCCAGGAGAACGCTGTGGGAAACAGTGTCAAAGGCCTTACTGAAGTCCAGGTAAATGACATCCACAGCCTTTACCCTCATCCACTAATCAGGTCATCTTGTCATAGAAGGAGATCAGGTTTGTCAAGCAGGATCTGCCTTTCATGAACCCATGTCTGGGTCTGAATGACCTGGTTGTCCTGTGTGTGCTGCGTAATGACACTCAGGATGATCCGCTCCAGTCATCCCACAGCTCATCACAGGCAAGCCTGATAGTATCCCCCTCGCCCTTCACCTCTAGTTTAAAGCTCTTTCATCTAGCCCCACTAGCTTGTAAGCAAAGACCCTCTTCCCTCTTTGAGAAAGGTGAATCCCATCTGATGCCAACAGGCCTTGTGCTGTGTAGGCCATCCCATTATCAAAAAAACAAAAATTCTGGCAGTGACACCAGCTATGGAGCCATGTATTAATAAATTGTGTCTGTGTTTCTTCCAATGTCGCTGTGCACAACTGGAAGGAGAGAAGAATAGATAACCTGTGCTCCAGATTCCCTCATGTAAACTTGTAAACCTTTTGTCAAACCACACAGCGAAGCTAGGATCCCAAGGCTCGACTCGAGTTTCAATACCATATTAACAGCACAAACCTCACGTTTTCAAGAGGGAGAAGCTAACCTACCTTAACTTTCAAATATACACCAATGTTTCCAGCATTTTTCAATGGCAGCTGCTGTTTGGCTGTTGAACCCACACTAGTAGACAGACATATTGTCTGGAAAACAGAGAAATGTGTATGTATGTATATAAACATATATAATAAAATCAAACATTACAAAAGTTGTAGGCTAGGAGAGGCAAACTATTGTTAAAACACACTTCATAAACATATGCAAACCTGTAAGTCCTTTGGAGCATGTATCCTTGCTGTTCCAGCTCTTGCTCGGAGAGGAATACTTTTAATTACACTGCTAGGTCCTGGACTATCCACTTCCACATCAACTCTTGCCAAGAACTCATCTGCTGGACCCAAGGAATCTAGGAACAATTCCATGAGTAAAAAAAAAAAAGGCAAGCAAGTCTGCTAGCAGTAAATGCCATTCCTATGGATGCATGTCTCACTTCAGTTACTGTCCGATCTTAACATACTCATGCTGTGGTGATATTAACAGGAACTCTCCCCATTGCCCTGGCAACGCTTTCTTTTCCCCTTTTAAATAAAGTCTCTCAGGATTTTATTTCATATTTTTGCTTTTTTGTCAAATGCGGCTGAAATTGTCCCTAAACCAACCAAAAAAAAAACCCCATCTTAACATACTAGCCAAACTTGTTGATGTATGTACTATTTCCTATCTACTATTTATAAAGCCAGAAAAGCTCAGAGGTTTCTTCAAATTTCTTATCTATTTTGCAACCAGACAATGTTTTCTTAAGTGATGATTTACTTCCCTCAGCAAAAGGAATAAATTCCACACATCTTGCAGTACATAACCACTTTGTACAGCTTGATACTGAAGTATAAATATCCATGCTAACATCTAAAGGATTAAGACAGAAGTATTCCACCTCCTTCAGTTACTAAAACAATGCAATACTCAAAATATTAGGACACAAACCAGTGATGGAACGTTTAATTTCAAATTTGCAGCCTGTTCCTGCAATTCTAGCACATGCATACATTAACAATCAAATTTGGTTTAGTTCAAATGAAAATCAAATTTCTATACCTGAACAAGAAATTTGTTTCTTAGGTGCGTGGAACAGAACCCAAACTGTTAAAGCTTCAGGATCCTGAAAAAGAAATTGGTGGACTCATCTTATGGGGAGGGAGAGAATTAATGAAGAGAGAAAAAAAAAAAAAACCAACAAAAACATAAAACTACCAACAAAACTCTACTGCTCAAATAGGTAGACTCCATAAGAACCATTACTGTCAACCCAGATATTCAGAACCATCATTTCCAACAGCAAGTAACAGAAAGAATCAGTCAACTACAAATTACTCACTTGCCCATCATAGCTTGCATGTATCACATGATTTACAACTGACGGAGCTGTTATCTGAGAAACTGCATCCATTTGAAGAGATTGTTCGTTAGCAGAATTAACTGGTTCCTTGGAAAACGTGAAGCAACGCCAAGCTACTGCATTCTGTCAAAGAAATACAGTATTAAAAGTACTAAATCTCTTATTGTCACTAATAATAACGCTGACAAAGCTGAGAAACACAAGGCAAGTTCTAAGTGATCTAAGTAGTTTGGAAAAAATAATCAAAGATTAGCCTGTAGTTTCAGTTTGTATGTGATAGTCCAGCAAACCCTCTAAAAATAGAGAGAAACTCTTCTGCAGTAAAAGGAGGCAAGCTGGAACTGGTTAGTTTAAGCCTTCAAGAAGTTTGGCTGTTCAGGATCAAACCCCACTAGTCACCAAGATGACCTGACCTAATCTTAACATAAGGCCAGTCCTTTCTTGTCCCTCCACAAAAGGAAACTAGACCGGCTCTTCCCATAGTACAAAACAGCAGCCAGCCCAGCCAAAAATCTGAAATCTGCATTGCCACAGATGCAGAGGAGCATACTATAGCGTATAATACAGATTATTATTGTCTAGAGGGAGACAAAGCGCATAGAGTGAAAAGTCCTGCTCTTGCAGAGTGTCCTGGTTTGAGCAACGAAGGATTAATTTCTCTTTCAGTAGTTTTAGTTTTCAGTAAGGTTATCTTCTAATGCTAGGGAAAAATTGCATTTTTAGAAAACTCTAGTGTCTGAATTTGTGCAAATATTTACTTTATAGCCAGCTATGGTGTGTGGGTGTCAAGGTCTCAGTGTTTTTGAGCTCACCAGGTGCAGGATAAGGAGGAGCAAGACCCGGGCACTTCACCCAAGCTGGCCAACAGCATTATTTCATACCATGAACGTCACATTAAATATAAATTAGAAACTTTGCTGAGGAGTTTCTCCTCTTCTATGATGACAGCAATCCTGAGAACCTCTTGCCCTGGTGCCGGACCCCTGAGACCTTCCCTTCCTCCCAAAGCCGTAGCGCTGGCAGCGCCCGACATTTGCCGTCCACTGCTGGGAGTGCACAGCTTCCTACTGATAGAATTGGTTGAGTATAAACCGCCTATATTTTATATTGGTGTCAGGATCAATATTGGTTCTTTAGTATTATTAATGTTAATTATTTAGTATTATTCTATTAAATCCATTTATATTTCAACCCTCTGGTTGCCTTGTTTTCTCCCCAGTTGCCCTTCCGTGGTGGGGAGGGGTCATCAGGTGATAGAATAATTGTCTAAACAATGATAAATTGTTGTGGGTTCTTCAAACCATAACACAGAGGAAGAAAAAAATTACGTTAAACTTGCTATGAAGCAAGTTTCACTGCTTGTTTGAACAGTCAGCTGTTCCACTTGAACAGTGGAGTATGTCTTCAACCTTCTCAGAGGGAAGGATTAGGCAACACAACCTTTTTGCTATCTGCTGCCCTGTGCTCTCAAATCAGGCAACACAGAGGCAGCAGCCGATGGCTGGGCTGTAAAAAAAAGAAAAGGAAAAAAAAGGAAAAAAAACCAAAACAAACAAAAAACCAAACCACTAAATAAAACCCCACGCCTATCCCAAAAGCACTTTTGTTGGTACCATTAAAGCTGAATCAGATTACCACCCTGCAAAAAAAAAAAAAAAAAAAAATTATTTCCTGACTAACCAAAGATTTCTTGGAATCTTACATCTAGTTTCCAGGGTATGTTTCTTAGTGACATATAACAAAGTGTTTTGGTATTAAAATTCAGTATCATAAGAAGTTAACTTTTACATACAGGAAGTTTGCTGTACTTACGGCATTGATAATAAGTCTAATTGGCACAAAGGCATGAGTTTTGTTGATAAGTTTTAGTGGAAGAGCCTTCCAACTGCCAGAAGTCAAGTCACCAAAATCCAGATAATCTCTTTTTCCTGTTTCCACCTGGTTTTAAGGCAAAGCAGAACTTAAAAGGAAGGAAAACCAACAAAACACACTACCATACAAAAGCATCAGGAAAGTAAGGATGTCATTCACCTATTCTCACCTCTTAATGCTATTCCCGCATACAAAATACACCTGCTACCAGGGGTAGGAGGAGTCTAAGAAACATATTTCCTTTGATATCAAAAGGGGTTACATCCAATTGGCTCTCTCACATATTTTGCCTTGATCCATTAAGCCAAACTCAGTGCAATATTTATCCACCAAAACCCAGTACACAACCAAATCTTTTTGGCTAATTTAAAATAAAAGTAAATTTAAACTATGATTATTGCTAGCAAGTAAGAAATGTCAGTTAAAATGTTATTTTAGCAAGTTAAAAGTTAAGAAAATAACTAAGAAGTAGTTAATTTTTTTTTTAGTATAAAAACACTCAAGTGTCTTGATGTGCAGCAAAATACAGCTTTTATTTGGCACTTTTTTCCAATCTCAAGAATATAACAAGACATGCAGAGATATAGCATAGAGTTTAATTTTAAGTTTGAATGAACTATACCATGAAGAACATGGAGCATGATGGATTTTGCCAAACTATGTATACAAAAATGCATTAAAAATTAAATTAAAATTTATGGAAGAAGCATAAAAAATTATATCCATTCATGTGTATTCAACTAGAATATCATTACTTCAAAACATATACTTAGCCCAAAGCAGGTTAACAGACCATCTTAAAATGGAAAAAAAAAAACTGTTAGCTGTGGTTAATGACTGAAAGTTTTACTTTCATCAGCAACGTCACAGACTATTGTGTAATTTGCTCAGTTGCCTCCAAAAGTACCATCAAGCCCATTTCTGCCTGTCCATACTCTTAAATTTAGGACTACATAAAGCCAGATTTAATTCTTAATGTCACACTGTCTCCCGCCTAGTAGTTCTTCATGATAAGACACAAGACAAAGCATTTTACACATGCACTTACTTTTGATTTTTAATTAGTCCAAAATAAGAAAATATTCTCTACAACCATAGATAAGCTGAAAGTAGTAAGAAACCAAGACAAAGCCTACTTGATGTAAAAAATAAAGAAATCCTTACAACTGGAAATAAGTGCTTTTTGTTACATTTTAATGCCCAATGGTATCCAACATAGCAGATACTTAGAAAGCATTAGATGTATAAGATCTCACCCATTCTTTTAATAATGAAAAAGCAATACCTTTTAATTTATTCTTTTCAGACAGCTGCATAATAATTCTTCATTTCCAGCTAGGTGCTTTTCCACAACTAAAATGTCCTAGATAGATATCTAAGCTTCTCATAAATATTCTCCTATACTCCCTCCCCATTCCAAACATAAGATACCCGGGTTCCTTTGAGGAACAACCTTGCACTCCTGTTCTTTTCTACTGTCATTAAACTATTCCTAAAATTCTAACCAAAAAAAAGAAAAACCCCAACCACAAAACCCACAATAAGCAGCTACTTACTTCTAAATTAGGATTTTCAGCGACTGCTGTCAGAACTACCCTACTTGCCAAAGCTTCTGCCTGAACAATTGTCTCGGCATCTGCAGAGACTGGCCAAGATGAAACATTGAGAATACACTGAAAGATCCCCGAATGACAAGGTAAGAAAAGTATTTTCAGATCGTTGGTAGAATAGGGTCCTACGATAGTTTTGTTCTTGAAAACCAGACACTGATATTTCACAGGATCCATCTGCAAAACAAAATATCTGTCATTTTGAACAGGCCTCTCGCCAGAAGACAGCTTCTTTCAAAACACCACATTTATCTGGCACCATTGCTCAACACAGACATTCTGTATATGGTTTTGCTCAATATTAATTATTGCATCTTCATATTCATGTCCCACTTCCATCTCACTCAACTGTAGGCATTTTCTTTTAATTTAAAGAGCTAGGTAAGTCAGCCTGCAAGTTGCTGGGGTTTCTTTCCAGCATCTAGTGAAAGATTAACACTAGGATTATAGTATTTGTTATATTTGAAAGTGAATTCTTAAGTAAAACCCTGATTTTTGAGAAAGAACAGCAGCAAAATAAACAAAGGCAATTCTATTTGGTGCTTTCTGCCATCAAAGATGGGAGGAAGAGGTATGGTGGAAGATTAATGGAAAGGTCAGTGGATGGAGGTCACCAGTAAATCCTAGTGCAGATGCCTTGAAGTTTGTTGTGAACGTACTCATAGATAAACTTCAAGCAGGAGAGACAGACCACAAGTGATACTCAGTGTATCTCAGTTAACTTGACTGAAAAAAAATGTTTTTTAATTACAATGTGCAGCAAGCAAATGAAAGGTATATATTTATTCATTGAAACAACTGTAAGTGGGCCTGTCAACTGTAAAGTAATTTCATGAAAAAAAAATCACCTCCTGGTACAACAGAATCTCAGGTTTGAAGAGCTGCATAAGAGCCCCATGATACTGAGCGACTAGAAAAATATGCAAGAAATTTTAACTCTCATATACATATGTAGATATTTACAAAACCACAGAATTGTGGTTTGGTGGTATTTAAAGAAGAAATATTCAGAGAAAACGAGCACAAAACCAGAAGTCATACTCCTGGAAAGACACATGATACACCTACTGGAAAAATATACCTAAGGAGGGATATAATAAGGATTTGAAGACTTACAAGCAGCAATATATAAAGTGAATTATTGACCATTATTTCTCAGTAATAAGGACTAAACAAAACCAGCAGAACAAGATTAAAAAGAGGAAAAAAAGCAGTAGTGCATAGAATCCACAACTCAACTGAACTGTGGACAACACTACACAACTTCAAAACATTAACTAGACAAAGAGCAGTCCACCAAAAACTAGTAAGAACAGAAATAACATCTGGCTCAAAAGTTCCCAAGCATCAAACTGCCAGAAGCTCAGAGTACACTATGCTTGTTCTGTTGTTATATTCTTTTCTACTATGGGTATTCATCAGTAAAGGAAATGAAATTTTACTGATGGACATTTAATCTAACTCATTCTCACATTCTTGAGATGTTTTAACTCTGGAACTATTATGACAGAAGTAGATAGAATTTAACAAAATTAAAGTGCAAGATGCCAAATCTATGGCCTACAAGCTACATATAACCCAAACAACAACCCATCAAGCTTGAAGCCTGCACTGAATATTTCTCATTCTCTGTCACAGACGATCTCCTAATTTCAAGAAAAATGGGAGAAAACAGCATAAAATGCGTTAGCAGTAGCAGTCCTCAGCATGGATGCTTTCTTTTCTATGGTTGACTTTTCTTGCATAGAAAGGTGGGAATGAATAAGCAGTAAATTTAAACCTACCACACTTTACACACACAAAACAATTCTACAAGTCAATCCCATCATGTGCTATTTACCTCTCTATGTCTGCTTGTTAGAATAAGTCAAGTGGCCGGGCTGAAAGAGGGTAGCACTGCTTTTGTGGATATTAACTATAAAATGGGAAAAAAACTATAAATCTGTATAGAGGGCTCTAATTCTACATATGACAGCTAGTAAGACTACAGCATTATTCCTATAGCTTTATTAAAACAAAAAAAACTCTTACCTTTTCCCCATTAACTGAAACACTGAGTATTCCAATGCTGACCTGCAACCACCGTTCAGTTGGATTAAAAATGCTAAGAACCGTCTGTGATGCAATTCCCACACAACAGGCATTAGGGAACTTCAATTCTTCTGGTACTTTTACATGTCCTTTGAAAGAAAATATACTCCTGTTAGTCCCAAGTACCCAGAAGCAAATCAGCGCTCATACTGCCACCATGTCTAGTTTATAAAGTCATTTGACAAACACTTCATCATGGCAAGGAAATGTTTGATTCCTACAGTTTTCCTAAGAATGTTTTCTCCACAAGCCTGATACTCATAATTTCAATCCATTTTTTCTAATTTGCATCTGGAGATGGAGACCTGGAGTTCTACTGTCACGAACAAAAACACTTATTGAAACAGCATATCCCATGCAGACACTAACCCACAAAGTGTATATATATATATATATACACACACACACACACGCCCCTTATATAAAATACTCAGTGTCCACAATTTAATCATTACTAGCCCAACTCAGAAAGTGTGACTATCAGTACTACAACACCTGTACATTTACACTGACCAAAAGCAAAATATTTTTTTACCAGAGTATAACTGTTACCTAAAAAGGTATCCAGCCACTTTTTGCTACAGAAAATACTGAGTACTCTTAAAATAGATTTTTGCTGTAGAAGTATGGTCAAAAAGTTATCACCAAATCAAAAAGAAATCCTGCTTCCAGTATTTTACTTCTAGGAAGTCCTTACTTCTAAGGTATTTAAAAATAATTCATTCAGAGGAATTACAACATTATAATGACAACTCAAAAGGAGGTAAGAGTTCTCTGGCAAGCCGAGGATCAATCTTCATTACGTCCAGAAACCCACTAATGGGTACTCATGTCAAATT
This sequence comes from Ibidorhyncha struthersii, assembly GCA_013398815.1. Classification (NCBI taxonomy): domain Eukaryota; kingdom Metazoa; phylum Chordata; class Aves; order Charadriiformes; family Charadriidae; genus Ibidorhyncha; species Ibidorhyncha struthersii. The sequence goes on from VZSZ01003609.1 coordinate 98,078, forward strand.
AAAAATTTGGCTTGTCAGAGACACATGTAATCACCTGAAGTAGTTTTAGTTACTTGAGTAACAAGCTTTATTTCTAAGCCACACACTCTTATTTCCCTCCGAAAAAGAAAATTTAGCAGAAGTACAAAGGTGAAAACATAAATTAAGACTAGCATCACTGGAAATTAAGTTCAAAAACTCAAGTTTGCCAAAAATCACATTTAGACTACATAGATATTTGGAGTTCAAAAACATGTATAAAAACCTAGAAATTGTGTATATTAAAAACAGGCAAACAGTAAGATTGTTCAGATTTTATTATTTCAAAATCCACTAACAAGATCAGTGAGTCAGAACAATCAGTAAACAGAAAATAACCTATAAACTGTCACAAATTCAAACCTTCAATCCCACTAGCTTGTCATTTCATCTGAAAGAATAAGCCAGAAAAAAACATGGCAAAAAACAGCTAAAGAGCCCATAGGTTAAAAGTCATTAAAATGAAACACTAAGTTGCATTGCTTAGGTTTAGAGCTAAGTCAAGATACAGAGAAACAGCAGAAAGCACAGAAGGAACATGGCAGCTTGTCTTTCCCTTTCATAACAAGAAAACAGCTTAAGGCTTCCACTCTTCTACGATTTTTTTTGGCTTAACTGACTGCTAACACCAAGTTAGGCTGGAGACAGAAATGTCACCTACTTTCCCTATAAAACACAAACGAATTTCCAGAGCATGACTTGTCCTGCCTAGCATGAACTGCAGATAGGATTTCTCTTCCTCCTAGGAAAGACAGTTCTAGATCCTTTAAACAAACACAAAGCCACTGAATGCTGAAGAAGAATGCTGAAATTCTTCTAGATCATGGAAAATTTCTTTTAAGACCATTAGAGGGACTATAAGAAGAGACATTGAATTCAGAGATCATTAAATAAGGAAAATTAGTAATACCTTTTTTTAAAAATAACAAAGCTTGTGTAAAGAATAATTGTGGTTACACTTAGTAGTCACCTTAATTTTATTTACTGTAACATTAGCATCATTATCATTGCTATTGTTGTTCACAGCTGTATTTTAAACACACTAAAAAACACACTTACCAATACCAGGTGACTTTGTCAACTCCCACTCATTTCCAACAGCTCCAAGAGGTTGTCCAGTACATGGCTTTATATTTAAGATATTTTTGTTCCAGGAAGTAGAGTGTGGATTACAAAGTGAAGCTGCACCCAAAGAGCCAGGACCGATATTTGGACCCAAAGGAATTCCTACCATAAGTGGATTCTCAACATGTCCTGCTGGGATACCGGAACAGGGAAGCCCTGCTGGAAGACCAAAACCTGCAGAGCTGCAACCATGAAACTGAGACAAAACTGTATTTCCAGTAGATGGTATATTTCCCAGATGCTGTTGTGCAAATGGAGTCGTTGCAAGAGAACGTCCTGTAAGCAACGTGGGAACAGAAGAAGAAATTGCTTGACTCTCAGTGGTAGTGACGTGGGATTTAAAGCTTGAAATAGGAACATATTGTTCACCAGATGAGTTTTGATTAAATGGCATATAAGTGCTTAATCCAGGATATATGGGTAATACATTCAAAGATGGTAATCCTTGTCTCTGTGCTTTGCTTGTTTGATCCTGACACACCTCCTGTGCATCAACATTAACAGAAAGGGGCTGAAAGATGCAGAATTTGCTTGGTAAAGCTGATTTAACATGGTCTAGCTCTTTATGATTTGCTGCTACATTTGAAGGAATAGATGAAAGCTGCTCTTCATTCTTCAGAAAGCCTTCTTTGGACAGTTCTTGACCCAGTACATCATCAAGCTTTCTTTTAAGACCTGCGAGTTCATCCTCTTCTGATTTCTGGTCAACACTAAGTAGTGCTTCTTTTCTATTTCTTTGACATGAGTTGTCTTCTAGATTTTCACTTGTATGTTCCTGTGAAGGAGTTGGGCTGGCTCGAATTATTGTTGTACTCAGTTCACTAGCATTTTCACTCTAGCAAACAAATATAATATGCAATATTACAAATTTTAGAAAAGCAAACAGGGTACATAAAACAAGACAGACCTTAATACTGGTACTGACATCCAATATAAATAATAAAGTTTTTCAAGTCTTGCCTGAAGTTTTGCTTTTGTAACATCTGTGGTCCTCACCTTGAGAAAAAAAAAAAAAAACCAAACCACCCAACATGCAACTTCAACCTGTTTGCTGTCTAAAGTCACATTCTAGCTAGGTGTACTGGGTCTGGCTGGGATGGAGTTAATTTTCTTCATAGTACCCACTATAGTGCTGTATTTTTAGATCTGTAACCAAAACAATGCTGGTAACACATAGTGTTTTGTTTTAGCTATGGCTGAGCAGTGCTTGCACTGTGTCAAGGCCTTCTCCATTTCTCACTCTGCCACTCCAGAGCGTAGGCTGGGTGTTGGCCAGAAGTGGGGAGGGGATACCGTCAGGACAGCTGACCTCAGCTGACCAAAGAGAGAACCCATACCATGTAATACCATGCTCAGCAAATAAAACTGGGGGGGAATTTTTCCAAAGTAGCTGTTGCTTGGAGATTGGCTGGGCATTGATCTGCTGGTATGCACGGTGCAGACAGAATTAATGCACCTTATCCTCAGAGTCTTGGGATTTTTGTACTTAGATATCAAAGCAAGAGAAAAAGAAGTACAAACCACAAATTGGCATACATACAAACGTGTTTCAAGGAATCTCCTATTGGGTTAACTGCCAAGAACAGAAGCAATTACACTCTGTCATGCACTGTTCATAGCTACTAACAACAGCATTGGCACTAATCAGTGAAAGAGGATCAACCATGAGAGAACCACCCTCCCATAACTGGCATCACACTCGGCAGTCTTAAGAGTACAGCGGAAGGAATTCCAGGTATTTCCTCTACCCATCTGAAAAAATGAAAGTGTTCTTCAGATGTGGTACAAATTTGTGAAGTACATCCAGATCACAGATTCCATTTTCAAAAATAGCGTTTCAAAATAATTTTTAAAAGTTCCAAACCTGAAACTAGACAGTGTGGTATCAAAGAAATCATACATTATCTCAGGACAGGTGTACCTAGAGAACTCTGACACAGGAACAAGACAGCTACTCAAAAGGATGAAGAGTATCTACAGTATAAAGCAATTGTTCATCTTAAGAAAATAGGACTTGGGAGGCAGGGAAAGGCATGTGAAAGAAGGGGAAAACAATAAAGTAGTTGTTCGCATTATCGTAGAAAAGTAAGCTGCAAGTTACAAATCTTTAAAAAGGGCATTCAGGGCAGCCACCTCAGGTGAGATGGCTCACCAGGCCAAATCAACCAAACAAGAAATAATAAAAAAAAAAAAAATAAAAAATCATGCACCTTTGACAATCTGACCCTAGTGTTAGAGGGAGAGGGCACCACTGGTTAAACAGATTGGGCTACAGAAAGTATTCAGATCTGAAGATAACGCCAATACAAACATTCTTGTTGTCTGTAAGAAGCTTCAGGCAAGGGACATGAAAGTGGCTCTTAACAAATACAAATGAGATGAAGGTCTCTCAGTCTCTCTCTCAGCAGTCTCTCTCAGCGTAAAAGATTATTAACCCAAAGGAATAAATTAACACTGCAGCCTATACACGGGACTTATAAACATACTCATAATACAAATGTAAAACTTTGGCAAAGTACTTGAGGATCTTCTAGCCAAATTACCCTGGGGAACAAAGACTACTCAAGCAGCAACATCTCTTCAAGACAGAGGGGCAAAGTAGTATGCAGCCACTTATATCAAAGCATCAAGAAGCCACCTGTTTGCATGAGATGACAGGAATCTACAACCATATATATTTCAAATATGAAATAGACACAAGAGCTTGCGCTATGCCACCACTGACTGCAAGCAAATACCCCTTTAAATTTGCCCTTGGCTTCCTTCCTACAGGAAACATTCCTTTCCCACCGGAAACATCAAGATGGAAAAGAACAGATATTCCCTGTGTCACCTGAGCAACTAGACCCTAGAACAAAACAGGCTATCAGGCCAGAACACACGATTCCTTCCTGATGCTTTCAGCATGAAGGAACATTACTGCTGGTGTTCCTACAGGAGGAAGAGAAGGCTTCACTAAGCTTTCACTAGCCACCAGTCCTGAAAAGCCTCTCCCACTGCAAATGAAAAAACAACATACATTAGAGGGCATTTCTATGTCCTGCATTAGAGGTATCCACAACTGAAAGACATTACAAAAGAAATGTAACCACTCAGAGTTACTCATATATGGATGCAGTCAGAGTGGCTTTTCAAGCTTTTGTTTGTTTGTTAAACTTCCATCCACATTTCCACACACTTTAGAAGGGGGAAGGCATAACAGAAAGATTCCAGATTCCAAGGGACCCATGGATTTAGATAAAAGAATGCCAATTATCTTAACCAGCATAAGGTGGCAAGTCTGAACAGAAGTTCCACTCTCAGAGTACACTCTTTGCTAAAGCAGCAAGAACAGTCAGAATGACTGTCACACGGTAGAAAATGATAGCTTCAGTCCTGAAAAGAGAAGTTAAAGCTAAAATACATATTTTTTTTTTTTTCCTGGAGAAATGTTAACAAATATCTCTAACAGCTGAAGCTGAGAAGAAAGGGAGCCTCAGGGGTGATGAAAGCAGATATAGATCCTACAGACTACTACTGGAATAATGCACTTCATTCCAAGAACAGAATGACTTAACAAGAAATTGAGGAAAAAAAATCAAAGGCGAAAAACACACCAACTCAAACTTTTTTTGAAAGTTAGCAGTTATTTGAGTGTTTTACTATATTTATATTCCTTAGAGCTTGTGCATTTAATGCAATCTATTTCAGAATTTAAAGTTTGAAACTCAGGAGTCAAGGAGAAGCAGAATACTTTTTTCCCCTATGCACAGCGTGTCCTAAACTGTTCTGAAACCCTTACGGTTTTTCTAACTTAGAATTATTTTGATTATTAAGGGTTTGGAGGTGAAGGGGAGGTATTGTTTCATTTGTTTGTTTTAAAGAAAGGGAATTAATACATATTTACAGTTCCAGATTATCTTACCCAGTATGTTTCTGAATTATGTGTTACAGCTGTGTTCTTAAGGGTACTGTCAGATGCGGAGATGTATGTTAATCTGCTCATGCTAGGACTTGAGTAAACTGTCTGAGGTAGTACACTCTCTTTGCAAGAAGATTCCTGATAATGAGACGTGCAAGCAAAGTCAGTTTCAGACCTGAAAAACAGATTTCAAAGCATGTCAGTATTAGAATATATTTATAATGCTGCCCGCAAGAAAAATCAATGCTACACATCAGCTACACTACTCTAGAAGTCAACTGACATAGTCATTCTGTTTAGTACAGCCAGTAGAAATGAGAAATCAGCTCTCTATTAACCTTTACAAGTTCTGCCTTTGATGTACATAAAACTCATTTTCATTGGATATACGTCCATAAGGCAAAGCATCAGAGTTCTACAACTGAACTCAGATGCTAAGGTCACAGAAACAACACAACAACTTATTAAAAGAAAAAAGGTGAATCAATATACTTGTATCTAACTAGATGGAAGAATTTTCTGTTCATTGCTGAGATTCTCTTCATTTCACACACCTGAAAACACAGGATCTTTCACCACTTTGTCAAACAAGAAGAGGTAACATGAAAACAATTAAAGTCACTGACAATTTTAACTGGAAATCCTATCTATTTAACACGCTTGCAAAAATACACATACTTCTGCACACTTTAACTTCTGAGAAATGCCAGACAGCCTGTAAGTCTAGTATCACGTACGACACACTAACTGTAGTTAAGTATCAAACAGTGACCTTAAAAGTTAAGGCAAAGAAGTCAGTTGCCTTTTCTTTTTATGAGCATGTACATCGCGTTGGCTACTGGCCTTGTTTATATGTTAAAGACTACGCAATCAACTTAGTTGTAATCTTATAGTTTATATAACAATTATTGTTACGGGAGCTCGTTAAAAAACATTGCCCTTTCAGTTGCTAAGAAAGCCTTAAATCTTAGGCACAAGATGCAATTTCAAAATGTGAAGTGGTTAAAAGCAATACAAACATTTCTACCTATCCTCTCTCACGACAAGCAGTGGTATGAATCAGAGAACCGAACTGAGTGAAATACTAGTAACTTTAAAAAACACACATCTTCATTGGTCTATACAATGTCAAGCTTTGTTATCATGTAATTAACATTATAGTCCCCAATCAAATAGCTTTATTTGTAATAGATGAATTCCACGAGAATAACAATTCATAGATATGCGATTTTATAGCTCCATCAACAAAAAGTTTTAGGTATCTGAGGTATGTGACTAGCTAACAAGCCAAATATTTTATCTTCTTGCATTACTGGATAATCCTGAGCAGAAACAGCAATGGCCCTATCCAGCACTTCTGTTTCATCAGGGCAGCTAGCAAAATTAAAGGTTAACAATTGCCTAAGACTGCTTCCCCACGCACATTAAAAAAGCAAAGAGAAAGCAGCCTTAGCCTAATAAAGATCTTCTATAAACTGAGCTCAAAGACAACATTAAACTAAAACTTGATCCCTCAAAAATCCTCATGAAGCATTAATTATTCTTCTAACCAGCACCAAGAAATTTACCCTAAAAATGCTGTTCCAGAAGCGTCACTAGGAGAAGAGTGGATTAGTGGTGAAGTTGAAGGTCTGAAGCTACACTGCTCATCCTCCAGAGGCTGCAAGTCGCATTCAGGTAGAATGGATTTATGCTCTGCTAAATAAACAGAATTTAATAACGGTATTTATTTAAGCACAGGGAATGAGTCTACTGTCAAGAAAAGCCTTTTCAACAACTGGTTACATTTATAAAGGTTTACTTACCAGTACTATTCTGGGAAGCTGGGGAGGGCTTCTCAAAAGTTACATGTTTTGCATTCCCACTGCAAGCATTACTGGAATCTCTGTTTCTCTTCTCTACTTTTGCATTTTGCTCCTTTTCATCATTGGTCAATTTCTGCATAGACTTTGCTTGTGTAGGACTTACTGAGACATATTTACTAGATTGCTTGGCAGGTTTTAAGTTGCTGAGTGACAGAGTGTTTCCTGTACTTCTTTCCACCAAATCATTACATGGTTCAGGAACAGCATTTGTTGCTTGATCTACTGTTTCTGCATCCTCGCTGATACATCTACTGGTGAGATCAGTGGTTTGGTAAGCACGCGGACTTCTCTGTGCCACTTCCATTTTTGCTGCTACAGGAATTCCACATGTCTGTGCTTCATTTCCAGTAGGTGAGGTTTGGATATCAAGCATGTCTGATCTAAGATCAGCACTCACTGACTCTAAATGTTTACTATTTACCAAATTTGACAACTTTTCTGAATATTCAACACTATTTGCAGTTACGTCTTCATGGTTGGGAACACCAGACAGACTAGAAAAATTCTGAATATCACTTTTTTCATTAAAATAATCCAGAAATCGCTTCTCTATTTCTTGCTGCTTGCTATGATTATTTATCAAGTGTTCTGCAAGAGTATCCTCATTTTTATCTTTACCCAGTAAAAAGGTATCAAGCATAAGGTTCTGGACAGACGCTTCAGGTTTCACAATACTCTCATATTCACTTTCATGTCCAATCTCATCTGTTTTTTTGAGGTATTTTTCCATATCAAATGCACTATTTTCCACATTGCCAGATAACACCTGATGAGCGGAGAGTTCTGTCTCTTTAACAATTCCAGGAAGGAAACATGTTCTTTTACTTTTCTTAGAGAGTGCCATCATCATAGCAGCCAGCTGGGAAGGATCAGCACTGGAGGAAGCATTAGCAATAGCAGAGGCAATTGTGCTAATACTCAGGACAGAGTCAGAGTGATTAGATAAGCCGTCTTCAAACTTGTCTTTATGAGTTCCATCCTACAACAAACAAAAATGAGTTAAGCACCAAATTAAGAAATTTTTGTTTAGTGTTTTGGTGGCTGTTGTTTTTTGTATATGCTAATATATTAACATTTCTAGTTGTCACATTTCTCATCGCCTGTCAAGAAGGAATACTGCAATAGGCATAATGTTCACGGTACTGATTTTAAGTCTACTGCACAAAGTTTTTTTCAAAAGATTAAATAAAGATTGCCTTCGTTCCTGTAAAACTTTAAAAATCCTAAAATGTTTTAATTCAGTTGGAAGACCTGGGAGTAAAATCCCACCAGGAACAAACAGCAGAGAAGAAGCCACCATGACCAAATACACAGTATCTTCCCAATTAACTTTAGAACATCTGCCTCTCTACAAGGGGAAAACAAAGCTATTTCTACAGTTTTCTCTATCACTCAAGTCTGATTTCTTCTTCAGTTTTCACGTTCACTATTCTTAGCAAAGGGCATGGAATAAGTAGTCAGTCACGTCCAGAACACAATCTCTACCCACTTCTCAGATACACAAACATTCAGGAAGAAAAGAAAGCATCTGTCCTCCTGTAGATATGCATGCATGTCTTCACAACATCCTCATAAAGAGACCGATGAGGTGTGGAGCAGGTAAGTAGACCATGACTGGACTCAAAACTGGCTGAACTGCCAGACTCAAAGGATTGTCAGCAGCAGCACGAAGTCCAGCAGGAGGCCAGCCACTCACTAGCAGAGTGCCCCAGGGATCAAGACAGAGGCTAGTACCGTTCAACATCTTCATTAATGACATGGGTGATGGGGCAGAGTGCATCCTCAGCAATTTTGATCACCATACAAAATTCTGAGCTGCAGTTGATACACCAGAAGAGTGGGCTGTCATTCAGAGGGACCTCGACAGGCCAGAAAAACAGGCTCAGAAGAATCTCATGAGGTTCAAAGGAAAATGCCAAGATCAACACCTGGGGAGGAATAACCCCAGGCACTCGTACAGGCTGGGGAGCGACCATCTGAAAAGCAGCTTGGCAGAAAAGGACTTGAGGGTCCTGAAGGACATGAAATTGACCATGAACCAGCAATGTGCTCTTGTGGCAAAGGCAGCCAATGGCATCCTGGGCTGCAGTAAGATAAGAGTTGCCAGCAGGTATAGGGAGGTGATTCTTCTCCTATACTCAACACTGGTGCGACTTCATCTGGAGTGCTGTGTCCAGTTATGGACTCCCCAGTACGAGAGACATGGACATACTGGAGAGACTCTAGTGAAGGGCCACAAAGTTGAGTAAGAGCTTGGAGCATCTGTCATTTGAGGAAAGTGCTGGAATTGTTTAGCCTCAAAAGACAAGGTTCAGGAGGAAATCTTATCAATGTGTCTAAATACACACATTGTATGGTGGGGAGAAGAGAGAAGCGAGGAGGAGTAAAGAAGATGGACCCAGACTCTTCTCTGAGGCATCCAGGAAGAAGGAAGGAGGCGATGGGCACAATTTTAAATACAGGAAATTCCGTTTAAACATAAGGAAAAGATTTTTTTATGTCAACATGATCAAATGCTGGAACAGGCTGCACAGAAAGGACCCAGAGAGAGCAGAGTCTCCATTCCTTGGAGATATTCAAATCATGACCGGACTTTGATCAACTTGCTCTATTTGACCTGGCTTTGAGAGAGAAGGGATGGACTAGATGATCTCCAGAAACGCCTTCTGACTTTAACCATTCTGTGAATTGTCTGCACTTGAAAACATTTTTAGTATCCATACCAGACCGAGGGTGACCTAAAGTTGTACAAATTGAGGGTGGGGTACATCAGAATTATCAAGACCCCAGATTACTCATTTTGTGTCTAGAGCAATACGGATAAGGATAAATTAGAAAGAAAAGCAGTAATGGCAGTACACAGTCAGATGAGCAATCCAACCAGCACTTCTGCATTTAAGTCTGCAGCTTTCATTATTTGATCAGCTAAACCAAGTCAAACTTGCTAGGTACTGATTCCTCTCAGTGACCGGTAGAAGGGCTGCTTCTGTAATTGAATGTTTATGTAACTGTATTATGTTCTGCCTGATCAGAAACAGAACAAGACACATTAAAGCAGAGAAGAGAGGTGTCTAGGATTACCACATCAAAAATACACCCTTTAGACTTACACCAAGTAAGACTTTATTCACATGCTAAAGACCAGTTGTTTCATTAAAAAAAAAAAAAAAAAAACAAAAAACAGAAGGGGAAGACATAGCGGAAATTCAGAAACTCGATCGCAGAACGTCAATAGCCTAGGAATCTGAAAAATTACAGGCTGACAGACCAAGAAACTCCAAAAGTGCAGCAGGGTGAAAAAGGAAAGTGAGTAGTAACATCTCACTCACTACAGGATCATGGCATTCTAATGAAACTATCCTGACAAACAGTGGTAACTGCTATGATTCAAATGATCAATATAAAAAGCAGTAAGCTGATATGAAAGTCCAAATTTAGTCAGATCAAAGAAACAATAATAATGGGAGTTATCTGAATTTTGTTCAAGTTCATAGTTGCACTTCATAGAAAAACACCAGAGAAATACCTTTGCTTTGCTGTTGGCAACAGCTTCTGTATTAATGCTTTCATGTATTCCAGCTGCAGTATCCATCCTATGCCATGCATCTTCACAGCTGGTAGAATTTGAGTGTTCTTTTGTTTGTGCTTCTAAATCATCTAAAAACAAAGAAAAAGACAGGGAATTAATTTACAGTAAGTGAATTGTCTAAACACCTGCGTTCTTGTGATACACATGCTCCCTTAATGGTCTTCAATAGAAAAAAAAAGCTGTTATCATGGCACAAACCCAAATACTGCAAGCATAAATTGTTTCCTGTACAGTACTCGAAGTTTACATTCAGGTCACAAAATTAGCTGGCATTACAAATACCAGGCTCACACTCCCCAAATTGTATTTTCAAGTAGCTTACCATATTAGTATAAGCTAAACACATATTTTTATGAAATGGTGTTTGCAATATAGTATGAAGATAGACCAAGCTCCAGTAGAAAACTAGAAGAGTTAAATATGAGTAAAGCCGGTTTTCTTATGTTGGAGACAGGATTTAAGGCAGATAGCAGTGAACTGGCAGTTTTGAAGGATCATGTTTAGGAAGGAGAGATACGTTTCTGAAACTATAAAAACCATGAATAATCTTCTTGATTAGGGGATCAAACCCAAACTAGGAGGTATTGTTCCTATGCGATCTAGAGGCTACCATTTCAACAAAGGAGCTCCTGCCTGAAAGAAAACATCTGGACTCCCTAGAACATTAAAACCAACTTTTAAAGGTGCTCTAATGGTGATTAAAAAAAGGTATGAAGCAACAATCATGTTTGGTTTGGATCGGGTTTGGGG